>VUYV01000087.1:2678904-3104267 GCA_008711295.1 Anarhynchus alexandrinus | reverse complement strand
CGATGGAAGCCTGACCCGGGGGTGGAGGGGGGGGGCGGGCGCCCCGCTGCCGGCCAGCCGGGAACAAAGAAGTGTGCGGAAAGCCGTCGGCAGCTCTCCCCTGTAAAATAAACTTAAAAAAAAGAACAACAACCTAACCCCACCCCTAAACCCCGTAACCGGCAGTAGAAAAATGGGGTGAAGAGAGAATTGGGTGATGAAGGCTTGTGAAGGAGAATGTTTCTCGGATGAAGGGGTATATTCAGTTCTCTTCGGGAGAAAATGCAAGGCTGATTGCTTCCGTGGTTTTGAGGACACTGTCATATCTGTTTTTTGTTTTGTTTTGGGTTTTTTTAATGTGCATCTAATCATACTTTGTAACAAATTTCTTTAAAACAGCTTTTTAGATTTAATTTGATTTCATAGTGTAAGCAAAAATAAAGAATAAGAGCCCTTGACTTTACTCTTTGTTGTCTGCATTTGCAATTGACTGAATTATGACTTGCATGTAGGGTTAAAAGTGCTGTCTTCTTTATTTCAGAGCTCTAGGGGAAGATGTTGTCTCTTCTGACATCTTGCGATTAAGATACCTGAGAACAGGTTCAGTAAGAATCCAAGTTCCCGAAGAAGACACTTACGAATGTATTGAAATAAGAAGCTGTAAATGTGTTGTTTTTTTTCCCCTGTCATCTGTACTGCATAAGAAACCATAATCTGAAGCACTTCTCAGACACTCGCCCAGATGTATGAAGTCTGCAAAGCTCGCTGTCCAAACTGGCCATTTCTTAGCAAGTGGTACTTATCCACATTTGTGGTATGTATATAGTACTCTGAAGAAAAATCACTTTCTTTATAAAATTCCCAGAAGGAACATTTTATTATGGACAGCTTTTTCTGGATGTATATCCAGAGAGATTAATGCCTAGAGTTGAAAGGCATTTAGTATACACTGAAAAGTTGGCTTTCCCTCAGTTTTTCCAGATGTATTGTCTCCCCTGTGTACTGGGAACACACACAACTGCATAAACTACAGATGCAGCCATGGAGCTGCATGAACTTTTGAGCCATATGAGAAGTATTGTTGAGCATTGGTATCAAACACCGCTTCATGATGTCAGCTGAACTGTGATTGTGTTATGCTAATCATAATAAAGCATACAAATGGAGTGACACCCTTCCTGAGAAGAGGCTGTTAAGTTTTGCGAGAGAGGTTAGCTGATTACCATAACCTCTGTCAAGTTCTGTGCAGAAGACTTTTCTGTGCAAGATGAATGCGTGTCTCCCTGCTCTGAGATGTTGAAGGTGTACGGCTGCTTATGACAAATCCAAGAGAAGAAGCTTTGTAAAATGGCTCAAACCAGCTTGCTGCAGGGAAAGCAGTTTTACTGTAGGGAGTGGGTTTTCCACAAGCTTCAGCACTGCCTCCAGGAGAAAGCTAACTGCAGCAGTAGTGCTGCCAACAAGCCATCTCTTGTAGCGAATTCTGGGAATAATACCGGTGTTGTCTCTGGGAAAGGAGCTGCCTGGGGTGTATTGTTGGTAGGAGGGCCCGGTAGTGGGAAGACGGCCCTCTGTACTGAGCTACTGTGGCCAAGCTCACCTGCAAACCTACAAAGAGGCTTACATCGTCAGGCTCTAGCCTTCCATTTCTGCAGGGCCCAAGACTCTGACACACTGTGTGTTGGAGGGTTTATTAGAGGTTTAGTTACACAAATCTGCCGCAGTGGACTGATCCAGGGATATGAGGACAAACTAAGAGATCCTGCTATTCAAAGTCTCTTGCAACCTGGGGAATGTGAGAGGAACCCTGCTGAAGCATTTAAAAGGTAAAAACAAATCAAAAAAACCCTATTTAAAGTAAAACCCAAATAAAAAAAAAAAAGTGCTGGCTTCTGTTTAGGTCTTTCTTCCAAAGAGTCCAGACGGTTTAAAACATGTTTGTTTCATGGCTTGTTATCTCTGTCAGAGCTTGCAGACCTACCCTGGAAAAATCTAAGTTTGTCCTTATAGCTGACGTAAATAAATACTTACTTTGTAAACAAAATTTATTATTAATAGTGAGTTTATTTACATTTGTATATCAATACACCTCAGTTGTAACCAGTGTTTTGGAAATACTTTGAAGTAATTTACTTCAGAGTGGAGATACCTAGTCAGTTGCTTTCGTGTGCCATAAAGGTAGTTGTCCTTCATAGACCTGAAACAGACTTTATAGGACACTTGGAGCAGCTTCCAATATTGTGCTCTGTCTAAGAGGAAACTGGACTAATGGATCTCTGGGTCTGATCCAGCACATCGGTTTTATGTTTGTCTAAAAGTATGCGGTAGGAAAATGTCAATTAACTCTTTCAGTTGCTTCTCACAATATGCACAGATTATGTCAGATCTTTATTGCTCCTTATAAAATAAGTACTCCAAAGTGTTGGGTGGATCAGAAACTTATCAAGAGGGCTTACCCTGCCCCTTAGAAGGTTTGTCAGCTATCCAAGCTGAATGAGAATTTATTTATTTTTTTTTTACTTAGTGTTCCCTAGCAAACCAAAGTCCCTTCAGTATGTCACTGAGAATTTTGTTTCTGTAAGGATACTAATGTGCATGAGAGAGTGTATATCCATAGGTCACTTAGAACAATGCGTTATCTTCAGCACAGTCTGCACAAGCATGTGTATATTGGTCTTTATTCCTTTGGGTCACAATGAAGGAAAATTTGGAAAAGATAAGGCTTGTCTCTAGCAACAGAGCTTCAGTTGATTGTGTTTACAGTGTAAAAGTTTCCTGGAATATTAGTTAAACTTAAGTCCTTTAGTATTGTGTAGTGACATAACTTTGTGTGGTACTTAAGGGTTTATTGGATAATGTTTGCAGTATAAAAAAAAAATCCCACCTCTTTTTTTTCTTCTTTTTTCCCCTCCCCCTGCCTACTAAGACTGGGTAAATAAGAACTGAGGTTGAACTGTACTGCTTGCTCATATTGTCATGGTGGTGTAAAAGAGCCTTCCAGTTCTGATGGCTGTTATGTCCTTGCCTGCTGAATAAACAGGATGCACGTCTACATTGTTCTCAGTGTAGTGTCTTAAAACAAATAGTCTAAACCAAGACTAATTCTGGATTTTTTTTGTTTGTTGCTAAGTGAAGATGCAACTTCTAGCAGCTGTTAAGGTCCTAATTTCAGAAGTATTAAGCCCTCTCAATTTCCGATGGCTAAAAATTAGGTGAAGTTAAATGTGTATAAATGGAATAGTAGACTGGCCATCTAGCTTTAGGCAGTCTTTTAAACTGGTGAGTAAGAGCCCGTTTATGGTTAAAAGTCTGTTACAAGGAAATCTTACTAATTTAGTACAGGCAAGTTCTCTCTAAGAGCTGGAACCCTTCCTCTGTTGTAAACGTGATTACCTTACTCCAAAGAACAGGAGTTAGCTAAATGTCTTTAGACAAAATGCAATATAGAAATATAAAAGATACTTGTGAGTCAGCTCAGCTTTTTAGGTAAGTCTGCTTTTTATGAACGCAGGGTTTAATGATGGGCTGTTTGAGTATTTAGGTCAATATACAGGGTTCTTGGTTTTGTACTGGAAAAATAAAATATGACATGACATCTGGTACTAGTCTTCCCATCTCAAATTTTGTAGCAGTGATTGTGAACTCTTATTACTATGCTAAAAATACTTCTGTTGTAGTACAACAGCTTCAGTCAAGGAGATTTTTTGGGGGGGACGGGGGGAGCGTGCATGTATTCCGTTGCTGCCCACCTACCCTGATCTCCTGCTCTCAAAAGCAGCTGTGGTAGATAGTCTTCATTCTCATATTTCAGATATAAGGGAGATGAGGTGTTAGAGACAAGGTGCTGTACTGGGAATATAAGTTTTCAGCACTGTGGCAGGGGACCAGGAGGTGGTTGTTGACAGCAGTACCGTGAGCTTGTTCTGCTGCCTGTAGGATACAATCACTGTCCACAAACAAGAGGAACTTGGTGACCCCCTTCCCACCATCAAACACTTCGACCATTTGTTAATTAAACTTTAGTTATTATATAAAGCATGCAAGAAATGTTTAACAAAAATATAAGTTAGTATTTTTTGTGGTTTCTAAGATTTATTTTTAAGCACTTCAGTATTCTGGTCCCGTGTGTTTATATATGCTTTCTGTTAAGTGGAAGTTGTAATGTGAAATGAGTTCTAGGAAGACTTAACAATCAGCTGATTGCCTTTCGCATTGTGCAAAGTCACTGAAACAGCATAAAGCTCTCATCTCAATGCTCCGTTGATTTTTATCTTGTTTTAATTTTCTTTATTCGGTAGAAGAGGGGAACAATCTTTCTTTAAAGACACTGTTAAATTTTTGCTCTGCTTTGCGTGGCTGCTCCAGACCCAGCTATGTATTCATGGCCTAAAATGGAAAGACTTCTCTTCATAAGTGCTAAACAAGATTACACCATTCTATTTTCGTGCTAATTGTCCTAGAAATAGTAAGAGAAACTTTCTAATGCCTTGTAGCATCCCAGTTCATAAACAATATAAAGTTCATTAGTTAAAATAGTGAATCTTCTTCTGAAGAACATTTTAAAGTAGGTTTTCAGCAACCCTGATGGTCATAGTGATGCATGTGCAAGTGATGACCCGGAGAGTTAAGACTTTTCTCCTCCTGTTTGAATGTCTTCTCTTAAAAATTTCTCATGTATGTATAATCTTAACGTGCCCTAAAAATTCTTGCAGATTTGAAGAATTGGAAGGGCTGATCTATACAAATGTATTTAACAAGCATTTGTTGCTGCACTGACAGCTGAGAGAAAGAACTGCTACCTGCAGCACCACTTTTGAGGCACTTTTCTTCTCACCCATGCAGTACTGGAGCAGAAGGCAGTCTTAAACGTAAGGGAGAGAGCTGATGCCTCACATTCAAATTTTAGGTGCAAGTGAAGCAGAAAGTATAAAGGAAACAGCAGAGAGTGTTACAGATTCCAAAAGTAAGAAGAAATGATGTGTTAAACTGAAAGATTTTAATTGAAAAGGTCTATTAGGCTATACTTCCCTATTTGAATAGAAAAGACAAAATCGGAATAACCCAAATTTTGCAATACTCTCTCTAGGATTATGAATGGATATTGGTTTTGGTTTTGCTGCAGTGAATTTATACTTCCAGCGATTGTTAGGAATGCGGGTGGCTATCAGTTATCCGAGGCCACGAGGACATAGAGGACTATGATATAGAACCATGGATAATACTGAAATTTGGGCAAACTGGGCTGTAAAAAGACATTTACGCTTACGATCCTTGTTTATGTTTTTCAGACAAAGGAGATGACATTAAACACCTTCAGACAATAGAGGAAGGCACATAAATTCCCACGTGTCGTGCTACAGTTAGGATTAGTGGTGGAAAGCAGAGCTTGGTTAATTCACAGCCCAGAAAGTGGACATTACTGGAAGTGTAGCCCTGTTTTACTCTGCAGAGTTGATTTTGTTTGCATTCATTGCTCTGAGTTTGAAAGACATCTGTGACCAGAGCTCCTGAGTCAGTTTCAGAGAATTTAGATGGAACATGTCTGTTAAGTAACATGTTTTTAAGCTTTCACTAAACTCACCTTTAGTGTGCGTTGGTCTATTACAAAATTAAAGCAAATTTGACTTTTGCTTGGGTCAATAGATGAAATTAATAAATAAATTTTTAAAAAAAGTGAATTTCCACATTTCCCAGCAGGTTGGTGGAGATGGAACTGCTTTGCTATCATGCGCAGAGAAGTTTCTTGCTGTCTTCCGCATGTCTTTTCAAGAAACTTCAAATCTTGTGAAGACTTTTCACATACTTATTTCTCACATATTGAATTATGGTTAATGATGTTCAAGTGGTTTTTCATTTGTGAAGTGTCGTGAAACTTTATTACTAAAGTATTTCTAATACAATTACTTCAATGTGAGATGGTCTGATGAAAGAGATTTTTATTGGGGGGAAGATGAAGGTATGAATTCAGATTTCCACTTATTCGCATTGCTGAAATTGCATTCCCGTGCAAGTAGGTGTCCCTTATCGGTAGGGACCTAAGAAAAGAACAATTTAAAAAGTGTGAGGAGGAAGCTGCTGAACAAGTTTATGATTGTATAAGAACTTCATAGAAGCTCAAGCTGATGTTACATCTTCTTTACCAAAGGTGAATTTAGTGGAAACTATGCCCCAGAACTTAAGGGGACACCAGATTTATTTCTTTTCCTGTGCACACTGGTGCTAAATTCTGTGTCATGGTTCCTTTTGCAGGTTCGCAGACAATCACAGCTTTTCTTCTATTTCTAACTCCTGAGCTCTGCTACTCATACTTGAAAAGGGAAATCCCAGAGAGTTAACTGAGCTGGACAGATGACAAGAGGCATCCACACCCAAGACTTTAAAATAATGGCAATAAAGAATTGTTGGGTGTTGCAGTTTCTCACAGTGGAGTGCTCTGTGAAGCTGTACTAAGCATTTGTGGTACATAGTTCCTGTGTTTCTTTGTGCACAAGTTTTGGATGGAACATGACCAATACTGTTAATTGATATAAAGAGTAAAGCAGCTTTATAGTTCTTCAGAATATGCAAATATCTGTAGACTTGATTGTAAAAAGTGTGAGAGGTCATGTAAGGTTTTACGCTGACTGCAAGTTTGAAGCAGGGGTTTATGTTGATTAAAATTGAAAGCCGCCTTGTATGAGTCATACCTTTGGACAGCATTTAAGTACAACAAATCTTGTGCCAATAGCTGTTATCTATGTAAAGTTACTTTTACCTTTTTGGAGGGAACTCCAAAGGATCAAGCCTCTGGTGTTTCACATTTGGCAATATGATGGAAATCTCATAAACAGCAGAATTCAGAGTAAAAAATAAAAAATTAGGATTGTCAACCAATGCTAATAAGCATTTCCTCCCCCCCCAGCTCTACACCTGTATTGGCTTTCCATGCTACTAATTTATTTTTTTCTTTTTTCTTCCGTTTCCCTCAAGAGTGGTGTATCATCAGAAAGTTGCAAATTGTAGGTGATTGAGAGAGCTTTTACCCTTATCTAAGTGATAAGGGGAAATGAGATTTATTTCAAGTTCTGGATTGTTTGTCTGACAATGTAGAAAACCACAGGTTTCTTCAGCAAATGTTCTGTGATGGTTGTTGGGGGACTTAAAATCTGTGGTACTAAAATGCCATTTTTCTTGCCATTTATTTAGCATTGATGAAGGTACAAGTGTAGAATTTGAGTTGTATGCGATAACAGATGACGTGTGAAGAAGCTGTTCTTTTTAGAACTCCTTGTATGATCTTTGAAGCCAGTAATATAATTAAAATTATCATGGATTGTGTAGGCTTTATTGAACAGTTAATTAGTGAGCTTTTCAGTGTTTTGGAGTAGCTTGTTCTTAACTGCAAAAACTTAAGTGTTTTTTGGAGTAAATCTGAGAAGCTGAAGGCCAGCTCCTCTTTAGTTCTTTCGCTTTTCTTTCTCTCCCTCCTCCCCTTTAACTGTTTGGTTTTGCATTGTCCTTAGCTAACAGAAAGTTTCAAATCCACTTTAATGGCTGAGGCCAGAGATTAATTAGAGTATCCTGATTTTCATGGGGTTAGTCTTTGATACTTTACCCTACAAACTGAGTTTTCCTTGCTTGTGAATTAACCACAGTATATGCTTCTGCTGCTGTTTGCAGCACCCAAAGTTCTGTGAAAATGGCTGTGAAAATAAGCAGTATTAATTTTGTTCTGGAGGGGTGAGGTGGTAGCATGTGATATTACTTTTCTCTTGCTTCTATATTTATTTTTTTTAACAAAATGCTTTTAGTAAAAGTCTGGTTTTACCATGGGCTTAGGAGGGATTGAAATAAAAGATACACTGAGAGGCAGCACATTGGAGTCAGTTACAGATGCCTGAGCTTGGGCTACTGGAAACTCAAAAGCTGCTGGGATTTCTATCGATTCATTCTATAAGACATTAGTAATTCAGTATTAATCTCTTTATAGAAAATAAATGCCTTGACTTTCTCACCCAAGTCTCAAAGACTGGAAGTGATCTACATCTTTAATATTCTCCTTTCTTCTGGAAAGGGCTGCTACACAGCCTTTCCCTATCCTCCTGCAGCTCCAGTACAATCTTGGTAGCTGTAGCTTTGCAACAGTTACAAGGAGGGTGTGAACATAGATCTTGTCAGACTCTCTAATTTAGTAGAGCTATAAATGGTAGACACAAAGCCAAGGACTAACTGTATCCTGTTTCATGTGAGGAAAGATCTGAATGCATAATGAAATCATTTACAAGACCCTTTAAAGAAGAAAGTTGTTAAATTTCCTGTGTGTTTATTCATGTACCACATGTAAAGTTCAAATGTGCAAGTGACTGATTTCGACCTCAAGAGAGAAGGTTGGAAGGGGACCTCAGAAAATCAAGTGCACCATCTCCTTCCCCAGGCAGAAGAAACAAAGTCTGTTTCTGAGAGATGCTTGCTTCATCTGCTCTTATGCTTCACAATTCTTATCAGAAAAAAAATTCCATATGTCTAACCTGAGGTTTTTTCTTGCTACAATCTAAGCTTGTTACTACTTTCGGTGTTCTCCAGGGACATGGAGAATAGATTCTTTCTTTCCTTTTTGGGACAGTCTTTTACGTATTTGAATACTGCTTTCATCTCATCTTTAAATTAAATAATTCCAACTTGTTAGTCTTTCCTCAGAGGTCATGCTTAAGAATGTGACATGAAAAAAAATCCCTTAGCTAAAGGAAGTTTTCTGTATCTAAAGGGAATTTTTCTTAGCAACATTTTAGAGATGTAAATATGCAACATTCTACTGTACTTGCCCAGAATTTTGTCCATTCCTACATCTTTCACTTACGCTTGACTACAATCCTGAAGCTAGTTGGATCCTAGCCTGGAGGAGCTTGATCTGGTACGAGACTGAATTCTGCTTTTAGTAGGAGCCCCAACCATTTTCAGTTAAAAGCAAGTTGGTTTGCGTTAGGTATCTTTTTGTAGACTTCCTGTGGTGCATCGATGGGTTCTTCAAGATTTCGGCACCTACAGCATGCCAAAGGAGAAGCGCAAACAGTGCTCTAGCAAGGGAGGTTCTCGGTGGTCTCTCCCATGTAGTCTTCTGCCTGTTTCTAGTCTCAGGTTGAGATTCCACAGAAGTTGGGTGTTGGAATGACAAGCGCTCAATTCTGTGTGATTTAAGGCTACATTCATGAAAGGATTTAAGTCTCTCTGCATTTTGAAAAACTTAGCTGTCAAACGGAGCCATGCCAAAACATAAGGAGCACCTGCCTCTTTTTCTCACTGACAGTACTATGTACTCAATCATAATGGAATAATTACAGTTTGCTTTTAGTGTTGCATTTCTGGTGAAGAAAGTTTGTGCCTAAAATAGGTACCTTCAACATGAGGTGGCTGATTAAATTTTTAATTTAAAAATGTTTACTCCTATAGATTTCATCAGAAAGACTGGATGGTTTAACAGTCTTTAGCTCCCTAGGAGATTAATCTTCATACCGAGGAGACTTACACTTAGTGATTGTGTAGCAAGAAACATAAAATATTAAAAATAGCAGACAGACTTCACAGCACAAAGCCTTTTACGACTCTTTATAGGAAGCAGCTACATGTAAGCTGATATCTGCAAGATCAAAAGATCTTTTGAGATCTAATGAAGAAAAATGGTGAACAAGACAGTCTGTATGAAAGAAGTAAGGAACAGTACAAAAAATGTATTGCGCTGAACCTTAATACCGTCTCCCGTGTGGGGGTGTACTGTGAAGATGTGAGCAACTACAGTATTAATGCTAAATGCGTGGTAAAATGCTACTTTTCCTCTATGTAGCTTACTAGTTGCAACAGTTCAAGTAATTAAGAGTACAGTTTCTGTGCTGACTTTCACTTTTGTGTGGTTATGGGTCTGTTAATTTATAAGTATTTACATATTTGTCATGTATAGTATAGAGACTTCTAGTAAATACAATGTTCGTCTACATTTTAATTCAGTAATGTGATTTATTTTATACTCAAAAATGATAGAGGCAGGACACTGACTGCAAATCATACCAATTCACAGGTGAGGTGAGAAACTATTTTTGTAAGAGCATGCACAAGAGGTTAAAAAGAATCTGCCAACTCAGCTTGTATTTCCAGCTCAGTGAAAGTGAAGTTGCAGAAGGTAAATTGGTATTTCATAAACTTGCTCTTGTGAGAGCATCTTGACTCTGGAGCTTCTGATTCCTAGTATATACATGTACCGTGTAACTGATGCTTTAGACTTTTAACTGACGCTAGGTTTCATAGAAAACACTGTGTTCTGGTGCCCTGTAGACTATTAGAAAGTTGAGAGTTGCCTGAAGCTTAAGTACTTTGTGGCATGTTTCTCTTTAGGCTTTTCCCTTAAATCTGTGGAGTTAACGGGTCACATAGCAACAGTTAGTGTTTCTGCAAGAGCAGGTTGTATGTTCTTTTTTCATTGTATGGAAGCACTGCATACAGACTGAACATAATACCATTTAAGGTTTTAACCTTTTCAGTTTAAATTACCATAAGAAAGTTTCCCTAAGGCATTTTAATAATGACAACTTACATAGACCTTTTTGTCTTCTGCTTCTATAGGCATTAACATTTTGCCTTTAATCTATGTGGCTCAGTCTTAAACCTTACAGGTTTTCCTATAAGCTGTTTAGTTAGATGGACCTTCATAGCAAGTCTCACTTGTTAATTATTCCCCTTCCCTCCAGTTTTCTATGCACATGTCCATAGCTTGTGCAAGGGTTTAAGTTTCTTTTCTTTTCTTCCCTTTTAATGAAAAAATGAAAAGGATTTGGTGGATTGTGAAGTAGAAAGGACTTAGTGTGTCTAATATACTGAGAACAGATAGTATTGAAATATCACCTCCTGAAAGTGTTAGTGAAGCAATGCATTGAAGAGGTTTCAGTTTCTTCCACGTGATGATGTGTACAATACACTGGGAATGGTGAGAAATCTGCTATCTTTGTCTAGGAGCAGGAATGTTTTAAATAGCTAATGCAGAAACACTTCATGATTGAAGAATCACTGTTCAAAAAGAAATAATTAGGAAAAAAGGCAAGTGTGATGCAAAAAAAGTAAGAAAATAATTATGTTGAAATAAAGGTTGAGTTGTATATAGGTGTTCCAAGGTATTGCAGAGGAGGTGCTGCAAAGAATGTAGGTGGGTAGGCTCCTGGTAGACTTGATGACATCAAAACGTGATGGGATAGGATGAAAGACGAACTGAAAATGAGATCAAGAAGGCAAATGGGGAAATTTACATAGCTGATAAAGTGAAAGGGGCAAAACAACTGCAGTCAAAGTCCTCTCTGTGTTGCATATTTGCAGATACCTTCACACAAAGCAAGGACCAAAAAGTCTTTGCTGTTGATAGAAGGCAGTCAAATTTCTTGGCTCAGTTTTGGATGCTGTTGTTTAAATTGACGTGAGTGGGAGGAAGAATGGGAGTAAAGGATCATACATGAGTGCACTTCTGGTCCACAGTCCACCAACAATGTCTTTTTCTTGTTTTGTTTTCTTTGTCACGTACTACAAGTTAGTAATAGTGGTGCAAAGAAGGGGTGATGAGCATCTGGCTGCACAGATGCAAGCTTGTGTGCTAAAGATCCATGATATCTTAGTAGATGAAAGAGATTAAGAGGAAGGGGGCATGGCAGCATCTTGTTTAAGGTTATTTGAAGAATCATGGAGTTGTCTTGGAAGAAGCAGAAAACTGTTCAGAAGCTCTAAGGTGGTTAAGGAAAATTCCAGCAGTGTAGAGATGCCAGTAACAGACAGATATGAATGAACCTCATGAGTAAAAACTGTTAAGAATGGGATTACAGTGTGATTTCCATTTTAAAGCAGTTAATTAACAAATCTTGGTTTAACTACATTAGCTCTCCTGCAGTGATGGTGAGCATGGTACAATCACTAAGCTGTCTATCCTTTTTCTACACTCTCCTGAAATAGAGTTCAACAGGACATTGGAAAAAAAGCTCTGTAGGTAAAGTGCAGCAGATCCGTGACAGAAGAAATTCTGTCCTGTATGATTTTAAATTACCCTAAATTAGCAAAGGAATATCAACTCTGCCTTCTCCAACAGATGAAAACTTAAGTAGTCAACAATGCCAAGAGTTTAAGTAAGAAAAACGTTACAAGCTCTTCCGTTACATTGCCTCGCTATTGCATTGCTGTAGGTGATGGCAGTGGTACCAACACGCATGAGTTTTGACTAGTCTAGAAACACTTCAGTAAACTTTCCAAATTTCTCTTGCATTCCTTTGACAATTGTATGCATCAGTTTGGTTTCAGTTGCTTTACTTTTTATTGGAGAGTCTTGCCACTTCCTTTGCTTCAGCTTCATTCCACTTACTTTCTCTTAAAAAATAAAATAAGAATTTCGCTCCCCCCCCCCCAAGGATTTGTAGCAGGTACTGCACATTCACAGTAAGTTTGATTTTTATTATTTCAGGTATACTTTTTTCCATAGTACCTTCTTTTATTTCAATTTATTATAAAGTTGCCATCCATAGGAAACATTTTGTGTATAAATTGTTGGGGGGGGGGGGGAAGGAGAATGTAGTTTCTGTCACTTGCTCTATTGTAGTTAAAGCTAAAAATAGATCTTACCAAATATAAAGCTATAGAATCAGTTCCAAAGCTAAATGCATTACTGCTGTAAGATAATAGAATCAGGTTCACATGGTGCAAACCTAACAATGTTTTTTAAAGTAAATTACAGAGAAGTTACAGAAAGGATCAATAGGAGATTTACAGTCAAATTAAGAGAAACTGTATCTGCTTGGGGCTGGGGGAGGAAAAAAAACACCAAACCACAAGGTAACTAATGTGGACCTAGAGTGATGCATGAGGAACGCGTGCTGTGGATTTGACTTTGGGGAGTATGGGAGAATAATTTTGAATGGGACACACGAAAGCTGCTCCATCTGTTGCCTCTTCAACTAAGACAGTGCAATTAAAGGTTAGGATAGTCCCTTTTACTTGAGAAAATAAGATGGAAAAAGAGAGGTGGTAATGCAAACATAGGAGGAAAGCTGTCTTAAGTGCTTGACTAGTAAGGTAAAATCTTAACAGCTTTTCATCTGGTATTTGAGCAGAGGATTTTCTGAAAATGAGGTTGGACAGTATAATCCTGCAATCACTTCAGCAGTTGAAGTGTGGGATGCTTTGTGATGATGTGCAAGAAATGAGAAAGGCAGGTATAGAGCAACTTGATGAGGGAATGATCAGTATTTAAAAATATATGTTGTTGTTTATCCTGGTTCCTCCAGGCAGGCAACTGGAGAACCCCCTGTTCTGAAGAAACAGCTTACTGCTGAAATAGCCACTGCAGCACCTCTTCTTTGTGCTTCCCAATCAGTAATGTTTTGTTGTTTGGTTTTGGTTTTGTTTTGTTTGGGTTTTTTTTATTATTATTTTGGAATCAAATGCATAGGAAAAATCTAATTGATCTGGGGACTGTCAGACTGAACTGCACTCATAATGGTAACTGGTTTTGTATCATGTTCATTATGCTATTGTCTTTTGTTACATGGTCATAAAATAATAGAACGTAGGGCTGGCTGGACAGTACACTGGAATATAGCCTGACAAAAGCCACACAACTGAATGTATTCAGTGCATTTTTCTACCTGTCTTATCTGGGGTGGGGTTTGTTGTTTCTTTTTTGTGGCTAGCATTTCTCTCATGTCAACAAATACAATCCTGTACATGGAAAGCAATGTCTATTTCTTCAGCTGTGTTTATGCTCTGCATAAATCAAGACAGAAGAAAGAAAGGGATTTTGTCTATCTCCAAATAATACCAACAAATACCTACAAATAATACCAATAATACCAACAAATTCAAATGCATGTAAAGGGACAAGAATTTTGATTCAGTTGTATATTAATGTGTTCAGATAACACTGTGCATAGAAGAAGATATATTTTTGTTTAACAAATAAATACTAATTTTTCTATGGCGAAGGAATGAGGTGGTTAATAAGCAAAGTTGAAAAGACTATAGATTTCACTTCGCTGTACCTTTGCTTTCATAAATGATTTAAAACTAACTTTGTGATTTTAATGCATTCTGTTGCGTATATAGACTTGTTAGTTTTCTTATTGTGGTACACCACTTCTACATGTTGCATTTCAACCACAGACTTCTGAATATTTACAAAGTAAGTTATTGTCCTAACTCTACAGATATAGAAAATAAGGTGCAGTGTAGGTAATTCTCTCATTTCAACTAGTAATAGTTTTCAGTTAGTCTGATTTGATGTGTTCATCTGAGGCTGCTGATGTAAAGTGTACTTTCTTTGACATCCCCTACCTTTTCCTTTTCTTTTCTTTTTTCTTCTTTTTAGGAAAAAGATTGAGTTGTGGAAACAAACAATGAGAATTTAATTGATGCTTAATGCAAAGAAAAGCAGTGATTTATTTTTTTTTACCATAATAAAAGAGAGCTATTAAACAACACCTGGTGGATGACAAATCGCAGGGGTAAATAGAAATAACAGCAACTTAGACAACAGCTCAAAAACTGGGGGTGTAGGAGGAGAGGAAATAGGGTTATTCATATAGGGTCATGGGGCGGACAAAGAGGAAGATAAGTGAGGTGGTAATCAAATGCCTTAGGTGTCTTTATACTAATGGAAAAAAGGTATGGGGTAAACAAGCAGAACTGGAAATATTAGTACACAGTCAAGATTGATTTAAATGTTCTAAAAGATCTGTCAGGATAACTTGTGTAACTGGTATGTTTAAAAAAAAAAAGCAGCTTGTTTTAGGAGTTTCTTTGTATAACCTATGCTTGCTTGTAGTTCTAGAATAAACTAAAGAAGTTAAAGCCACTGGAAAATCTGAAAATACACTACACACGGTGATAGTTTTATGTGTGGGATATCTACTTACAGGTTTGTTGGTAAAAGTGTTGTGTTTTATGGACTGTAAATAAAAGTACCTACCAATTACCCTATTAGACCATCTTGTGTATCTAAAAGTTCACCTGCTTTTGCAAAGTATAGTAATTGTCAGTAACTAAGAGAGATTCCCCTACCTCTAAACCATGTCTTTCCTAAAATGCAAATGTTTTACTCTACCAAACCAGCAAGGTCAGGTAAGTTAAGCCTCTTTAAGATACCAAATAGAATTATCCAAGGCATAGAATTTGGATGATAATGTCTGCATGGTTGAAAAATTTGAATAACAAAACACATAAGACATGAACATCAGCTGAGAAAGCATGATATTAGCAGGAGTCTGTCAGTGACCATATTTCTAATGTCAAAGAGGAGAAAATAGCTAGTGGGAAGACATAAATTTGCTTCAGTCAGATGGAAAGAACCAGCAGAGAACATGAAATACAACTTTAGGAGATAGTGACTATGAAATGATCTTAAATGCATGTTGTTTAGCAGAGGAGGAGAAAGGACAAACTAAAAGCGGTGGACTTGGAGATATTGTTGACGGCAGTTAATTTGTGGGTAAGATCTCATGAAGACAAGTGTCATGAAAGAAAGGAATTAGCTGGAAAGAACACTGAAGTATCAAAGCAGTATATTAAATGTCCAATTTAGTGAAACTGAGCTTCTCATCATTCATGTCAAACACGAGGAGCAAGACTGCAGAAAAAAAGTAGGTTAGCTACTGAATATGAAAGTAAGAGTAATATGAAAATAAGAGCAAAACTGAAAGTTCAAGGTGCGTTGTTCATGTTTCCTGCAAGGTGCATTTTGTTTGGTAATAAGAAATAATTCCATGCGTACGTTAGCAGAAGAAAGGCAGTATCCACCAAGTGTTGGTGGGGGAGGAAAAACTGATAGCACTGGGAAAGCTGAATGTTCAATGCTTGTGTATGTTGCCCTTTCTTAAAAACAGTAATTTTGCTGTCAGCTAACATAATTAAAACTAACAACAAAGAAGTAAGATTACAGAAAAACAGCCCAGACAAAAAAAAAACCAGCATAGAATAGGTGAGATGTTTTCAAACTGTTCAGCCTATGAACTGATTATCTTCAAAGGACAGGTTATCTTTATCAGGGTGGCTGAAACTCGGACTTGAAAGAAAAAGAAGTATCTTTATTCCCTTTAAAAAGGGACTAAAAGGCATTGGGGAATTAGAAGCATGTCAATTGAAATAAAAAATGCTGGAAGAAATAATCAGACAAACTATTTGCAAGCAGCTGGAAGATAAGAAAGAGTTGAAAAACAGCTAACACGGTATGTTTGGTTTTGACAAATGTAATGTAGCTTCTTTTTGTAAGCGACAGAGTAATTGAACTTGTGGATAAGGGATAACCATAAATGTCATTTTGACTCCAGGAAGGCTTTGATGCTTACATGAGACTCGTGCAAACGGGCTGTGTGCAAGGTAGAACTATATATTTGGCTACGTGCAAAAAGAGTTGAGTAACTGTACTTAGAGAATAATTATCAGTAGTTCATTTTCAGACTGACATAGCACATCACGTTGGGTTTCATAGAGGTTTGTCCTGTATCTCTGTCTTTTCAGTGTGTTCCTTAATGGTCTGGCTGACTCAGTAGAGGGAAATGGTTAATATAAATTTTGGGTTCTGCTGGCTTCCTTGTAATCACCCTTGTGTTATTCATGGGACACAGCTGAATAGGGCAAGAAGCGCAAAGTTTAAATTGCAGGAAAACAAGTTAAGGTTAGACACACAGGGGAAAGGGGAAAACTTCCCAATTTCAAGAATATTGAAGCACTGGAATAGATTGCTTGGGGAGACAGAGTATTGATCAGTGGAAGTCTTTAGGAATGCGTAGACTAGTGTCTCTCAGGGATGACAGATGTAGAGTTGATCCGGCTGTAGGCGGGGAAGTGAATGAGGTGACCTCTCCATCACTAAAAAACAGAACTGGGAGAGTTTGTGTGAATAAATTACTATTTTATAGTACGTGTTCAGGAAGATGTTTGCATTATTTCTTGTACTCTCCTCCTTCTCTTTGCCTTTGGTAGGGACACAGATTTTTATATGTCAGACTCTGAGTAGTTTAGAACATATTGTATATGTTAGCACATATGGCAAATATATTCCATTTAAAAATATACAGCGAGAGTCAACCTGCTCATGGTAGCAGGTGTAAGTGGTTTTCAGCTACAGTTGTCTGTCCTTTATAATAGCTGAGTTGTTTGCAAACTGTTCTAGGCAGTCCAACTATTACACCAAAATATTTGCTCTTAAGGCTTCTATTTTCTGGGATTTCGAGTTAATCCACCTGTACATCCGCTGGCAAAAATCACCTATATATTTGTATGAGACAGTAAGAGGTCTCTAATGAATACACAGGGGTCCGGCGTGCTCTGTGTACACACAACCCTTGGCACTGGTTCTACGATAAACTCCACTGTTGGCTGGCCTGATGCCCTGGAGCCCTGGAGCTAGCTTTTGTGCCCTCCTTGTGGGACTGCGAGTCTGCTTTACAATTACAGATAAAATTCAGGTTGCTACAAGACATTGCAAAACCAGGTACTGAGTTGCACAAGACTTGCCTGCTGTTTCTAATTCACCGCTTCTGAAAACACCAGACTCTAAATTTACACCCACGTACTGAACCTAAAGCTATCCCAATAGGTGATTCTCAGGGTTGGGGTTTTTTTATTTTCTTTCCTGGTTTCTGCCTCTTCCTTCATAAGACTGGCTGTAGTTGGGTAGAACTGCTAGAACCAGTTTGTCTTTCTGTGCAGCATGTAAATAAATAATTTACTAGAAACAATAATCTATATTATGCTGTAGTCTACGAGTGTGCATAATTCCAGTATTGCACTTTGTCAGAAAGTCATAATCAGTTGCAGTACACTTTATCATGTTGAAAAATTACAGAACGGGTACCTCAATAACCTGATCAAATCTGTCGGTGTGTACACAGGTGTGCACACATCAAATTGGGTCACTTCGCTTTCGCCACCCTTAGCCATATGTTTTATTTTGCAGCTTTTTAAG
The DNA here is from genome assembly GCA_008711295.1 of Anarhynchus alexandrinus. Taxonomy (NCBI): domain Eukaryota; kingdom Metazoa; phylum Chordata; class Aves; order Charadriiformes; family Charadriidae; genus Anarhynchus; species Anarhynchus alexandrinus. The sequence goes on along the minus strand of VUYV01000087.1, from coordinate 3,086,332 downwards.
TGGAGAAGTGGTCTATGTTTCACAGCCCTTGTATTTCTCAAATATTTCCACTGTTAGTTTAGAGTCCTGTGTGTGTGTTTTCCAGGATGCTATTGCCAGTATGAGCAGCTGGGCGATTAGTAAGAAGCAAAGGCCTGTATTACACATGTATATAGTGCTTAGAATTGGGGTGATATTGTACAGCAGCTATTGGACTTGACCATTAGAATTTTCCTTTTAATCATTAGCCAGAATGCCTTACGAGGCAGGTAAATAAACTGTTTACTGTCAGTCATCCATAAGACATAAATGCCTTGTCATAGGACAAAGTAAAACTCCCTAATCTACAAACAGTACTGTACGTAATTTGTAAAGATGCTCTGGTTTTGCTTTCTCTATGAGTACAGCTGCTGCAAGTCTTCTTGGAAAGAAGATAATATTTCATCAGCTGACTAGCAGGAATTGTCAATTTTATTAGAAGTGAAATTTACCTTTTCTTCTTTTATTGTGACCTACGCCCCATATGCAGTTTGGAAAACAAAAGAGGTAAATTCAGCTAATGGCAAGCCTCTGTCTTTGCTGAAGCTTCTAACAGTCTTTACTAGCTTTATCTTCACTGGCTTCATTCTTTTAAATGCAAATTGGAAACTGGGAGGGGGGGACACGGGCACACAGTTTTAACAGATTATACTCTGCTGAGGAACCCCTGGATTATTATAACACACAAATGAACATGTGCCTGTAAGCTCGTGAGGCAGTGGGGCACAAGGTGGGGTATTTGCTGTCACTTGTGAGAATTTTTTTAAGTACAGATCATTAAAAAAAATGTGGAGTTTTGCATTCTTATACATTTTAAAGCTTTTATGTTTATTCCATGAACAGTGAAAGTAGTGGAAACCCTATTGTGTACAGATTTGTGTCCTTAGGTATCTTGCAGTGGCCTGGGTTCCTCTCTGTAATGCCTGTATTTGAGTCCCCATCCCTGGAGGTGTTCAAGGCCAGGCTGGACGTGGCCTTGGGCAACCTGGTCTAGTGGGAGGTGTCCCTGCCTATGGCAGGGGGGTTGGAACTCGATGATCTTCAAGGTCCTTTCCAACCTAAACCATTCTATGATTCTATGACATAATTCCTTCCCCTTTGGCTGTCCAGCAGCACCTCCAGCTCTTAAATGCCCTGGAGAGCCTTCTCCTTCCCTGCGTGTCCCCCAGCGGTGGGCTGGGGAAGATGGAGCTTCTGCTACACCTGGTTCAGAGCTGGCAGAGGAATTGCAGGTTTCCATTTACTGGTTAGGATCTTTGCTAGGTGTCTGTGTGTGGTTTTTAGGCAAAAATCCCACTACTTCTTATGTTGCTGGCAAATTTACTACAATTGTATGTAACTATAGTTTAAATATTTGCAGTTTCACTATGTACTTCATTTTCTGATACAATATAAATGGAAATGAGTGTCTTACACAAAATTACATGGTAAACTGCTGTGATATATCATGTTGTAAACCACCCATAAGAAGGACGATACTTGTTTGATTTTTCCGAAGCTTGAGCAGAGTGTTTGAAGAATTGTCTATTTTGTTACACACTAGGTACTGTTAAACTCGTTATATATGAATATATAAAGATACCCATCCAATGTGTATATATATAGGTGTATTCCACCATTACTTTAATGTTCAATAATTCTTTACATCAAATGTGCAAATAAGCAATTTCCTTGTAAACTCTACGAGGCATTCAGATCTCGTACAGAAGACAGCACAGCGTTGTGTCTCTCATGTAAGGTGAATTCTTTATGAGGTTCTCTTGGCAAATTTTTGCCAATAGAATAATAAATTCGGGTAAAACTCAACATAACCTCAATTGCCAGTGTCAGTTGATCAGCTCCACCATATTGCTAGTAATCACCAAATGTATTCTTCCAAGGTATTATGAATATGGTTTTTCAGCATATGCTTACAATCTTTAAGGAATTACTTCAATTCCAAGGAATTGCAATCCTCAGGAGTTTGCAGCTATTTTCTGTTATTCTGTGTGATTGCCTACTGGCACTGCCGCTTCTTATGACTCAGAATAGTGGCATTAATATTAACTTAATTGTAAATATCACATATGAAGTCTCTCACTGACAGTGAATATTGCTCTCCTTTTTGAAATGCAAATAGTCTTTAGGTAAGAAGACATTCTGCAGGGATCTCGGCAGGGAGGTGCTGGTGAACTCAAGCAGGAGAATGCCAACTTTCTAACATTTCAGAACTCCCCAAAACAGTGGGGGAGACAGATGAGCTGAAGTAGAGCATAAGGGCAACCCTAACTGCAGCAATAAACATCACTCAGAGCACTCAGCACTGTTTTTAAAAATTGATTTGGTATGTTTGCCTTATTTTCTTGTGCTTGTGTCCTGTGGTGGTTTTTTGACTTGCAGCTCTGCCAGTGAGAGATTGCTCTTTCCAACCTGACAAAATCCAACAGTAAAAAATACAGCCCAAACAGCAGATCCAGCCACGTTCGGAGTGATAATGTTGCACATGGTCCAGACCAGAACAAGCATGCAGCACAGTGCTGTTCTCTGGGTACATAAGGAAAACTTTACGCAGGCAGAGTGGGAGAAGAGGACAATATGTGCAAAGTCTGGGTGTACATCAGCTGCAGTTGAAATATGCGGCTTGTCTGCTTGGGGGTAATACTGCTCCTTTCCTGCTAGCCAGCCCAAAGCAGTTTGTGTGGGGGCAAAAGTGTCTCCCTGACCTTCTCCATAGCCTTGGCCTGGTGTAGAAAAGAGTGGGCTCCATGGGCTGGGGGTCTGCCGGGCTGGGGAGGGGGGGTCTGCTCCATGGGCTTGGGGGTAAGCTCCATGGGTTATTCGGACCACTGTACCGCTCTGATGGCATTGACACCATTTCTGAGGCTCACCGCGGGCTTGGTGAAGGTAGCAGCAAAGCTTGGAAGAGTGGTGAAAATGTTACAGTTTTGGTCTACATGTGCAAAACCAGTTTTGCATTCCATCTTTGCGAGAGGGCAGGGTGCGTGCCCACTTTCCACTTGAGTCCTGAAGCTGGCTCTCTAGCTGTATCTGACAGAGATTGTTTCCTCTGAATAAAAATGTTTGGAGCCATTTAATAGTTTAAAATGAGGAGGAAAGGTTAACTCCTCAATAATTAAGGAAGGAATAGGCGGGGAAGAGGCTAATTTAATACTCAGGGATTAAGTATATGACAAATAGCTGTTGAATTTCCTCAAAGAATCTGGCATAGAAGCATTTGCAAAAAAGCAGGAGGAGAAAGCAAAGAAGGCTATGTGTTGGGATAATGATATTGTCTGCTTTTTTACAAACTTCCTTTGAAAAGAGCAGAGTTTGTAAATGCCCAAGGCGGACCTCTGGGATGATTCTTTTGGGCATCAGCAGCTGTAACTGAAATACAACTGTTAAACTATAACTGTTTGGCGAGAAGGTGACTCAAAAGGCAGTTTGTTAAAGAATTGTCGTGCAGATGTGGAAAAAGAAAGGTAAGAGCTGTAGTAGTAGTTAGGCAGATTTCCAAATCAGTCATTTCTGTCATGAAATTTGAAGTATTTTGTGTTTTGCTAAAAGTAGCAGCACTTGGACTCTAACAAATGGAGGGAGGGTGTTGGTGGGTTTTGTACTTCTTTTTTCTTCGATTCTTCTGGCTTGCTTAGGAGATGAGGTTTATACACTTGTTCTGTGTGTTTGTCAGTAGTGAACGCTAGCAGCTGGATGGAGAAAAGGGAGCCCTTTTAAGGATAAAGTACATTCACACCGTAACAGGCATCAAACAATTTAGGTGGGGACATAACTGAATTTCCTGTACACCACAGACAATCAAATATGAGGAACACATTCATAAGAAAGTAGGATTTATAACTTCTTTTGCTCCTAGAACCACTCATTAATTGTTACTTGGCATGTGTGTGTTTGCCTTTTTCTTTTGTTCTTTTTTAGCAAGTATGTGCATTTCACTGTGACTCTTTTCAGCCGTTCTGGACAATGCCACTATCTTTCTACTTTGTTCTGTTGTGTCTTGGTATTTTTGCGGATCCAATCTAAAAATCTCAAGCATAATCATAAGCAGAACTTCAGCATAGCGTATATATTCCTTCCATATGTGGAAAATCATGTTTGCGTGGGTTCAGTCAACTCAGTAGCAATCCTGAAGAATTCTGTGGGATGGTTCATTGTTCTGAGGACTTCTTATTTGCTAGAGAGCATGGAAAACATCTTCGCTCTGCATAAATAAGTCATTACATTACATTGCCATTAAAATGAATTCCGTCATTTAAAATACCTAATTGTGCTGTTTTCTCTAGAGATTTTGTATTTTTACTGACTAATTAATTTTGTTGTTTTAAATCACGATTTCTATTTCAGAACTGTTCTGTAATGATAGCCGCTTTTATATCTATATTGAGTATAAAAGTTATAAAGATAAAGCTGTTATCCTTTCAGAAGGTAAAGAATATCAACTTCTAATCTTTTGAGAGGCACTCTGCAAATTAAGCAATCTGTTACAACAATCTGTAGATGAATCACCATTTACGGAAGTACTTTAAGACATTGTTAATTCCGTGTTGATTTATGTAACTTTCCTATGCAAGCAAGAAATTGTAGGGGAGTGGAATTACTAAGTCATGTTATGGAGGTAAACATGACGTGACTTCTGGCAAGTTAGCACAGCACTTACCGTCTCTGAAAAGTTTCACTATGATGTTACTTGGCATCTACTCTGAACTCAAGAGATATAAAACGTCTAGGAAGAACAGAATTTTATCAAATGGTTTCTAAGGGCACTTTAAGAGAAAGACTTATCAATGTCTTGTCGGTGCCACACTTTTAATAATATTGCTGTAAGCTGGGAGAAGTCATTGTGCTTCATTTCTTATATGCATGTATATATGTATGTGTGTGTGTGTGTATGTTTTTCCTAGTGGAATTTAAGTTAAGATTCAGTAATAAAAGTATTATGAAGTGGAAAAACGCAGAGCACAGGGAGACAAGGGTCTATGGAATAGCTTTCTGTGAAGCACCATCGATATTGTACAAGTCAGAAGATTACAAATGGCATAGAGGAGGTGAATATGGCATAATTGCTCATTGTCCATTCCAGCACAGAAGCAAAAGGGTATCAAATGAAACAAGGATGTTTTGGATTTAAAACTACAAAAGGAAGTGATTTTTTTCACGCAGTGGGTAACTAAGCTGTGGAAGGCCTTGCTATGGGATGTTGTGGATGGCAGAGGCTTAAATGGGTTTGTAGAAGACTTGGACAAACCTGTGGAAGCGTGGTCAGTTAAGGGGTGTTCAACGCAGACTCGAGTTCAAAAAGTCCCTGGAAGCACTGTTTGCTGGGGTCCCTGAGAGTTCTGGGAAAATTTGGTGTAGTGCTTGCCCGGTGCTTACATTATTCCTTAGACATCTGCTTTCATCCTGGTTTGGAGGCACGGTGAACCTTTTGATTCAACCTGCTACAGCCAACTGCTACGTACTGCAGGAATTAAGCAGAATGATTTGGGACTGTTTCCCAGACATGACAGTTAGCTTTTCTTGGTGGTATTCCCAACAGGTAAATTCTGACCCCAGAACATTGTCGGATGTTCTTACGATATTATGTAGGCATTTCATTAGGGTCACACAGATTTTAAGTGAGATTTTAATTTAAGATACAATTACCATTTCTTCGTCTCGTGTAGTAATATTCATACTCAAAAACTAATTTCATATAGAGAACTATGTGAAAAGAAAAATAGTTTTGATAGAAAAAGAAATGTTGCAGGAAAAATGCCTTGACATAAATAGCTGAGGGGGCAACGCAGCATTCTCGTGGGGGAAGGGGTGGAAAATGTGGTCATTTCCAACTGCCTCCTTTCATTGTGGGATTGGCATCACTCAGGAAAGTAATTTTAACCTTATGGCTACTTTAATTTCCTGTTCTGTAAATTGGTAGCTGCTTAACTTCCCAGCTTAGTGAACAGTGATTTTAGTTGTACTTCAGGCATCTTCTGAAAGAGTAACTAGCTGTGGAAGGACCAAAGAATTCTCAGTAGACATGCATCTGAAAAGAAAAGGGGGGGGGGAGCAGTGTTAGGGATTTAAAATCCATCTAATACTGAATACTTTCAGAACACAGGTATTTTGTACTTCCTTTTTTATACCTTTGAGGATATTTATCCAAGTGTAATAGATCACCTAGTCTGCTCTGCTAGATTCTACTGTTAGTGCCGGACATGAAAGGTGCACCACTCTGTTTCCATTTTGCGTTTTTCTTAATCAGAAAACCAGAAAATAACAAACCTTCCGCTAACAGGGCTTATGAGTCACTTCTGAAGCAGGTTGCGTTCTTCCATTAACAGGCAAGATTTGCCTCTTCCACTTCGAATGCTTGGTAGGTAATGCGTTGACCAAAGCCTTCTGAAGATAAATTTGTTCAGTAAAACAAATGAAAAAATATTATTATGGTCTTGAGTAAAACAAAAACCACTTGATGATGTGTATACCTTTTGGACATGTGCAAGTAACAAATCTACCAAAGAGAGTAAGCTGTTAGATACATATTTTTCTCACCTAATTTCATTTTCTGAATCTTCTTACTATGAAGTCAAAGTTTACTTGCCAAATGTGTTGAAAGGTAATTTAGTCAGTGAAACTTACAGGCCTAAATAATTATGAAGTTTCCCAGAAAATAGTGGTGTAGCTTAGCATGGAAATACTGGATATACGCATGACAGTTATGTAGTAGCTATTTAAAGATGCGTGTAAGTGCAGTTAGATATATTTTTAAGGAGTACCATTAAGGCTGGCAACAATACATGCAAATTTGAGTTTAACTGCACAATCAGATGTGTTGGTATAGATGCTAGCATCCTGAGGATGCAGATAATCCTTTTCCAGTAATAGGAAGTCAGCAACTTCAATATAAATATAAATACTACATCAAACTCACTACAAATGCCTCAGTCTGCAACTAAATTGCTTTGCATTTCTTTTGTGAAGGTATGGCAGAAATTGTGTTCTTTGTAAAACTGTTATTCATTCAGATATGAACTCTTTAAGCTGTGATATTTCATGTGTCTTTTATTTAGACTTATTCATGACCAACTATTGCTCGCTATTAGTTTCCGGTAAGCATTTCTAACAGCTTTGGCAGAGACCACAGTAATGAAATTCTTAAACTTTAGGCCAAGTAGCTTCTTAGTGAAGCAACATTATCCCAAGTCTTCTAATCAGCCTTGAACAACATTACATTGTTTTAAAGTATTGTTATAAATGGTAAGTTCATTAAAAAGTAATATTGCCTAAGCAAGAATTACATCACTGACTGTTCAAACTATCTCTGTTAGTTCATTCTACCTCAGTATTTTCTGTGGTAACTATTTAAAAAAAATTCCTTAGACTGTTTAAAAAATAACTTTGCATTTGAAGTTGATCATAGCTTCAACTTGAATGACTATATGATATCAATATATTGTTAAATGTATTAAAATACGGATTTTGTTTTGTGTTCCTCACAGGTGCATTCTGCTCCCTCTCTTGGGAATGAAGCCCCCTCAGCAGAGCCTCTTCCTGCTCGTAGATTCGGTTGACGAGGGCTGTAACGTTTCCGAGGGCGAACAGACTTCTACAAGTTTATCTGGAACAATAGCGGAGCTTTTAGCTGGCCACTTTGAGTTCTTCCCTCCCTGGCTGCTCCTCCTGTGTTCTGCCCGCAAGCAGAGTAAAGCTGTTACAAAAATGTTTACAGGTGAGTACGGAGCACAGGAGGTGTTTGTCACCTGCGCCTGTAACGAGGACGTAGTATTTACAAGACCCTGGGTGATGGCTGAAAGCTCTGATGCGTGCTTAGTTCTAAAAAATGACAGTCACAAAAATGGTAATTCTGAAAAACACACATTCCAGTTTACTGAGGACTATGGAAAGCTTAAATCAGCCAAGTATTTTAGAGGCAAATTATGTCTTTGCAATACATCTGCAAAGAAAATGGCTGCCTTGAGTTTTCCTCTTGCTTTACTAGTTTTACAAAGCTTTGAAACAGTGTAGGTGATGTGTAAGTACATAAGTATGTCGGCTGCATACGCCCATTCCTTACAACCTCAAAAGATTTTTTTTTTCATCTCCCATTAAAATCTCTCCCCTTATTTTCAGAAAGCGGGGAATAATCTTTGAAGGTGGAACTCGAGAGGGGAACAATGTAGATGTGGATTCCTGGAGTATACTTTTGGCAAAGGTTGCACAGTAAAAAAAATTCTTTATAGCTTCTTCATCCAGGCTTTACTGTGTCATGAGAACATTTCTTCACTATAATGACATTGTTACTGGAAGTTCGCTGAAATTTAATAAAGGGCAATATCTAGACTGGATTCCAGGCCTATGTATAAAGCCTGTGTGTATTAAGGACACAATTAGGACAAAAATGTGATTATAGAACATAGACCCATAGGCTTGCTCGTTTCCACAGTGGCAAAAGGTCAATGGGATAATTGCGTTTTGGAATGAAGTACTGTATTAATCAGTGGCAGACATGAAGACTGGTATTTGGGAGTATGTGAGAACTAGAGGAAACTTTGGGGTAGCTTCACAGGGCTCCTTTGGACGTTCATATGGGAATAGTTTTGTCAAAGCTTGGCTGATTAGATACGTTGTCATTGCCAAAAAAACAGACAAAACTTTCTTCAGAGCATTTTTATTTCCTTTCCATTGAATCATATAATGTTTCAGACTAGTCCTAAAAAATTGCTGTTGTCTTCTAAGTATGTTTCCAGATGGAATTCCTGACAGGAAAAATCAGCAGAACTAATGGATATGCCTTGAAAAGAAATTTAATTTGAATGAGTTAATTTCTCATTTCCACAGAGAATGACTTGATGAATAGCATAAAGGAAGTTGGCTGGTGATATTATAATCCCATATTCACTGGGGAAAAGGTACAGCAAAGAAGGAATGAATCCCAAAATAATTGGATACAAATTGAGAAGAAATTTTAGGGTCTATTTGGAGGAAGTGGTGTTTTGTTCCACTATGAAAGAAAATTGTGACAATACAGCCAATGTGATGGTTACCCGTTGGATGATTTTCCTGGTTACAACCAACATTCAAGTTTGGTGAAAGGTATGGTGAGGATGTGAGGACCATGGCTGAAGCTTCTGTTAACTTCAGATACATTGCAACTTTGTGTTATAAAACTTGAGATAATGGTCCCTTCTTTTCTGGTTCTAGCCTGAAAAGGATAGGCTGTCATTAACACTTCTCTAGGGCAAACTCTTCTTTGTGGTATTTGAATGTTTACTTTTAGCCGAGCCAATTTATAAAGCTATTTAATTGGTGGGCAGGCAGAATTCAAGATCAACGATAAGTACTTTTTGCACTCATGACTGGAGAAATAAATGGTGTGTAACGTGCGCTGCACTCTGGGACACTATTGTACTGAATTTCTAATATCTCCAAATTCCCAGCAAATAAGTGTTTGCAATCAGAACGATAATGTAATCACTACATTTTCTTCAAATGTGTTTCTTCAATTTGGAACCAAAAAAAAAACCAGTTTCACTGCAACTTAGTAAAATAGTTCGGAATCCTTTTAGGATTATTTTAGGAAAATGTGTCCCATCTCTAGGTGTTTTTCTGCTAAAAATTTTAGAGTCCATATTAGTCAATAGTAATTTGTTTGCAGTCAGTATATACCTGTTTTCACTTAAAATTTTCGTGCAATGAAAATTTCCTCCAGATATCTGCAGAAATGAGAGCTAAACCTGTTTGTCAAAAAACGTTACCAATGACTGGGAGCAGGATTGCTGCAGTGGGCTGGTCCTGACCATGCTCGTTTCTGGGGGTCCAGTACAGATGAGAGTTCTGCAAGCATCTCCCGAGCCAAAAATAGTGATGACGTGGAAGAGAGAGTCCAGTCTTAATCATCCACTGTCATCTTGCTGCTGCCAGTGGTGAATACATCATCCCTGCCACTCTAAGAATGAGAAAAGGAGGAGGGGTGTTTATTCTGGTCCTCTTTGTTCCTTCACTTTTGTTGGTGACTTACTTATGAAAGTTGAATAGTTGTGCCTGCATCTGCTGCAGCTTGGTTCTGGGCCATTCTGTATTCCCAGATTCTGTAGTAGCACAATGTGCTACAGATTTTTCGCTTTACTCAGATTCTCAGCTTTCATTAATTAAAAAAAAAAAAAAAAGGTTTTGCCTCTTGTGGCTGCCGCGACAACCTCAAAAATATGAACCAAATGTAAAATGATGCCTGCATGAGTCTGCGGTCACCCTCCACAGTGAGCAAAAGCCAGCCAGTTGAGTAGAAAAGGAGGGGAACAGATAATGCGTGTCCTCCTGCCTTCTCTTGCATGAGCACTGTCACCAACTGCCACATCATGCCTGTTTTTCTTAGGAACTTCTTCCTAAATTTAACAATTCTCTGCCTTGCGCCCATGATTATCCACATTATCTCCCACATCGTTTGCTATCATTTGGCTGCAAGAATGGGCAATTAAGCAGCTACATCAAACACAGTCTTTCCAATCTTTGTATTGTAATGTTAGAAAAAGTTTCCTTGTATTTCTAAATAACGGAAAAAGTCCTCTACCCTGAAAGTGGCACAGAACATACAATTTTACATTTTTTATGCTTCAGCTAATTAGCTAATAAAAATGCTTCGAAAATGAGGCTAAATCTTGAAAGCATAGCAGTTGTTCTTACAAAACTAAATTCTTTTTTTAAAGATCCATCGTATTAGTTTAACAACTTTAGGCATTTTAAAATCAGGCAATTTTATTTAGTTAAATTTGAGGGAAAAGCAGATAATTTCTCATTAACAGCATAAAGGTAAATAGACAGAATTGCACATGTACAAATGCTCTATTTATTGGTTTAAAGAGGCTTTTTTTAATAGGCATTTACTTAATTTCTTCTTTTTTGCTGCACACAAGCATCAAAGATCTGTGGCATCGTGCTTGATTATACCCCTCAATTAAACACTGACATTCTTCATCCAAAGAATTCCTTCTCATGTGTGAGGCATGACTCCACCAGTGTGGGACAACCCATGCAGATGTCACATCTCAGGGAGCCGTAGTTTCCATAAAGTTAATGTTAGATGCTGAAAACTACAATAAAAAGAATCAAAAGTGGATGTGAAAGGGTTCAGTTTAGCCTCAGAGGCAGCTTAAGCTCCATTCACCCACTTATCAATAGGCAAAAACACACAATCTGTCATTCATTTTTCACTCTTGCTTTTATCTATCAGTTCCAGACAGCCAGATATTATTAAGACCTGATATTTATCCAAACTTATTTTGGATTAGAAATCTTGGAAGCATAAGTCTTTCTCATATTTCTGCTATTTGCTGGTTCTGGTCTGAATAGATGCGGAAGGTTGTTTTTCTTGTAGCCTTTCCTAAAATTAAAAAAATAAGCAAAAATGTGAAAACTTGAGAGAAATAGAGTAAAAATCACAACCCAGCTTCTCTGCACCCAGAAAACCCATATGGTTTGGTAATTGAAGCTACTCCAGTAGTCATATTGCCGAATCCCCAAGTCAAATCAGTTGCCTGATTTGGGACCAAACCTTTTCTCATTAACTGCCATTCCAGAAAATAAATGGCATGAGACCACTTCAGGAGAAATTGCTTCAAAAAAGAAAATCTAAGTTGTCCTCTAATTTTTCATTGGAGGTTGGAATTAATTTGGGTGGTTTCATGTTACTTTAAATTCTTTATGGGAGTTGGATTTTTACTATGAAAGATAACTTTTATATATTTATGTAGTTGTAAAATTTACTTCTATAATGTTAAAGCTTTGAAAAAGTTTATTTGTGTTTTGATTTGGTTTTTGAAAAAAAAATTTAGAAGGCTTGGGAAATGAACTGGGAGCTCTTAATTACTGTTTCCTTTCTTCTCATTACCACTTTCTTCTGATTACTACTTTGAAAACATGATACTAGGGAATTTCCTATTTCCTAGTAAAAAGCTGTGTGTCAATTTTGGACTTATTTGCTTTGTAATTAAAGAGGGAAGACTAAATTGCTTTAAATGGACTGTTGCCTGTAAATCTAACCAAACAAACTTCTGTGCAATGACACAGACCAGTGAGAGCAGCAGATTTCAGCCTCGGTGTCTCTTAGCATCTGGGGTAGATGCAGTGAAATTTTTAATGCGTAGTGTACTGCAAGTGCCCTAAATGTTAAATGTGCTGCTTGAGTTTTCAGGTGCATTTTACTCTGCTGGATACGTTACTCTTTTGGAGCAGGTGTGCATAAATGGCCATAGAAATACTTAATTTAATATATGCTTAGATCAGCAGTGTAAATCAACGCCAAAACACTGCCATGTTTTTAATCATTTAGATTACTTTCAAGTTAACAATTCAGTTAGATGAAATATATTAAAATGTTTTTAAAACTTTTGTAATTTACTTATGTAAATGTATTTAAAGATATAAAAGTAGAAGGATATTTTTAAGTATTTACTGGAACCTGCTAGTTAATAGCTTTTTTTTTATTATTAAAGTTAGAAAAGGTTGACGTACTGTATAAGTATTTATATAGCCAAGATACCTTTTTTCTTTTCTTTTTTTTTTTTCTTTTGAATGACCCTAGATCTTGCCAAGAAATACATTTGGAACTGATTTGTTTACAGAACTGCCAGGAATTTAATAAATCAGGAAAATCCATACTGGAGCTCCCATTGGGTTGAAAGTGATATGTTGTAAGAAAAATTTTAACAATGCAAAAAGCAGGGTCGTGGGACTGCAAGTTCTGTCTGCTGCGCTCCTGTTTTGCTGAGCTTAAGTAGTTCATGGGAATGCATCTGAAACAAAATGAGCTTTCTCTTCATGTTTTGGTGCTTCTGGTCCATGAAAGTGACTTATTGTATCTGGTAGGGTTGAAAAGCAAGTTTGCAGGATCTTTGTTAGGAAATGTAAAATGACCTCATTTAGATAGATGCTTGGGCAAAAAAACCCACGGCTTTGTTTTCCTCCTTCAAGCTAGCAACAAGAATTTGATATTTTAAAAAAAAAAGTAATAATCCTATCTATAAGGCCTTTATTGAATTATTTGCTTATTATTGTGTGGCATGGTGCAGTTGTTAAAATTAACAACCTATTTCTGTTCAAAAGTCTGTTACAATGGCAGCCCTTTTTGTTTGTTAATCTCAGCCCTTAAAGAGCATATCCCTGGGATGTGTGAAGATCTGTATGAGTGTAGTGTGCTTCTTGCTATACAGACTTGTCTTCACATATCATATATAGGATCTCATTAACATGGAATATTTGTAAATATTGCAAAAGAAAAGAAACAATTTTTAGCTTCCGTGAACATACAACCAATTAAATTGTTTAAATTGCTGACTTCTGGACTATTCAGTGCTCTGAAGTCTTCTGAAATTTATTTGCTTGGCTGAAGTGCTTAGACATTTGGTATGTCTCAGGTAAGTACAGAGTAGGGCAATATTTTTAACTCTAATATGGAACAAAGTAGTGATACAGCCTCATTTAAAGGGGGGAAAAACCCCAAGCCAAACGCACAAACCCTTCATTTTTCATTTTTCGGAGGGCTTGAGGGTTTTTTTATCACATCCAAAATGGTTTTGTTCACTTTCCCACCCATTTTGGGAAGCAAAATGAAAATTGATATTCAAAGAACATTGCAAGATAAGCAAGAGTCTTTTGCTGTTGAAGCACACGTACAGGGACTGAGCTGCTTAAACAGTTAGCACTCTGCAAGGTTTCATGTGAAGGCTGGGAGTCAAGGCAGGTGAAGTGTTGTCGTTAGGCAGTCAAGGCTGAACATTAGCTGAAATCTTAGGATTGCTGTCATCAGAGTTAATCAGGGGTTTTCTTATTGGGGGGAAATGAAATCAACTACTGAAAAAACCCTTGAGTAATTTAAAACTAAAAATCACTTACATGTGCAGATATATATTGGAAGGAAGGATGTGGGCATGGGGTTCATGTGAGGGGCTGGGGATGTTGTGAGCAGAGTCATTTATGACTAAACACATTGAGAAGGAGTTTGCAGAGCTCTGTACCTATTCTCATTCAGCCAAGTGACAGGTACACATCTGACTGGGAGAAGCAGAGAGGTTCAAAGAACTGGAAGGTGAGTGAATGCAGTGGTGGTGTTTGCTCTGATTTGAGCAAAACGGAGCTGTTCCCTGCACGTGTGAGACAACCAAAGGGACACTTGTGTCTCATTACAGCTCTGTGTATGCATATGACCGAATGCATGCACCAGGCAATGCCCTGCTTTTAATGCATTTGTTTTCACTTCTGCATCTTCTGAAGGAGTATAACCTAGAAAGTTTCCCTTGAAGTGAAAGCTTGGGTTCTGCAGAATGACAGGGCACCGGCTGTCCTTACTCAGTGAAGTTTCTTACCTGGCTTATGTACATGAATTGTGGGCTTTGCAAAGTTATATACAGAAAAATTCAAGCAAATACATAGTAAATCGATGAATTATGGCATTATGGAGGTCAGGTTAGGACATTTCTTGAAGTTCCGAGAAATTATGGTGGATAAAGATGGTTCTGTGTTTCTTTTGGGGGGGGAGGGGGACGTCTCTGTGGAATGGAGAAGGATCCCCTAAAATAATAGTTTTCTGCCTCCTGGCCTTCTCATTCAAAAATCCTGAAGTAGACAGTCTTATTCGTGTAGTGTCAGCCTGAGAAGTGACTGGGCAAAAGCATCCTATCCAGTGATTTTATTTTAGGGAGAAGTGTGATTTTGGTTTAGGTAGTCTATTGTTTTAGTTCTGTTAGATTTGTAATGCTGCCATAATTAATAAGGGAAGCAGAAATGTTTTAGTGACACTGCCATAGTTTGCCTCTCAGTTCTAATCTGTTGTGTTTGTACAATGCTCGTGTAGACTAAACAACAGAGTGAGCTTCATGTGACATTCAGAATCTCAGCTGAAGACACTCGGGAACAGAAAACACAGCTCTGTTATCAGGCTAAATTTTCAGTCAGAACAAGCTCACAGACTGAGCAGGTTGATCCACAGACTGTTTAAATACAATAAAACATCAATCTGAAAGTAATGTTCTTCAGAGTCTCACTTGAAAATTATTCACTCCGCGCAGATGGGGCCAAAATGGCATTGAATGCGTTGCTCTATGGGTACTTTCTTCCAGTGTAATTTGGAGTCTAACTGCTTTGGTTTGAAAAGCAAAGTTGGGGTTTTTTTATGACTAGCTGAGCTGACTGTAAGGAAATGTGTGCAATCTGCTGCACTGGAGGAAGAGGTTACAGCCTGTCCCTGGAGAAATGAGGTACAATTCTGGCCTAAAACCCAGTAGTTTAAGCTGCTGTGAGGTCTGTGACCTCTGCGGTTTTCCCATAGCTTCCAGAAGAGTAGTGTTCAAACAATGTAATGTGTCATTAATCAAAGAGGGTAGGTCTTCATCGAGTGCTTAACTTGGCACTACCAAAGCAAATGTTTTAAATGACAGAGATAGCCCTGTAGTTGGTACAGCTATATCTTCATTCCGCCTCATTCTTGAGAGCCTTATGGCCACTGAGGTGGCCCTAGGGACTTCGTCACACGTGCTGCTAAGAATAGTGGTCCTTGCTTTGGGCGGAGGGGAATGTGCGTGTGTAGGCAGGAGATGTAGACTGTATGCATGTATGAAATAATTTCCCTTTTTCCTCTAAAGAGTAAACAGGTTGGAAATGAGATCATACAACTGTGAGAAAACCTGTTTCCTTATACAGTGAGTCAACTACCAAAGAACCAGGGTGTTTATCTAAAACTCAGTCCTTACTTGAAAAAAGTAGGTAATTTTCCATGCACAGAGGTGTAAAGATATTTACGACTATTTTTGAGTGTCTCTCTCTCCTATATCATAAAAGCTTTTAAAAGAAACTAAGGTGATTAAGTTAAAGTGATTTATGTAAATTTCATCACACATATGCACCAGGTGTGAATAACCTCTTCTATAATTATATTAATATAATAGTTGTCTTAATCTAAATAGCTGAAAATTATTTCAAATTCCATTTTTAACCACAATGGAGAAGGGAATGCTCCTATAATAATACTTAATAATCTTATTTTGGTTGCAGTTCTGGTGGTTTTGCTTAGGTGTTTACTATTGTCCAAGTTAGACACACAATGCCCAATTCAAAGTGATTTTTAAAATTTTCTTCGTTAGTAGCATGTATTTCTTCTCATAGTAGATGATGATAAACGTGTCTGTTGGCAAAGTTCTCTGCTATTATTATTCATTTACATTCGCTATGTGTACACACAAAATATATTGTTGTGGGATTTCCCTACCCAGAAATGTCTGTCTTTTATTTATTTTTTTTTAACATTGAGTTAAGCGAAACTAGATCAGAAATAATAATAACTTTCTTCCCTTTTAATAGGTTTTCGAAAAATAAGTCTGGATGATCTACGAAAGGCTTATATTGTGAAAGATGTGCAACAATATATTCTGCATCGTTTAGACCAGGAAGAAGCACTGAGACAACATCTCACAAAAGAAACTGCAGAAATGCTGAATCAGCTTCACATCAAAAGCAGCGGTTGCTTTTTGTATCTGGAACGTGTCCTAGATGGAGTCGTGGAGAATTTTATTATGTTACGAGAGATCCGTGATATTCCGGGAACGTTAAATGGTCTATACCTTTGGCTCTGTCAGAGACTTTTTGTGAGAAAACAATTTGCGAAAGTCCAGCCTATTCTTAATGTAATTCTTGCAGCCTGTCGGCCATTAACTACAACGGAATTGTATCATGCGGTGTGGACCAAAAATATGACGTTGACGATGGAAGACTTTCAACGCAAATTGGACGTCCTGTCAAAAGTCCTTATTGATGGACTTGGAAATACAAAAATCTTGTTTCATTACAGTTTTGCAGAATGGTTGCTAGATGTAAAGCACTGTACACAGAAATACTTGTGTAATGCGGCAGAGGGACACAGAATGCTGGCAATGAGTTACACTTGCCGAGCAAAGGATTTAACGCCATTAGAAGCTCAAGAGTTTGCATTGCATCTAATTAATTCAAATTTGCAGTTGGAGACTTCAGAGCTGGCTTTATGGATGATATGGAATGGCACACCTGTCAAAGACTCCCTGTCAACCTTAATTCCTAAAGAACAAGAAGTATTACAGCTGCTGGTAAAAGCTGGTGCTCACGTCAACAGTGAAGATGACCGCACATCTTGCATTGTTCGGCAGGCTCTGGAGAGAGAAGATTCCATTCGCACCTTGTTAGACAATGGAGCATCAGTAAACCAGTGCGATTCCAATGGGAGAACGCTCTTGGCCAATGCGGCCTACAGTGGCAATCTGGATGTCGTTAACTTACTGGTTTCAAGAGGAGCAGATTTAGAGATAGAAGATACTCATGGGCAAACAGCACTTACCTTAGCTGCTCGGCAGGGACATACCAAGGTTGTCAATTGCTTGATCGGATGCGGGGCTAATGTTAACCACACTGATCATGACGGCTGGACGGCATTGCGATCTGCAGCGTGGGGTGGGCACACAGAGGTGGTTTCTGCGCTCCTTTATGCTGGAGTCAAAGTGGACTGTGCAGATGCTGATAGTCGAACGGCGCTGAGAGCAGCAGCTTGGGGAGGACATGAAGATATCGTGCTGAATCTGCTTCAACATGGTGCTGAAGTTAATAAAGCTGATAATGAGGGCAGAACAGCTTTGATTGCAGCCGCGTACATGGGGCACAAAGAGATCGTGGAGCACCTGCTGGATCACGGTGCAGAGGTAAACCACGAGGATGTGGATGGAAGGACTGCGCTGTCTGTCGCTGCGCTTTGTGTACCAGCCAGTAAGGGACATGCCTCAGTGGTTAGTCTTCTAATTGACCGTGGTGCTGAAGTTGACCATTGCGATAAAGATGGCATGACTCCGCTGCTGGTAGCTGCTTATGAGGGACACGTAGATGTTGTTGATCTGCTTCTAGAAGGAGGAGCTGATGTTGATCACACAGACAACAACGGTCGTACACCACTTCTGGCAGCAGCCTCCATGGGCCACGCTTCAGTTGTAAATACTCTCTTATTTTGGGGTGCAGCTGTTGATAGCATTGATAGTGAAGGGAGAACAGTTCTGAGCATAGCCTCTGCACAAGGCAATGTCGAAGTAGTACGGACTCTGCTGGACAGGGGGCTAGATGAAAATCATAGAGATGATGCGGGCTGGACACCTTTGCATATGGCAGCTTTTGAAGGTCACAGGTTGATATGTGAAGCTCTTATAGAACAAGGTGCTAGAACAAATGAAATTGATAATGATGGACGTATACCTTTCATATTAGCTGCCCAAGAAGGTCACTATGATTGTGTACAGATATTACTGGAAAATAAATCCAACATTGATCAGAGAGGCTATGATGGGAGAAATGCTCTCAGGGTTGCTGCTTTAGAAGGTCACAGAGATATAGTTGAACTACTCCTCAGCCATGGAGCAGATGTAAACTACAAAGATGCTGATGGCCGGCCAACACTTTACATCTTAGCATTAGAAAACCAGCTTACAATGGCTGAGTATTTTTTAGAAAATGGTGCAAACGTAGAAGCGAGTGATGCTGAAGGAAGAACGGCACTCCATGTTTCCTGCTGGCAGGGCCATTTGGAGATGGTACAGGTGCTGATAACGTACCATGCTGATGTGAATGCTGCAGATAACGAGAAGAGATCTGCTTTGCAGTCTGCTGCATGGCAAGGTCACGTGAAGGTAGTGCAGCTTCTCATTGAGCATGGAGCTCTGGTTGACCATACATGTAATCAAGGTGCTACTGGACTCTGCATTGCAGCCCAAGAAGGGCACATTGACGTTGTCCAGATACTATTGGAGCATGGTGCTGATCCAAATCATGCCGACCAGTTTGGGCGCACTGCTATGCGTGTTGCAGCTAAAAATGGACACTCTCAGATTATTAAATTACTGGAAAAATATGGTGCATCTACTCTGAATGGTTGCACTCCGTCTCCAGTCCACACAATGGAGCAAAAACCCTTACAGTCAGTCTCCTCTAAAATGCAGTCTTTAACAATGAAGTCCAATAGTTCGGGGAGTACTGGTGGAGACATGCAGCCTAGTATGCGTGGCTTATCTAATGGGCCTGCTCACGCCTTCAGTTCTCCTTCAGAGTCACCTGATTCTACGGTTGACCGTCAGAAGTCATCTTTATCAAATAATTCCCTGAAAAGTTCCAAAAATTCTTCTCTTCGCACCACGTCGTCGACTGCCACTGCTCAGACAGTGCCCATTGATAGTTTCCACAGCCTGTCGTTCACAGAGCAAATACAGCAGCATTCCCTGCCACGCAGCAGAAGTAGGCAGTCTATTGTTTCTCCCTCTTCCACAACTCATTCTCTAAGTCAAAATCATAATTCACCAAGTAGTGAATTCGAATGGAGCCAAGTAAAACCTAGTTTGAAATCAACTAAAGCTAACAAAGGGGGGAAAACGGACAACTCCAGCAAATCTGGGTCAGCTGGAAAAAAAATAAAACAAAGTAGTTCCTCCCAACCAAAAGTGTTAGAGTATGAAATGACTCAGTTTGATAAACGAGTACCTATTGCCAAATCTGGGACAAGCGTGCCACTTAAATCAATGCCGGCAGAGGCACAGTGCAAAATTTTGGTCCCTCCAGCTCAGCAAGAAGTTGGTCGATCTCAGCAACAGTTCCTCATTCACCAACAAAGTGGAGAACAGAAGAAGAGAAATGGAATTATGACGAATCCAAATTACCATCTTCAGAGCAATCAGGTTTTTCTCGGTAGGGTTTCTGTCCCACGAACAGTGCAGGATAGAGGGCATCAGGAAGTACTGGAAGGCTATCCTCCCGCGGAGACAGAACTCAGCCTTAAGCAAGCCTTAAAACTTCAAATCGAAGGTAGCGACCCAAGTTTCAACTACAAGAAGGAAACACCATTATAAAAGGTAACGTATCCAGTCACAAAGGAAGCAAAACCGTGTATTTCATTATATGCATTTTAAATATGCTAAAACTACATTTCGTTGTCATTTATCATCATAATTGTGTTCTGAATGTAAACCATGCATGTTAAAAGCTTAACCTGGCAAGTATTTGGTTTGCGGTCATTTAATAGCATCAACCGTAGAGGAGTTGGATCACCATCATATTTTCTGTTGAATTCCGATTGCTCAAATCGTACCCCACTGTCTTTGATATGTGACTGATTAAAACAGCAAGTTTCATGTAGCACTGATTTGGAATTTTCTTTTCAAACACAAGGATAGCTGGGAATTTAATCTGTGATAGCTTCACATGCAATAATTATTTCATTATTAAAAAAAATGCTTTTCAGGAAGCTTCTGAAGATTCTTGTAAGCTACAGGCAACCACTTCACTTTTCAATTCACTTTTGTGAATTTGGATTTTAGATGTGAAATCTCAGTAGCATAATTATGTACAAATACTACACTGAAGCTTTGATTTTGTTTCTGTTACTGTGAAGGTAAAACCGTCCTATAAAATTCCTCTGCGTTTCTCAGAGCAAGATTAGAATCTATGTTATGCTACCAATTTTCTGACCATTCTGTAACTTTTAATCAGTGGAGTTCATTTAGATTTCTCACTTTCTCTCCCATACTGAATTTTAAGCTCTAGAAGGAATTTTATGTAGCTTTTTCAGACCTGAATTGTCAGTGAGTCAGCTAAAATAGAACTGTTTTTCTCCCTCTTCCTGATGGGGTTTATCTTTTTTAGGGTATTGGGAATGTGTTAATAATTAATACATCCTCTATTTGAATTTCAAAGAGGCAGCATCTTTATGAAATGTATGCACATCTCTTATTGCTTATTTGCTTATTTTTGAAAACATATTTTTTGTTTGTGTAAATGCTGCATTTTTGACAGATCAGGCTGCTGCTTCTTAGAACAAGAACGTTCTTGCTAGCTGACTCAGTTCTGCTGCAAGTCATCCAAGACTGAAGGTTTCTAGGACAATCACAGGTGGTGCGGAAGCCACAAATGGCATGTTTTCAGCTGTCAAAAGCACATAGACAGGGCTTTTCCCGAAATGTCCTGGAAATGGATTTCACTTTAATGGAATGCATCTGTAGATGTAGATGTAGCTGAGGTCTCCCATGAATTGTGGAGCGTTAGAATATTGTGCAGGACACCAAGATGTTTCCTTGGGGTTGGCATTTTGGTTGAATTAAAATATTTGAAACAATACAGAGTTTCAAAAGGCAATATACTAGAGCCTGCACGTTTATAAAATCCAAATATTAGCTAAAGGTGAGATGAGCTGTGGGGCAGGCAAAAGCGAAGAGGCAGGACAACAGGAGCAGGCATAGAGAGGAATAAGCAGGTGAGAGAGAACTTATCAAAGTCAAAAGGACTTTAGCTTCCCACAGTTCTTACATCATGTCCAAGCAGCATTTAAATTTGTTTGCCATTTCTTTCCTGCCTCCATAAAATATATTAAAATGTATAATTAAGAATTGTATTTCCTAACTCTTCTGTACCTCCGCCTGGTGTTCAGTGTTTGCTTTCATGTTACACTATATGGTAAATAAATTGTGTGGTTCTGACCTAGGATGTATTGATTTGACCTGACTTGTCATCAAAAGACCATTGTTGATGAATTTTCCATCTTTGTTGATTTGAAAATATAAACAAAGCATGTAAAAAAAACTTGGAACATTCCACCTATAATTTGGAAACTTGAATTGGGCTTTGCTTTATCTGGAACAAATAGCGCTTTACTGAAAATTCAGGGGTTTTCTCTGTGAAGTACTTGTTTATGCAAGCGGCTAAGCATATGAGATGATGGATAACTGAATAGTTCCTTTTGCTTTTTCTTTATCAATTTTTCATAGCTTCATTGTAAATATGGAAGTTTAAAACAATTATATGTGGATTGTGAATGCTTGGCGCAGGCTATAATTTACCTTCTCTTTTGCCAAGTCTCGAGCACAAAACCAGTAATTTCCCTGACCAGTGAATAAATTAGATACCTGTGGAGAATCACATGAGAAATACTTTACTGGAGCACCTAAGGAATGGCTCTCCTTCCCTGGCTGCTGCTTCCGAGCTCCGTTTGGGAAGCTGTCCTGCTGTGGGGACCTTGTAGCTGCTTTGGATGGTAGAGAGCACAGGGAATCGGTCACAGGATTTGAGTTAGGCAGGAAACACTTTTCATCATTGGTATGTTGTTGTGTGCTTTTAACTTTAATTAGAAATCATATAGCTCTCTTTCTGACAATGCTGTTCGTATGATGGAGTATTGCAAAACTTAATGTTTCTATTCTGTACTTTTAGGCCAATTCCATGATGCTATGAACAGAAGCGCTTCTGCTCCGAATGATTTATCAGCTGGCTGGGATGAAAGCATACAAATGCTTGTTTAGTCCACCTAGAAATTCAAGAATGTGATTACTACAGTACAGTTACCTTAATTACTGTAACGTGCCTACATTTTCAGGCTGCCTTCTCAGTATAACCCTCTGTGCTTCAAAAATTTATTTTGTGTACTTTGTATTTAATACACAGAATGAGCACTTTTTTAAATTGCAGAAAGATATATGCTGTATTTCACTGACAACAGCTGAAAATGGTAAGAACAAGGAATTCTGATTTCCTATTCCAGATCGCTCGGTAGAGGTGCATGTGCCACAGTGAACTGTGTATGGAAAGGCAGTGCTTTTTGTATTTATTTTCCTGTGGCAAATAAGCAAACAGTATGTCACATTTGCATTGTTGTAATGTATGGTCAGTTCTCTGTGTACTTCAAAAAGTTCTCTCCAGAAATACAAGTCTTGTAACAGTATTTTATAAATACTGTATTTGCGTGTTCTGTCTGTGTAATAGCTGTTCAGTGGTAGCAAAGGAGTCGGGCTGCAACCGTCTGCAGCGTCTTTGGGATTTTTAAGAGGCAAAATCCACCGTCTGGTACTACAG
The DNA here is from genome assembly GCA_008711295.1 of Anarhynchus alexandrinus. Taxonomy (NCBI): domain Eukaryota; kingdom Metazoa; phylum Chordata; class Aves; order Charadriiformes; family Charadriidae; genus Anarhynchus; species Anarhynchus alexandrinus. The sequence continues at coordinate 3,063,451 of VUYV01000087.1, read as the reverse complement.
CACCAAATCTGGATGGCAGACTGTGACCACTGAAAGCAATTGGCAAATTTGGTCTTGGCCACCTTGATCTTAAATAGCCTTCGTTATTGTTATGGTAATGAGGTAACTGAATATGGGTATGTTTTAGGTGCTAAAGTAAAAGGTCTGATCCTGCTTTCATGTATATCTTTATACTTTAGAAACAGCTCTTTCTTTTTTTCCAAGGTAAAGGACTGTATTGAGAATGTCAGTAAAACAAACCATGGAAAATACAGAGGCTTTGTTGAGGAGGCTGAGAGAATATACAGTGAGAGTACAGTGGAAAAGCAAACGGTTAGTAATACCGTTGGCTGGGGAGTAGAGAGATTACTGAGTTAGCCCTGTCCTCAGACAAGAACTCTTTAAAGCACAAACTTGTATGAATGTGGTTATTGCTTCAGATGGATTAGGTAGAGCCAGCGTGAGTATCTCTGTACCCGGAGCAGGGTTAATCAGCAGTCTGGATAGTCCATCTGTGGATAACGGAAAGCTGGTTCCCCACTCTTACGGCAGAAGAGTTTTACTTATATGAAAGAGAGCAAAATCAAGGCCATTGTTGTGAAAGTGAACAGTATGGATTTTTCCTTTGAATGTGCACATCTTACTTGCACGGCTCTGTGAGTGATAAAATGAAACAAGTGGGTTATTTTCTCCTAAAAATGCATACTATATTCTACTATTCACCATTACACAGCCTTGCTCTTTAGAAAATAGGCCTATTTTTGTATGCGAGTATTTCTTCTAAAGGCTTGGGATTCATCTTTTTCATACTATAATTCTGATCATTCCACAAATAATATGATAGAAAGCTGAGGTTATTTTTCATAGAGGATTAATTAGATGTGTGGCTATCCTTAAACTTTGATAAATGGCCCCTGGATGTATATGTAGTGCATATTCTGAGGCACTAAAGGGCTCCATGTCTTGTTATGACGATTAACAATCATCAGAACATTTGTTTTTTTAATATCTTGCACCTCCATTCTGATTTGCTTGTTACTAAGTGTAAAAAGAGTCTTATAGTCAGGCATTCAGCATATAGTAAAATTAGATGTTAAAAGTTGACACACGGCAATATTGATTATTCTGAATGTTTCATGTATTGAATTTCTTGTCCCCGTGGGACAATTATAAAATAAACATAACGGGAGTCCGGCAGAATGGCCTTAAGAGGGTTAGTGGCTCAGTAAGGAGAGACTACCAAAATGTTCTCAGCAAACTTGTTCCGAACCTCAAGTACAGTACATTTGCAATACTGTGCAAGAATACAACTTTTCTTAGTTATTAGATGTATGTTTTGTTCTGTAGAAAGGGATCCCTGAATGCCAACGTTTTTCTACTGACCTTGACTGTCATTGGGATAATATTTATTTAATTTTATTGTGTTGTTATTAATTGCACCTTGTGGACAGAGGGCGTAAAAAATATGGCCAGTTTCACAAGGGGCCAGAACTTATAGATAGCCTGATGGGTTTTGTGTGAATAATATTTACATTTGAAACAGTTGGTGGGGAAACCTCATATCCAAATCAACAGAAAGTAGAGCTGTTGAAAATGCTTTCAGAATGACAATTCTTCCAGATTTTTGAATATCACTTTGGAACCCAGCATGAATTGCTTTAAAACATCAACTTTCTCAGAAGGTCTGTGTAATTCCACATTGCTGTTGCGTGTGATTTTTAATATCAGCATTTGTGAGGGTTTTGCGTGCAAAGACAAGTTGCTGTTCCCCCTGTTGTTCGCTCTGTTCTGCTCTGCCCTTTCACATCTGCACAATCAAGTGGAGGTGAATGGAGTTGCATAGCTGTGACTCAGCACCGTTTCTTCTGGCGATGTAACAGTTCTCACAGCCTAAAAAAACCTGAATAAAACACGAATCCTGTGTCTCTTCATCCCATTTTACTCGTCCTTCCAAGGTCATCTCCACAAGACATCTAAAATTCTTGATGGGAACGTTAGGGAAAAGACCGTTTTGTGGACGCTGATCTCAATACTGTATGCATGTGGGAAAAACTCTTCAGAAGAGAAATGCATTAAGAGATACAGAGGCACAATTGATGCATTTTTGTCTTCTCTGTGATCAGTATTGAAAACATTACCATTTATTTAAAACTAAAAAGGTATTTTCCCTCATCAGTTACTCTGCTATGCAAATGTCTGTTATGCTTAATATTCCCCATCTGAACTACTCAGTTAACTTGGTTTGCAGATAGACTGTTTTTTCCTGGAGTGGGTTGTAAATAGCCTTTAATGTACATTGAATGAATTTCACATTGTAAAATTTTTATTTTATTCCTTGTATTATATTAAGCGAAAATCCCTGTGTATATGAAAGTGCATAATAAATATATTTGCTTTTCAGCAGACATCTGAACTGTTTTAATTTTACTACCTCGTTTCCTGGGACATCTCAGGAAAAGGTTATTAAGCTTGATTAACACTTGTGTAGTACTTAATAAAACACGATGTATGTGTCCAGTAGGCAGTCTGGGCTAGCAAAACTCAGACCCTGACGTTAATTCCTATCACCCTGCTTATCACTCAGCTCACCTTTTTCACATTAATCTGAGACAACACTGAGCATTTGCAGAAAATTCGCTGCACGTTCTTGTGTTTAAAATGACCATTATAAACCGGATATACCAGGAGGGCAAATAAATTCAATATTTCAGTTGCTGTAAGTTCTTTAGCACTTCAAATGATATTTATTAATTACCTCTTTGATCGGTGTTTCTGTGTAGTATTTCCAGTTTAAGCAAAAGCTCGCTTACTGATGGTGGCTACTTATTTTCTTTGAACTTATTAAAAAAAGTAGGAGAGAGAAGTTTTCCAGTCACTGCAGTAATCCCAGTTGTCCCTGTGGTCTTGTCTTGCTTCTGCTTCAGATTATATACCCATTGTGATTTCTGCTCAGGGTGTATGTTGAGTGTGAAGGAAGAGTTTGGCTGTGCCTTCTGCGAATGATGGGTCAGGTTTACCTCCGTGTATTCAGGTTCACACTGCTTCCAGCTCTCGGTGCTCACGGGTCGCCTGATTTCTAAGACTGGGAGAATGACATACAAAATTGTCGGTAACTGTTGACTTGTTTTCTGTATATTTCTTTGGTTTCTCACAATAATTATTGACCCTCTTGTTAAGTTCTTTATATCTGAAATAACGAAGTATGAGATGCGTTAGTTCAGTGGCTATTTTTCATTGAGGCAAAGAATCATTTTCACTGAATTAATCTTTGAGTAAGTTACATTACTTTCCAGAGACACATTTTCTTCAGATAATCACTGTAATAATATTTAAATAAAATTATTCAACACCTGGTTTTAATCTCTTATTCTATGGAATATAAGCAATCATGTTGAATAATGCTTCCCATCTTCTGAGAGATCTTTACAACAATTTGGCTTGTGTATTACATGTATTTTCCAAAAGAAAGCTGGGACTAGTTGGCACAGTGAACTAAAGCTTTTCAGTTGGAGGCCCTTTGAGAGAGAGCAATGAGAATTTGGCATTGATCTAAATCCTAATCATTTTATGGTACAACGAGTCACAGAAACAGGGTATGGGACTGAGAAATCTACTTGGCAAATCATTTTATTAAAGAAGTCTCCAAATGTATATGTAGGTAATATAAACAAATTGACCTTTAGAATGAGTCTCATTTGCTGATGTGCCAGAAAGACCCACTGTTCTCACTTTTATTCTTATAAGTTTGTATTAGTCCAGCCAAGTCACAGAACTACTATATAGGTAGATTTTAGCTGGAGAAAAATAACTTCTAATGGACTCCTGTGATAAAAATCTTGTGTCTTCAGGAATTTAGTTTGCATCCTGTAACCATTTCTGATGGATTAAGAACACAGTAAAGGATTTTGTGGTTTGATTTGGGACCTTTTTTCCATCTCTGTGCCTCATTAGTTCATTTTGGACTCCCCAGTCTGCTCTGTAGTTGCCTTTTGGCTCTTGCTCCAGCGTTTGCATAGGGAACTGCCCGAGCTACGGTAGCTTTCACCATTATTCTTGTGTATCCTTGAAAAACCGGGAGATGGGGAGGGATGACGCAGGGAACAGCTACACCAGATAGAGCTGATCAGGTAAATGATTACCACTTCTTCAAATCTGGAAGGTTTCATGCAGTTATCTCTAGTTTAAGAGTTTCTTTTAGTTGAAGCTCTAATTCAGGCTCTCTGTGTGAATCCCTGGCAGCCCGCTGGCAGAAGGGCGGTGGATCCCGAGCCACAGGGCAGGTGACCCCGTGCCACTGGGCGCAGCAGGTAGATGTGCATTCCAAGTCAGAGTCGATCTTTGCTGAAGGACTGTATTTATTCAGCACACGATCTATCTGCTGTTTCTTGGGGGGGAATATAAATTCCTTGTGAGAAACTTTTTGAAGAAAGTGGGTTTGCAAAGAAGCAGTGTGCAACTCGCTTGACAAGCCTGTTTGGGGGGACTAAAATCTTCAGCTTCCAAGCGTATAACTGAGTTCAGAATTGTTCTTACTGCATGTTATTCTGCTACAGAAGTTCTTCTGTTTCTTTGCAGTCGGCCTGTGTTAAATAGTACAGGTTCCAGTAACCCTTATCTCAGTCTGTTTACTGTTCCTAATTTTTATTATTTTGGGGTTTTTTTTAAATTATGATAGCTCAGAGAGTTAAGATGAGAATTCTGACTCGCATAATATGGGCAAGCTGCTGCCCCGCAAACAGTGGTTTTCCAGCTGTGGTCTGCAAAACCCTGATGATTCATGAATGAATCTTAAGAGCTTCATAAAAAGGTAAAAAAAGAAAAAAAAAGCAAACCTATTATCAGGCGACTTGAGTTCATCAGGAAGCCTTAGGCATTTGCAAATCAAAAAGCCTGAAAACCACAACTCTAAAGTTTCAGCTAAATAAGATAGTGGGTTTAAGGCCAGAAATTTTTGATTCACAAGTTGGTTTGGGAGCAAATAAAAACGCAAAATATTTGAAAGCTGTCCCAGGCACCTATTGCAGTTTCTCCAGTCAAAGCCTGGCAGTAGGATTATGATTTGATTTAAGATATGGTTGTATTTCTAACTAACTTTTGTTCACTACAGACCTAAGACAAATCATAAACTCTTCCTGCTGGGGAACAGCACCTGTACATAGGCTGATTTTTTATTTTTATTTTTTTTTGTGCAGGCAAAGCTAGTATTCCCAAAGAGAAGGAAGTATACAGAAAAGCGTTGGTCAAATTAGCAGGCGAGGGGTGTAATGGAAAGGCCAAACCAGGGTAAGTTAAAGTGGGTATTCCTAATATTTCATTTCACCATGTTAAGGACTTTCCTTTTTTTTTTTTTCCTGGTAGAATGGTGATGATAATGTACATTGCCAGATCTGTATGGAGAAAGGCAGTCTGTTTTATTTGGAACTGCCGGAAAGGGCAGGAAGTTTTTAAAGAATCCTTTGCGAGATACTTGGTGCCTTTATTAAAGGAGCTTGCCAGCAAAGGAACCTCCCGCTTCCCAAGGGAATTACACATTTCTTGGTGAAGTTGATGCTCTGAAAATACCAAGATTCCAGAGAGGAGAATTTGGGGGACAACACAGAATAAGCTGTTGGGGTTTGGTTTTGGTTTTTTTCTCCTTTAGCTTCTTTGATGTAACTTGTTTTCAGTCTGAGTCTTCTAAGGGGAAAGAGATTTTAAAAAAAAAACTGAGGTAAGTAATAAAATTCTCTTCTTTCCATTATGAGTTAAGGCTGTGAGCACAGCTGTTGTGTACTTGCTATGTCTTGGCGAACATTAAGCAACCTCACAGGGAGACTGTTTAAAATTCAAAGCTTTATTCATAGATGACAAAGACAGAGTGGACCTTTATTGCGATTTATTCTGTCTTCTTCCAGTATTCTGACTATGCAGTTTACCATTGTATTTTCCCTACGTACAAAACAATCCAGCCTTATTTGGCAGTATATCTGGACAAAACGCAATGCTCCAGTGCTCGAGATTGCTTTAATAATAATAATGTAATAATTACATCGCTGCTTTTCCATATCACTCTTCTAGAAGGTGTTATTTTTACCAGCAAATCCCCAAACGCTTTACAGAAAAGACAGGAGGAATATTGAGCTAAAGAAATGGTAGCCCTGTCCCTCACTTAACTGGCCAAAACCGAAGTCAGAAGCAGCCCATGGGTCTCTCCCAGCACGAGGCAATTCTGCCACCTTGCCAGACCTGTTGTCTGGCATTAGCTCATCTCCTGCTTTTTTTAGCTGCTTGTTCTGCCTTAGTCTAGCTCGCTGGAGGCTGTCCACACCGCTGGGTGCCTCCAGCTCTTTGGCCAGCCCTTGGAGCTGCGTGGGAGCTGAGTCAGCTCCGGTTTGGAGGCCTCTCGGCTCACAGGTCTGGGGTAGGCTGGGCAGAGGACAACCTGTGCTGCGTCTGGTCCGGGCTCGAGGAGCACAGCAGAGGAGGGGAGAGCTCCATAAGCTCTGTGTGTGTGTCATCACGCTCATTTTTGCTACTGCAATCAGATCTTTCAAAAGCCCCTCTTGGAAGAAAAAAAAAAATGAGGCTGCTCCAGGAACCTGATTGACAGATAAGGAGAGAACCCAGAGTTTTTCAAACTTTGTGAGAAGCGGCATTGAGCCCTCATGTTCTCCTGATGTAATACTCTGAATTGAATGGAAGATAAATCAAGGGGAATGTTACTATCTCTGGTAACATTTAACATCTCCCTTGTGCTTTGCTTAGCTGTCGGTCTTTTGACAAATTAATGGGGCTGTCTGTTTCTGAGGGCTGTCATGTGGGGGTATTCATGGTATTGAGAGACAAGATCTTTTTACAGGCACAATGTTCAAAGCGTAGACATTCTTCAGAAGCTGGGTAGGACCAAGCTGTCTACGCATCTTTCCAGTTATACTTTTCTGAAAGGCAGGAGGAAAAAGCAAAAGAAGCGTTGATGTACAAGATTTGGTTGTCTGAGAGAAAATGGGGGGGAGGACGACAGGTTCTTGTCATCTTAGAAGTTTTCAAAACGCAATTCACTCATTGCCACATCTAAAAAACTTTGTTATTAGAACAAACCTTGGAGCAAGAGCCCTCATTTGTCCACAGGAGGTGTTCGTTGCAGAGCAGGGACAAGGCAGAAGTGCCTTTGCTCTGACTCCGTTGTGATGTTTGCCCTGGTAACGTCATAGTTAATTCAATCTACTTGTCTTCTGGTGAGATTTCCCACAAGAGGACTGGATGAAGTTGCTTTTGAAATGATTTTGTTAATTACTTTCTTAACGTGTGAAATAAAGGAGCAAAATTATTCAGGGACGTTCTTATTTACATGGGGTAGAGACTCCCTCCTTGAGCAGTTGCACTGATTTCCATAGCAGCACTTGAGGAGCGCAGTTCCCTCCGCTTGAAGGAAAGGCAGCAGAATCTGCGCCGAAATTGATATCGCAGTGCTTTTTGGCTCACACTGCCGCCTCATTTACGTGAAGCCTGCTTTCATAAAAGGTAACTATTTTCCCTCTGCCAAGGTGGGATGATGAATTTAAGAACAGCCATTTCAGGACACATCAGAAATTCATCCAGCCCAGCAACCTGTCATGAGCAATGACCAGGATCAGATGTGCATAGAAAAGTATAAGAACAGGGCAAACTTTTAATGATTGTTCCTCTCAATACTCTCCAGCAGTTTGTGGTTCAAGGATTTCCAGAGACAGTGTCTTTGTCTTTAATATTTTATATGTTGGTCAATATTAACTAAATCAGCCAGGAACAAGTGGCTGAGATGGAAAAAGCACTTTGTAATTTTTAAAAAGTATTTAATATTCATTCTTTAAGAGTAAGACCACTGAGCTATCAGCTACTGAACGCAAGTTTTAAGCCCTAAGTAGATTTATACCAGAGCTCTTTACATCAAAAAAAAATCTTGTTTGCTATGGAATAAATGTGGAGCACTTGATATTAACATTTTACAGTGCAGCAAGTAAAGATATTACTTGGGACAAAAGACCTTCCTCACATCTGCTGAAAACCTGTTTTGCAACAAGCAAGAAAAACCATTGCAGTACCCCAGATCCTTGCAGGGAAGCTGGTAGGTCTTTCTGCATAGAGACAAGACTAATCCCAAGAGGGAAAACATCAGAGTTATGTTTCCTTATTACCAGTTCACAACACGAACAAATTTGAATATTGATTCACCATCTCTTCAACTATTAGTCAAAGCCGTCAGTAAGAAGGAATGCGTACTCTCAAAAATTAGTGTTTTCACAATCAAAAGTGAGCACAAAGGGGAACATGGGTGCAAGAGAATATCACCGTCACGCTTCTCAGCAGTACTGCCATGCAACATGACAGTAACTGGGTGAAAAGGAAAATTAATCTAACAGATTTACTCCCTCCCGCATTTCCTAAGCTCCCAGTTTGCCAAGCCATGTTCCCAGGATCGAGCTCTTACCCTGCAGGAATAATGACTGTTTGTGTTTTCAATCTGTTTTCATTGTACTCTCTGATTTTCATAGATCACATGGACAATGAGAAGTTGCCAAGTAGTGTCAAACTGGTTTAAACTTGATGTTCCCCACACTCCTAATCTACTTCAGAAATAAAACAAGTTTCCACAACTGAGATATCACCATGGTCAAAGTATTCCTTGGCTCCTCCAGCTTCCCACTCCAGCAGGGCCACTAGATTGCAGGCACTGTTCCTCACATGGCAAAACCTTGGTCGCAATTAAACCTGCTCTGTTCTTCGCTTAGGCATCCTAATTAGGGGGCAAAGTGCTGCTGAGCATGGAGCTGGACAAACAGAACAACGTGTACGTACCAACCTCGAGCAACGTGTAGGCAGCTCCTAGACAAGGAAACAGTGAGGCAGCAGAATTTATAGCAGTTTTGGGGTTTTTTTTTCATAACAGCTGAAGTTTTATGAAATTTTGAATGTTTCAAGGTACAAAAGATTTTCAAGAATACTGTCCCGGGTAGTCCAGGAGGAAGTGTGGAATATCTTGTTTGACTATCCAGCTTCATGCTGGGCAGCACAGGCTGGCCAGAGTGAGAGCTGACCTTCTAATAACAAATGAGAAATGAGCGTGGGAATCAAAGCCTCCAAAAACAAACACAAGTGGCTCATTTGTAATATGGTAGAGGAGGGGATGCCAATTCAGAGAAAGGTGGCATAGCAACAGCCATCCTAGAACAATTGTCCTTGAACGTTGAATCAGGATGGATATAGCACAAGATGTGAGATATGGGAGTTATACCTTGTTCATATATCCAAGAGATTGCTGAAACTAACAGAAAAGGTCCTGAAAAGAAAGGTCTGAGTTGGAGACCAGGTTAGTGACAGGATGACTGTACGCCTTGCTATGAATGCAGCCTGGGCTGTCCCGTGTTTGGGATCGGCTGGACTGAGGACATTGTTTGGATACCAGAGTGCTGCTATAGCATTAAGGTAGTAAGACCCCACCTGCAGTACTGCATCCAGCTCTGGAGCACCCAATATAAGATGGACATGGACCTGTTGGAGCAGGTCCAGAGGAGGGCCACAAAGATGATCAGAGGGCTGGAGCACCTTTCCTATGAGGACAGGCTGAGAGAGTTGGGGTTGTTCAGCCTGGAGAAGAGAAGGCTCCGGAGAGACCTTATAGCCCCTTTCAGTACCTAAAGGGGCTACAGGAAAGATGGGGAGGGACTCTTTATCAGGGAGTGTAGCAATAGGACGAGGGGTAACAGTTTTAAACTGGAAGAGGGGAGATTTAGATTAGATATCAGGAAGAAATTCTTTACTGTGAGGGTGGTGAGACACTGGCACAGGTTGCCCAGAGAAGCTGTGGAGGCCCCATCCCTGGAGGTGTTCAAGGCCAGGCTGGATGGGGCTTTGAGCAACCTGGTCTGGTGGGAGGTGTCCCTGCCCATGGCAAGGGGGTTGGAACTCGATGATCTTTAAGGTCCCTTCCAACTCTAACCATTCTATGATTCTATGAAAGTAGGCTAGCACAGTGCGACCGCTCCCTTAGGATGTGGACTTTAATCCATGCATTCATTAGTTTGTAATTACATAAGGCTATTTAAGTGGGTTTCTTCTATTTTAGGGATGTTTGCCTAAGCCTATTGTGCAATTAAGACTGGCAATATCTTGCTGTGTGTGGCACGGCTGGGACTGCGGCGTGGTCGCTGCATCCAGCACAACTTTTCATAAAGGCAGTCTGTCTGCAAGCAACTCCTGACCCACCTCCCACACCGCAGGCTGCAGGGAGGGCTGGCTCTGTCAGAGGGATAAGTTCTGTCCTTCGGGGCTATCCAAAGAGCTGAGTGTCTTTCTAAACATGAAATGCAGCCAGGTTATGACGCAGTTTGTTCTCTGTTAGTTGAGATTAATAATAGACTGGGACTCTCCAGGTACACTCCCTTGAACATTAATACTGCGGGATGTGCATGGGAATGGAGTGCGCAGACATCCATATGTAGGCCAGCAAGTTTATTGGCCCCGAGGCAACCCTGGCTTTCCCTGACCTGCGCTGGCTCCTGCGGGGTGAATTAATGCAGGCACCGAGCAGGCAGGAGGAGGCAGCTGAGTCCATGGCTGCTCCTGAACCCATACAACGTCCTCAGAGAGGACCAAGCAGAGAGACCCCAGGTGTCTCAGCCCATCCCCAGGACCTCTCCACTCCAGCTCAGCATCACTGTCGTGCAAAGGCATTTGGGTGCCTTTGTGCTGCCTTGCCTGGCAGGCTTTGGTGAGTCCCTACACCAGAGCTGTGGAGCAGGNAGGACCAAGCAGAGAGACCCCAGGTGTCTCAGCCCATCCCCAGGACCTCTCCACTCCAGCTCAGCATCACTGTTGTGCAAAGGCATTTGGGTGCCTTTGTGCTGCCTTGCCTGGCAGGTTTTGGTGGGTCCCTACACCAGAGCTGTGGAGCACGTCACAGAATCACAGAATGGCAGGGGTTGGAAGGGACCTCTGGAGACCATCTAGTCCAGCCCCCCTGCTAGAGCACGTTCACCTACAGCAGATTGGACAGGAACACATCCAGGCAGGTTTTGAAGATCCCCAGAGAAGGAGATCCCACAGCCTCTCTGGGCAGCCTGTTCCAGTGCTCTGCCACACTCAAAGTAAAGAAGTTTTTCCTTGCATTGATATGGAATTTCCTGTGTTCCAATTTGTGCCTGTTGCCCCTTGTCCTGTCACTGGGCACCAGTGAAAAGAGTTTGGCCCCATCCTCTTGACGCCCGCCCTGTAGATATTTGTAAGCACTGATGAGATCTCCCCTCAGCCTCCTCTCCTCCAGGCTAAACAGACCCAGGTCTCTCAGCTTTTCCTCATAAGAGAGGTGCTTCAGTCCCTTGATCATCTTTGTAGCCCTCCGCTAGACTTTCTCCAGTAGTTCCTTGACTTTCTTGAACTGGGGACCCCAGAACTGGACACAGTACTGGCCAGGTGTAGCCTCAAAAGGCCAGGGCAGAGTAGAGGGGGAAGATGACCTCCCTCGGCCTGCTGGCCATGCTCTTTTTAATGCACCCCAGGATACCAGTGGCTGCCTTGGCCATGAGGGCAGGTCAGGAGGCCGCAGTGTGGTGCCGGCACCAGGCCAGGGCTAGGGAGCCTGTGGGACCTCAGTGTTTCTCTATATGATACTGCCTTCCACTTCATCTCCTGAAAATGGAGAAACAGCGCACCTGCTGCTGCATGGAGGCCCTGGTGGCCTGGTGTAGATTGAAGACCCGCTGCCTCCATCTCACATGGGCTTTGCATCGGGTCTTTTTGACTCAGTTTCACCCACAGTTTTGTGGTTCATAAGTAAAACCAGTCTCCAGCGGGAGGTGTATGCTGTGATTAGGATGGTGCCCATCTCCGCTTTCTTTTTGAAGTAGGTAGTTACCAGCTTCTTGGCAGAACTTCCCCTCTGTCATGAAGCGGTTTAGGAGAAACCAGAACAACGTATCTGCTCGTTGTACACACCACTTTCATCCCCAAATATCTGTTCAGATAAAAGTTTACTGCAAAGCGAGAATCAGTTTACTTTAAAGTAAATTAAAGCGGTGCATGATTGAATACTGCTTAGCTAACTGTTCCTGCAGCGGCCAGTCATCGCCTGGCAGGGGGTGAAGGATCTTTACGAACGTGGAACTGGCTGACTAAAAAGGAAAGCTACTTCACACAGCAAGAATCTCCATATTGGTTTAAAAAAAAAAAAGAAAGAAGCAAACCCCAAGCCCCTTTCCTCACGCCAGGCTGCACCCATATCAGAAAGAATAATTCAATAGAATTTGTAAAAACTCCTGAATGTTTTCCCTAGCTTTGTTTTTATTGCTGCAATAGCAGCTTATGAAACATCAGTGTAAAAAAGACTCAAAACAGGAGTCTGAAAAGACACAAAACCCAATAAACTCGAGCCCACGTGAACGGCTCTGTCGCTGTGCTTCAGTACTCTGTTGTTCAACATAGAGGTGCAGAAATAATGGCAATCATTTATCACTTATTGATGAAATTGTTTTATTACTAGGCATTAGTATAGGAGTTCTGTAACTGAAATTCCACTGAAAGAACAGTATTTTATTGCTGAGCTCAAAACCCATAAAAAATACTCCGAGAAACATTTATGATCGCATTGTAGTCTGTGACAAATTACAATGGAATACTGTTTGGACAGTCCTTGGTATTAACCAGATGCAGTGGGATTCAGGCTCCGCCATTGTACAAGAAAATGACTCACATATTCCTCTTTCATCCTAAGGGACCGATGAAAAACTGATTGCAGGCGCTCTCGCTGCTCTCCTTTCATGCTGTTTGGCCCATCCTGTGCTCAGGCTGGGTTTAAGGAGAAGAAAAGATGCTTGTGTCTAGGAGATTAAATGTGTTCAGACCGTAATCATTAGGTCGTCCCGGCTGTGGCGCTGTGCTAAATTTGCGGTGTATCCCAATCCTGAGGCGTGATTACAGAGTGAAGCCCCGAGCCTTCACTCCATCCCGATTTTCCGCTGGTTTTGCTCTGCTGGCTTTGCAGGCTTTCTTAACCACACGGCATCAGAGACCGCTTTGGCAAATTGCTACCACTTTAATCTAGGTTCTGTTTCAAAGAGAAATACGCTCTCTTTTCATGGGCCTTAAATCTAATGGAAGTTTGCCCCAATGTAATAATGTTTATATTACAGTATTTTGAGAACTATAAATGCTGATGAGACTCAAAGCCAGATATAACTGCAGTCAATACAGACCCAGAGAAGTTGTTTTCAGACTCGTGCCAACAAATTGTGATTAATTTCTTTGTTGTGGTGCAAGCGCGTTTCTGAACATGTTCCCCATTAGCTCTGTGAGCATCCCGTGCAGTCACTGGCACGCTCTGCAGCACAAGCCCATCCTCGCTTCCGCAGCGCTTGGCTGCAAAATGTAGTCCCAATCTCACTGCAAAGCTCTGTGAAGCCTTCTTCACTCTGTCTTTACCTTCAAACTAGAAAACACTTCTTTTTAAACTGCTCTGAGGAGGCATTTGGGACCAGCAAAGAGGGGCATCATTTGTCCTACTGGTCTATTTTATAGCAATATGACTAGCAACAGACTACATTAAGGTAACAGAGTGTTACGCTATTAATTAAAAAGATGCCTCTGGGTAAAACTCATTAGTTCCTCAAATTCTATTTTGATTCAAATACAGTCAGATAGTCTTGGAAAGCTGCATATCTCAGACAGGTTTTGTTTCTGAGAACGCTGGGGTTCCTGGAAAACCCAGGGAAGATCTGATTTGTTCACACGATTCTCTTGGAAGTAGCAATTCATTTGAATTGAAAATGTTCAGCAGAAAGCAGAGAGTCAGGGAGATCTCCTGGTTTAATTTTCTGCAAAGTTTGAAATCATCGAAGCATTTTCTTTTGTAATTTTGTAACTTCAATTTTTTAAAGTAAAACTTACAGTCAAAACAGAAGTAAAAGACAGGCACAAAAATCTAGAGCTCAAGATGAGCAGTCAGAATTTTTTAGCTGATCTGATGCAGTTTCCTCCTCTTTAGATTTCTGGGTCAGGGTTCATTTCAGCTGTTGATCCCAAAGTCTTCAAAGACCAAAAGTTTAATATGCACTCAACTTTAATTGAATCCCTCAATCTACTGTGTGCCAGGTTTGCCACAGTGGAGAGTTTTGCCTCCTTTTAGCTTGCTTTTTTGTGCAAATCGCTGGGAAGCATGAACAAGCGTATTCCAGTCTCTCCTTGCGCTGCTCTCTGACTTTCCTCTGGCTGGCGTCTGTTATAGAGGAGTAAAGAGGCACAGATATGGTTTGGCTGTACGGGAAGCGGTGGTGGGGTTTCAGAAGCAAGTGAGACAGGACCAAAAGGAAAAAGAGCATGGGGGAGGAAACTCATTTCCTCCTCTTGCATATTTTTCTCTTGATTTAATCATTCCCAGGACCCTATAGGTATAAAATCTGAGCATGGGCATCTTATCTGCTTATGTATAAAGTTTCAGAGCTTCTGCTCAGCATAAACAAACTGAAGCATGTGTACTTTCCCAGAATATATTAGTTCGTATTTTCTTGAGCATTTCCTATCCTCCTTGGTCAAACTGAGGGGAGTCAGATTCATGGCCATAAAAATATGTAAGCCTGGAGTCTGGTGTGTCCAACAGGCTGAGAGTGTCATGGCTGATGCCTTGTCCGGGGACGAAGGGAAGATCATCTGGGATTGCCAAAAAAACTCATCAGCGTTACAATCCTCAAGTATAACCAAATTCCCTTTGCACTACTACTGTACGTCTAGACTAGGTTTATTGAAGCAAACTTTAGATTGATGCATGATTAGAACCACTGTTTAAAATCAGTGGTGAGGAAAAGAAAGGTAATCTCCATTTCTAGGAAAATGTTACGGTGAACTCTGCTGAGTTGATTTCTAATAATGGAAAACAATGTCTTTGTTCCTCTAAAATAAACATAATCATCCATTCTTATAATCACAGTAATCTGTTTGGAGCTAACTGCAGAAGGAGATCAAGTAATTGGCGTGTGATCTCAGCGTGCACAATTCAGGAGTTAGTTACATTCTTTTGTCCTAAAGACTCCATCAATACCAGCTTCCAAACGGATAATGTAACTGGTAGAAGATCACACAAATTTGCAATCTAAGGTAGCTTTAATCTGTCTGAAAGTTATGTTGTACAGAGCTTCTAGTGCTGTTATTTCCTGCGCTGCAATGATTTTTCTCTCCTACTTCGAGCCCTGGCTCTGCCTTAAGTCATATCGCCTTATGCTGTGATCAGATTTCACAAGTGAAATGGAGTCGCAGCAGATCTGTGTGTGTGTGGATGGGAGTCCTTAAAAACACACCCAGTGCTGCAGGCACTGAGTCTCAGCTAGACGGTGATGCTTCTTCTTGGGGGTCTCTCTAGAGGGATGAAAAATCATTTTCTGCAGGCAGCGCAGCTGCAATAAGAAGGGTTCAGGGGTTGCTCCCTTTCTTTTCTCTCTTTTTAATCCCTTTTTACCTGTGTAGTCGGGGCCCTCTTCCTCATAGACGGGAACCGTTGGTTTGAATCTCTTCAGACTAATGGCCAACAATAAAAAACCAACGAGAGGAATGGGCTGAAAACAGAGGGATGGGTACGAGCGCAGCTGGCGCCTGCCAGCACTGCCACACCACAGGAAGCTGCAGCTCCGCGGTCTCTCTCTGGCAGGGGGAGGTTGTCCTTCTGTCCTTCCCGTGCTCGGGGGATGGAAACCTGCCCGCAGCGCTCCGTAACGCCGGCTGCGGGGCCGGGATTCTCTCAGCTGCCGCCCCAGAAACCATACGGCACGCGTCTGCCTCCCTGCTGCTGCTTCTGGATTGCTCACCACCAGCTTTTTGACAGAGAGAGGCACAAGTTTCACGACCAGTGCAAACCTAGTTGCTAATGACATTATTATTCTTTATTATGGTCTTTTTAATTAATAACAAGTGTGTCCTTCTTTCTAGCGTGAGGTATTTAGAGGCTCCTTGTGTGCCTAAGGCCTACAAAACATGGCAGTTTGCATCCTTCTGATTCATAGATTCATAGCATGGTTTGGGTTGGAAGAGACCTAAAAGATCATCTCTCTCCTGCCCCCCTGCCATGGGCAGGGACACCTCCCACCAGACCAGGGTGCTCAAGGCCCCATCCAGCCTGGCCTTGAACATCTCCAGAGATGGGGCCTCCACAGCTTCTCTGCGCGGCCTGTGCCGGTGCCTCACCACCCTCACAGTAAATAATTTCTTCCTAATATCTAATCTAAACCTATCCTCTTTCAGTGTTAAAGCTAATTATATAGACTCCTGGGCAATTACTGGCTCCACTTGGAAAGCAGCAGACACAATGATTGTTAATGAGAATTATGCTTTTTTTCCTCCACCATAAAACTAGGCCTATTGCCTCCAGGTCTCAACAGCACAAACTCCAGGATGGATTTTTATATCTTTCAGTTTGCTTTAACATTGTCCTGCAGAGAGTGTTTGACAATAACCTTTAATTTGGGGAGAAGCTACTGCAGACTGTAATTAAGGTGGCCATTTGGGTTTAAAAGAAAAAAAAAAAAAAGAGGCAATCGAGCACCAGCAGTATCTTTTTAAAGAACAGGAGACCTCCTCCTTGTTAAGTTGTTTTGAGAGGATATTTTTAATTAGGACATCTCCCAGAGAAGTAACATGTTCTAGTTGGTGCCTTAAGCTAACAAAAAAAATAAGCATGAAGCTTTTTTTCCTCAAGAAAATAACCTTAATTTTAAATCAATACAAGGTATTCTACAGATATTCTTATTGAAGGTGACTTCTTAACAAGTCTTTACTAATGGAACAAAAACAAAGTTGGGAAGTGTTTTGACTATAGCTAGGCTCAAATTTCCTTTTGAAGGGAAAAAGTCTTTTGATTATTTCTTAAATAATTGCTTGTGATAATACAAACTCCTTTGTAATGTTTAGTTAGAAATAGTTTATATATAAATAGAACCATTTAATGTAAGAGTAATTTGATCTTGTATTTTGAACAGTGAGATACTTCATGCCCTACTATGGGATCAAAAGGTTCTCATTTCAGTAGATAGCAGTTTAAAAAACAATTTTAATGGTAATTGAAGGCCTAATTAGTTACTTTGTAATACTTAACCAATATCTTTACCACTTCAAGAATTGCTAAGAAAGAAAGGCAATAGCTCTGACAGTTTAAGCTACAGGAACTCATAAAATATGAATTTAAATGGGCTATTAAAAAAAAAACCAACCCAGAGATTCTTTTATTTAAAAAAAAATCTTTTAAAAATGAACTAAATTAGGAAATAGTTTCAGCTTTAAAGAGGTCCTGAGAGCATAGAAATCCATCAATGGATTTCAACACAAACCACAGAGGAGGTCAGTGGTGCGATTCTTGTTTTACAGAGAGGAAAACCCAGTTGTGGAGGGGGGAGATACCTGCAATTGCCCCAGTGACCACCTGAAGGCTCAGGAGCAGACACCAGTCCTCCCAGTCCAGACTACCCCACCCCCACCCCCCGACCTGTGCTGGTATGAAGATGTAAAGCCCAGAAATGATGAAGCTGCACGTGTAGTGCTGCCTGAGAACAATGATGGTGCTACTGAAGTCATCCCGTCCAGATGCTAAGGTAAGAACAAATGACCAAGTTCTCACTGAGTCAATACAAAGGAAAGGGTGTCAGTGTGATCTCCATCTAGTTTGCATCTATGGACTTGTTGCATCAGTAAGTATTGCCAGGGATTGTGGCACATGGCAGGAGATTTCATAGCAATCTAATAAAATGGATTACATTTAGTGTTGCTAGGAAGGTTTCTGGGTGTAGGACAAGGAAAGATGTGAGATTTATGGTGTGGAAACCAATATCTGGGCAAAATTTTCAGATTTATTTTATCTATGCTGCTCAACAACATTACAATCTCTATTTTTGCTACTGTGCATACAATATTCCTTAGATGGAAAAAGAAAAGAGTTAATAGCACATGCTTTCTGCAAAACTTGCTTACCCTTGTAATGGAGATAGGTGCTTGCACAAAAATACATGCTTTTTTGGAAAACATTTTTATTTGTAGTGTTCTAAAATGTGATCTACGTTCTTATGAGTACCCAATGAAAAAAAAAGCATTTGTAAATATGCTTCAAGAGGGATTTCTGGTCTGCTAGGAAACAGGTTTAAAGCCTTCAGGCTTCAGCTATTTCAAGGCTTGTACAAGTTGAATATCTCTGAAGAGACCTCTGGTCAGTAGCTTAATGCTCATAGTGTGCTGTGTTAGGGATTATGAACTCCCAGTTGTATTGCACTAAATTGCTTGTGACTTGGTTTAGCCGAGGAAAAAAAGCTTTGACATTGCACCGGCTACTTTTGACATAGACATAATCGTTCATTCCAGCCAGCTGAGAGCCATCGCGTAGCAAAAATAGAAAATGAGATGGTTTAGATGTGAAAGGAAAGTGTTGAGGAAAATTAGGCAGGGCAATTATGATATATGTATTTTCAATTAAATTTCATTGATTTTAAATGTCGCTCAAAGAGATGAGAATTCCCAAGGCTAGCAATTATTTTATACAACTTATAATATCTGTAAAGTACTGCTACCTTTTATCAAGCCACTGCAATAAAATCTTTGAGCATAATGTGGGAAGATTTATAGCACTGGAAAAGTTTGCAAGAGTGACAATGTTGATATCCAAACTTCAGTTTCAGCAATGTTTGCTATTCATTTAATCTTTTTGCTTTAATCTCTGCAAATGAAATTGACTTAAAACCTCTGATTTTTGTTATTATCCGAGCGAATTCTAGGTCCAAAAAAATCTGTGATGCATATGCCTGAAGGGTCATAGAAAATGCTCTGTTTGGAATTTGTGTTAGTGCAGGGTGTGCTTTGTACTATATCTGCAAAAGTGCTACTGGTTTATCATCATATGCAATCTTTTCCTATAATTTTCTCCTAGTGTTTTTGTTTATGTTTAATTTCTCCTTGGCATGTGTGGAACACAACTTTCCAATAACAATATTCAGTCAGACTGTTAAAGAAAAGCCCAAGGATATATTTCTACTAAGCAAAATCTCTGAAAAGAAAGGGACAACAGATAAAGTACCCCCACAGAAACAATTCCTCTAGAAGATTCTGCTATTGAAAATATGTAATTATCTAATCACTTCTATCCTGGTATAAAGCATACAATTAGCTGATATCTTCCCTTCTCTTAAAAGGGAGCAAATGCTGCATGGATTCAACAGGAAAATTATTTAATAAAAATATTGCCAGAGTTCAGTGCAAGAGGAAACCTGAAGGATTCAGATGTTTCTTTTCAGTATTGCAGTATATAAAACAATCACGTCAATTGTATCTTTTATCTTGTTCAAAACAAGAGCTCTAGCAATACAGGTAGGCAAAACATGAAAACTGTTGTGTAAATAAGCTGGAAGACAATGCCAACCAGCATACATTTTAAAAAAGTAAAGTTAGGAATGACTCTTGTTCACCTCTGAACTTGAGTTTTTCATTAGCACAGTCAAGAAAAACTATCTGAGCAAGTTCCATGACCTCGTTAGCAATAGTCGTTAGACAGTATCATTTATATCACTATGAACTGAATTAGAGCAGCAGCATACTGAAATGTGGGAAGGCTACAATAAATTTAAAAAAATAATAGTATATTTGGTATATAATGACTTGTTAAATTTATATAATGAATCATTATATACTTCAGATATATAGTGACTGTGACTCTGGCAAGTACCAGTTTATAACTTAGCTGTAGTAGGTTGAAATTAATGGAAAAACTATTAAAAGAAGAATGTGAAATCTTCCAGAAAATAATGCTGCCATGTGCAATAAAGAGTATTGAGCCTTAGCTTCTGTTTTTTTCCTTGGTTTTTTTATATCTGAAGCAGATCTTTTGCTAAGCGAATTAATGGAATTAAAATGACAAGCAAAAGAGAACTGCAAGAGAAAATATTCTTTTAAAGATGTTTATATATATGTGATATATAAAAAGATGAAAAACCTAGAATAATTGTAATTCAACACACTTTGCAAAACAGATGCAGCTGTAGTAAGCTTATATTTGCATATGGATGTACAACTAGTTAACGTGCCAGCTGCGCAGTTCACTTTCGTAACTGAGCAATCGCAGCACTGGAGTTTTGTGCACAGCAAATCCATACCTGTAATCTGGAGTCAGAGATGTAGCCTGTAAGAGTATTTTTTCCATAATCGCAGTTAATTTTCCAGCACACGAGCTCTGAATCAGGTTCCAATTTTCCTGGCTGTGCACATCAAGTATTATTCCTGACAAACATTCTGTCTCTAATGGTTTCATATTTCTGTATATAGCATACCACACTGGTACAACGCTATCTGTTGTGCCGTGGGCTTAAAGCAGACTTGGTCCTGTTGTAATTTCTGTTTTTTCTTTGCTAGTACCTAGAATTTTTACTTATTGAAATGCACAGAGCACCTTAAGAAAGGTAGAGGAATATTAAGAAGAATGCAATTTTATGACAGCTGTAAAAATAGTTGATTCCATATACCTTTATGCCTTGCAAAGCATTAGTAACTGGATCCTGGCTACAGCATGTAATTACATTGTTTGATGCATTGTTGGGCATTAGTAGGATTCCTTCCATCTGTCTAATATTTCCCATCCAAGAATACTATCACATTTTATTGCAGCCATTTAAAAATTCCTGGTCCTTTTCCAGGTTCAGTCTGGGTGTGACAGTACAGAATTTCACCCAAAATATTTTAAAGGAAAACTAAGCACTCTGAGACAGACGAGGATAGTATTTTTCTTACCAATGTCTCATATTTATGCTTTTGCTGGTGTAAAATACTTTTGGGTTCATTAAATATGACCAATATTTTTATTATTCTTTTTATTTTCTCAGAATCAGTAGTCAAATACAAAAATGCTTTTCAGAGACCAGGGGCTTCACAAAATAAAAAATGAACTAATCCTTGTTCTCACACATTAATTATCTATTAAATTAGCTCACTCTATAGGCAAGTAACTTAAAATCAGATCTGAAGAGGTGTCAGTTGTATCAAAGTGTCTATTAGTTTAACAGAGGAAGGCGAGAGCCTGGCCCCAAATCCCTCACCCTCCCTCCTCCTTTGTTCCTCCTGCAGCAGCTGGAGGCACAACATGCACCTGAAATAGAAAGCAAAGATCCTGCCTTTGCTCTCGGTGTTTGAGACATCATGATACCTTTCCAGGGAAATGCAGCATTTTGCGCTCAGGTCCTGGCACCAGCAGGGATGTCAGGTCTCAGTAGAGTGATAATATTCCTCCAGGCTGTTCTTCTCAAAATCCTTCCTATGCCCTCTTATGCCATCAGCAACTGCGCGTACAAGTCTGTCCTCTCAAGGGACTGCCGGCCATATGGAGGCATAGCTGCCTGTGCAAATACAAATCATAGAATCATGGAGTGGTTCGAGTTGGAAGGGACCTTGTGGCCAGCAGGTCGAGGGAGGTGATTCTGCCCCTCTGCTCTGCTCTGGTGAGACCCTACCTGGAGTACTGCATCGAGCTCTGAAGCCCCCAACATAAGAACATGGAGCTGTTGGAGCAGGTCCAGAGGACGGCCACAAAGATGATCAGAGGGCTGGAGCGCCTCTCCTGTGAGGACTGGCTGAGAGAGTTGGGGTTGTTCAGCCTGGAGAAGAGAAGGCTTCAGGGAGACCTTATGGTCCCTTCCAGTACTTGAAGGGGCCTACAGGAAAGATGGGGAGGGACTCTTTATCAGGCAGCGTAGCAGTAGGACGGGGGTAACAGTTTAAAACTGAAAGAGGGGAGACTTGGATTAAATATTAGGAAGAATTCTTTACTGTGAGCGTGGTGAGACACTGGCACAGGTTGCCCAGAGAAGCTGTGGGTGCCCCATCCCTGGAGGTGTTCCAGGCCAGGCTGGATGGGGCTTTGAGCAACCTGGTCTGGTGGGAGGTGTCCCTGCCCATGGCAGGGGCGTTGGAAATGACTGCTTGTAAATAAGGGAAATGACAAATCAGCCTGCAGAAGGAGCACTGGAAAGCAAATGTGTTTGGTATTCATCATCAGGATCAGGCTGGCGTCTGGGGCCAAAAGGCTCTATGTGGTTCCCCCTTTAGCATCGCTTCCCATGGATATGGCTATAACTCCTCCTCTGCAGGTGCCTCCAAACCTTCTCTGCGCCGCTCGGTCTGGCCCTGCGTAATTTTCAAATTACAGTAGGCTGACAAAACTTCAAGAAATTGTAAGACAGCATCTGCTTGTTGTCTGCAGTTAGTTTACATATAATGGGATGAAGTTTTCCTTAACATAATTAAGTAGCATCTTTCTGCCCCAGATCAGGGAAGGTTGGACCAAGAATTATCTGATGCTACCTTCATGCACAAATTAGTTGGAAGAATCTCTTGTTCTCAAAGAGAACAAAAGAGAATATTGCATGTATATTTTGGGTCAGGGAGATGAAGGTGGTATATTTCCTGCAAGCCAACTTTTTATGGACACCCATCTGAATGCAGAAGTATCATTGTGTTGCTCCATTGAAATCTGAGCAGGAATACCCTTTCCTGCACTTCTCCTCAGTACTTCTCCTATTGTTTCAGCTGTCTCCAGTGTCTTGCTTTGAATTGTTGATTATAAATTACCTAAATTCTCAAATTACCATTCACGTATTTTCTTCAGGAACCTTCTATCAGATTCCAGGATGGAATATTTTAGGAAGAAGAGCTTAAAATAGCCACATATGATTTTGAGAAATAAAAGAAAAACACTGCAGCCCATAAAGCCATCTGAATATAAAAATGGTTTGTCTTTTGCCCGTTCTAATTAGAGAATCAAAAATAGACATATTTGAGCAGGGCATATCCAATTAAGTTTGCCATTTACCAAGCTTGAGGCTTTCTTACAGAGACTTGTACTGTAATAATATGGGGATGGAAAAAGAAAGCAGTCATTAGCAATGCGCCGGAAATTTGGTTTTCTTGATGTGAACCACTAGTGTGGTACATCTGAGAAGCAGCAGTACTTAGTGGCTTTTTCTTAGACAGTTCTCCTTGTAGTGAAGAGTGTAATGATGGTCTGCTAGTGGCATCAAAGTGCATTGATGCTACTACTGAAATGGCTTTGAGAAACCAGCGTCCTTGCATTCACTAAGCTGTGTATGATTATTGGGTTGGAAGGAATTACCTAATTTTGATGGTCTGCGGGTGGAGCCTGGGGTCTTGGAACAGGTCAGGATTTGGTGGCCTTACTGGCAGAGAAGACACAGGATGCCTTGGTTTATTGACAGCAGAGGGATAACAGGTTTATTTGTGTTATTAAGGCTTGCTTTTCTCTTCTGAAGCTGCAGAATTCTTAAGCTGCTCCTCCTGAGATATCTCATACAGGACATCTGAGAAGCACATTTCAGGAGTGAGCGTTTCAAAGGAGAGCACTTCTGGCAGCTCCTGGGCTTGTGTTTTGTGGTTGTATGGATATGAGAGAGGAAGGGTTGAGCAAATGCCATCCAGAGTTCCTTTCCAGCCAAAATTATTCTATGGTATTTCTGTAAGACCGTGACCTGATGAAGGATTGCTTGGAGATGGGGCTTGATAATCCTTCTCTCATTCCTGTAAGACCTCTTTGCCCAGTCCATGTTGTGGAGTTCACCCAGCACAACTTTAAGTGAGCAAGTGTCGCTTTCTGAATACTACCAGCTTGTGCCAGAAAGCTGTCATTTGCTAGAGAAACGATGGCTTACTGAGCAGGGAAATTATATCATAATCTTTAAAGAAAGAAAACCAGTGCAATCTGTGTGCGAGTGAATGAAGTATTGCAGCCTGTAAAACAGGCTGAGAATCATTTTCTAGTAAGTGTCAGGAAATTTTGGAAGACAACACGTCGCTGAGAGGTTAATTATCAGACAGAGAGAAAAAAAGAAACTCTGGGACCAGCATACACATGTACTGGTAAAAACTTACCTGAAGTAACCTTTATAAGCTCTAAGACTAAGCAATTTATCAGTGCTCATTTGCTGAAGGAAATTGGTGAATTGGTAAATTATTAGGGTAATTTGCGTCTACCAAAATAGCTCACCAGTTCATAAAGAAGAATATATCATACTGAAAACTGACCTGCATTTCAAACTGTGGATTAATAACAACTGAATACATGCTGGCACATAATTTAGATTCCAGCCATGAAGTCTCTGAATTGTGAGCTGGAAACTACAATAATGTATTTCATAAACACAGCTATTGTTCTTGCTGGCATCATGTTGCATGTAGCAGTTATAAGAGCACTGTGCAACATTTAGCAATCTTAAAGGCCAGAGAACAGTCTGAAAATCTTTGCATTATTTGGGGGACTGAAAAGTTGTTCTGAATTGAACTAAAATGCACAGATCCAATTACTAAAATGGAAAGTGTACGTTGATGGTTTGGAAGTTTCCCTAATTTTAAAACCTTATTTATAAGGGAGCATTTTATTAAAACAAATTGTTCTTAAGATTTAATATTTTCTAAATATTAGGCTGTAGTTTTCCCCTCCAAATAAACGTTTGCAGACATTGGATATTTGGTGTCAAGGACAAAGTGAAAAGGGATCAAAATGTATCACTGAAGTGAACAATCACTGAACCCAGGCAACTTCATTTCTTTCCTCCAGTGACATTATCATGCACCTCCTTACCAAATCACAGCTTTTAGAAATTAAATCAATTTGTTTGGTTTGGGTTTTTTTTTAGATCTGGGATCAAAAACAGTGCTGCTGTGCTTTATAGCAAATTTCAGTCTGAACACCATAAACTCCCTAAATTCTCTGTTAAGACTAATGCAATTTCATTTTAGGTATGAGGCATATATGGAGACTTGAATAAATAAGTGCTCTTCTTTTGATAGAAATAGATTGGGGGGGGCACATTTTTCTTAGATTTTAAAAGACACAAAATAAGAAGGAGGATTGAAATTCACTTTTTCACAGAAAGATTTTCTATGGATAAGGTTTTGCATATTTATGTGAACCTAAAATGGGGGTTAAAAAAATTTATGTTTACATTTTACTCATCCATATTCTATGGCTGATGAAGAGGCTTAGGAGTGAATCCGATGTGCTTAATTCAGGGAAAACAGAGACAAGGAGGAGCAGTAGTTCTGTTCCCTGAGTGGAGATTAAAACAAGATTAGCTGAGTAGGTGTTGTCCATCCTACTTGAAAAGTTCCTATTGATTTCTGAGGGAGCTCATGCTGACTTTTTTCAAAGGAAAACAACACATGTTACAGGAATAGTGCCTCGATCCCCATGAAGAATATTAGGAGCTTAGTGACTCAAATAAAACACAGAAGCTTTGAGCGGTCACACTGTGAGCCCAGATTCGCACAGCTTTTAGGTTGCTGGAGCCGGTTGTTTTACCAAGAAAATTTGACCTAAGTGGCTTCAACCCACACAAAGAACAGTCATTAAATTCACATGGTTTGTAAGTCAGGCTGTAGGCTCAGGGACGCAACACACCTTGCAGTAGCCACAGGAACATGTAGAGCTCCCAACTCCTGAGCTAGGTAGGTTCCTACGTATGGCCTATGACAGTTAGATATCTGAGAATTAAATTCAGAGAAGACTGTGCATTAAGCCAGGAGTTTCTTAAGTAGTAGCAGAAAAGCCCAAGAGGAAAGTTTTTGCTTGTAGTCCATCTTTCAAAGAACTTTGGAAACCCCAAAATGAAATTACAGCTGTGAACCCTTCTCTGGAGGTAATCACTGCAACTTAGATGGTCTTTCTCAACATCCACATGAAAATACTAGGAGGGAGGTGCCCCCAGTTCAGCAGGGTGCTCACTGGGGTTGTGAGAGATCCTGGCTAAATTTCTCCTTGGTTATTGGGTGTGAGCCCATTTCCCAAGAAATATGATGCCCCATTCTTGTACTCCACTCCCCCTGTTTACCCTGGTGAAGCTGTTCTCCTTTATAATAAGCGTAAAAGAAAGAGATTAGTTGTTTTAGCCCCCTTTTTAGGATAGTGGCTTGACGCCATGTCCTAGCCCTTGCTCCCACTGATGGTGCAAAGCAGAACAGCTTCCCTGGTACAGCCCGAGCACAAAACACCCAGTCACTGGCTGAAGGATTACGCATAGTTTGGGATTGACGGCAGTAACCACAGACTTTTGCCTTGATGTTTGACCCTGTAGAGAGCCTGAGATATTCCAAATGGTCATAGATAAAAAGTAATCAAGAACTTCTCATTAACTAAGATTTCTTCCAGACAGAAATGTGAACTGCAGGTCTTGCTGTGAACTATGCTCCCTATTTGTCTTCATGACACCTACTTGGCATCTTAAAATATCCTCCTAGATGGCATCTTAAACCAGCCAAATATCTACCCAAGGAAAAGACGTACATACCATAATAGTTGCACTCATGGTTATTTGTAAGTGTAAGGATCTAGCAGCTTTTTATTTGTTACACTTGTTAGACTCTCAAAATTCAATGTAAAGCCTGTTTTAGTGTCTTTTTTCTCTGCTTAATTATGACTTGTTTAAATTCTTTGAGACCAGGATAACTATGATAGGGACAATGGTTTTGAATATATCTGAAGCACGCAGATTTGCAGAGTTGGATTTTCTTCCACCAAATGTTGAGTGTCAAAGGTAGTCACATAATTGTGTGTCTATGTGACTATAACCAATTGCAAAACAGGATCTTTGTCTGAAAAAAACGTCAAGAATTCAGCCTTTCCATTTGGATTTATGCTGTTTCTAATTGAACCAAAAAAGCCTTGAGAATAGAGCTTTGCATTTCATTGGGCACAGGAGGAGGAAAAGGAGAAGGAAGATGTTGTTTTGACAGTTTCGTTTTTGTTTATTTGTGAAGACTCTAGTTAATATTCTTAATAATGAGCCTGAGCTTTGGAGACAAGCTCAGCAGGTGTGAATATCTCATAAAAGTCATTTTAATCCTTACAAAGGTAGTAAAGCAGAAATTTTAACGCATCGTGTTGTGAAATTCTGGTAATAATGCAGTTGTCAGTCATTTAGTTATAGGATGTTAAGAGTTTGTTACCAGAAAGGGGTGAATGGGTTGGAATTAATCCTACTGAATCACGTGCAAATGCATTGACCACCTTTGCGGTTCCCAGTGTCAACTAATTGTATTGCAAATGCCGCAGTGCCCTTATCCGGAGGCATACCTGGTTTTCTGTATGCTGTTATAGGTGTTCAGTAGGGTTCTCTCTTGGTTTTAGACACTGATTGATAAGAATACCAAGCAAAGAAAGCACAATTTTGTGTACTCGTTTGGATATTCAACATGAGCAAATGCAATCTTCCGTGTCCATTCCAAAGCTATTAGACTTCCTTAGCTTGCCAGTGTGATTCCTGGCAAAAGTCAGAAATGTGACTTTAAGCAAATTAGTTATTTATGCTTGAATACTTGAGTGAATGACTGATAAACACATCTGGATATATGTACCTTTCAGTAACTGCTGATTTGTTTCTCCCAAGTCTAAAGCAATATTTGTTGCATTCTTGTTTATTGGGGTCTCTAACCAAATCCAAATCATTGAGGCGTGAGAGTAAGGTACCCAACTATAAACTTCATTGCCCGTGAAAAGCCACAGTTAATTTACTGATCTTCCAAATTGCTGTGGCCAGGGAAGGATTAATGGAGCAGTCTATCAGCTGCTTAGGAACCTCTCAAGAACACTTTGAGATTGTTATACCGTTGTTTTAGTTAATAATGGGAGTATTAACTTATTCAATGGGAGTATCGATTTCCAGATAATTTACAGGTGGAACTTGCATCATTATGAACGTATTTCTATGAAACATGAGAAACATTCAGAGAAGCCATCTGGAATTAACAGCTAATACACTGTTGAGACTCCAGTTGCTTCAGTTCAAATCTATGAAGTTTAAAGTATTTTGTAAGCAATATAGTATTTCTGATGAGGCACTCTCCTCCAGTAGTATGTTGTGGCAGGAGGGCTCCGTAGCTGCTGCCTCTACTCACTTATTATCAGAGAGAAAGCTACTTCTGTATGTCGTCTTCCCATTTGTCCTCCAGCCCATATACACACACTTCATTCCCAAGAAATGATTCAGGAAGCCGAGCGCTTGCAGCTCTTGAAAGCAGGGGACTGAGTTTACTGGTGTATTCTAGTTTAGTCTTGTTTACTAAATACATCATCACACCAGGCTATGGCTTAAACATTGATTCTTCACGGTTCAGAAAGCACTCTCAGCTCTTCTGTGACATTTGGACAAAGCCGGAGTGGCTGGAATTTATGGAGTCGGGCTGCAAAACTGTGATTGATCAAACAGTATCAGTCTGAGAGAGTGGGGGGAGAGAACGAAGGACACATAATAAATAATAGAGACGGAGCATATATTGTAAAGCATGCTGGGAATTGAGTTGCAAATGTAAATCCCTTTCTCCCTCTATATGAAACTGCAAAAGCAACCAGTAATTGGAATTATCTGATAAATGTTATGAAAGTGAAGAAATGTTACAGCTTTTAGTGCCAAAGTCTCCCAGAGCACATTCTGTATGGGCTTACTCAGCCCTAAACAGGTCAATAACCTTTAATACAATCCATTGGGGAAATAGAAATGTCAGAACTATAAAGTAGCCTGTATCAATTTCAGTCCCTTCCAAATAACCAGTTTGACCTATGGATCTAAATACTGAAAATAAATACGAGTCTTGAGCCACCGAGATGCCAACCATCTCCTCGCTGTTTAGACTTGAACAAAAATGACCGTTTGGTAAGGATCCCAGTTATCATTCAATAGCAATGAGTGACCATTTTTCATTATTATTACTTTTTAAACATTGCAGGACTGCAGGACTGCTGTACTGTCCTCAGAGTCAGTGACACATAAGTAATTTGGCTGACATTTTAATAAACATCTGCTTTTTTCAGAGCAAGCCACAACAGTCATCTTTGTTAGGGTTTCCTGGCGTTCTAATGTCATCTCCATGGATATTACAGTCTGTTCCTGCAGAAACAAAACAAATATAAAACCAACCAGCCCCTCCAGAACTTGGAGTGGGATGGAAAGACCTTGAGAGCTTTCATCCCTCTCCATTCATGTTTCTCGCCCGCAGCTCAGCGTTGGTAAGACTTCACAAGAGGCTATCATTTGCTTCCTCAGGTGGTGATGTCTTCCTGAGGTAGAGCAAGGTTTCTGGACTTTCCAGGATGGGAAAACTGTAGGTGATCAGGTCAGGTTGGAAGGGTGACGTTGTTCCTCATGACAACTGCTGAATTTCCAATAGCCTGAGGGGCTGAAAGCGGGTGCCTTAGGAAAAGGGCTTTGGTTTATTGTTGTTATGTTATGATATAGATATTAACTTGTGTTTGGAGTTTAAACTAGCGTGATTCTCTTGCCCTAAAAACGCACATATTCTTAACAGTGTGGGATGGTGGGAGTAATGCCGTTCGAGGTGGTGCGAGAGAGACTGACTGCTTTCTCATAAATTGCCAGCTTAAGTAAATAGTGAGTGTGCCAGACAACCAAACCTGTAAAAATAGTTTTGTTTCACTGCTTCTTAATCCGTACTAGCCAGGAAATATTGAGAGAGTACGGTAGTAAGAGCTGTGTTATACTGTGGAAATATGCTGTTATGACTTAGAGTTCCTGTCAGAGAAACTGAATTTTTTTCTGAGGTCACAAGGTGAGAAACTTTAGAAAGTGAGAAACTCTCTTATTTATGAAGGGATATGGGCTCACATTAAATGGTTTCATCTGATAACAAGTATCATTAAATAACTGGGTTTGGAAACCTCAGCATTTTAATTTTTTTTATTGAAGTGCAAAAATGCATACTGGAAAACCTAGGCAGACTATTTAATTGTTGAGCTCTTGGAAGTGTGAATTTATGTCGTCTTTGCTCTTATCAGAAGTTCTAGAGGGCAGGGGTAACAGCAACAGTGTCTGGACTAAGCAATCTCAAAATATAACGCAGTCAAATAGCGTGCCTTGGAAGTTGTAAATAACCTCCTACACGCATATACAGAGCAGAAACTAAACGTGCTTTATCGTATGAAAATCCCTAGTTTTACTCTAGCGCTGACCCTGGTGGCTTTGTCACAGAAGGTCCCGCAGTTTTCTGCCTAAAGCAGACAATCAGACGAGACACTGAACCCATTTTCCAAGGTTCAGTGGGATCCTAAAGGAAGTCTAAAGTGTTTTTTGGCATTTTGGGAGTTGTGTTTTTTTGGTTTTGGTTTTTTTTTTTAAATTATTGTTAATTTTTAGGATACACCACTTGGCAGCTGCCTGATATAGCTGGGTGTACCAAGTGAGACATCAGCTCTACAAGAGTACCTTGGAGCTGTGCTGGGTCTTATGGTAGATTCAGCAAGGAAAAGAACTGGACCGAATAGCTTAAGGCAGCTGGAAGGCTACAAACTTCAGGGAAAGGGGAATCTCTTTAAAAAATCAGAAAGAAGGCAGGGCTCCAGATTATCCTGAGAGTAATTAAAAAATAATAGCGTCTATGACTTAGAGGTAACTTTTTGGCAGTGGATTGAAATGTGCCTGAGAAAGAGGTCAGAGACTTCCTCCGCATTTTTTCAGATGGAGAAGCTAGGACAGTGAACAGTAGGTGATTTGCACCGTCCGTGGGAGGTCACGGTGCCTGTGCAGTCTCACGGGCCCTCGTTCACCATGATTACAAAGGCTGCACTTCACTTTTAGGGCAGCATCTCACTCAAGAGACAGGTAACAGTGGCTGAGGGCCAATAAAATACAAACAACTCTTACAAATGACACCGCTGCGCTTAGAGGAAAATTAATGACGGCATATTAATTGCTACTTTGGCAAAAGTTTAATCTTGAACTCTCCTCCAACTCCCACCACTGCGCTAAGCATGTGCCTTGTCACATCACATCTATGCTGAACTCTTGAGCTCCGCTTTCTATGTTGCAGCAGGCAGTTTTTAAGACTCCCATCCATCTCCTAGGAATGCCATCGCTCATCTCTATCTCCTCCCATGACAAACTAGGAGGTTACTGTGAAAGCTGCCGTATTTTCGGTACTCCTCGAGCTCTGTATCTGCCTGGCAGCTTTCTGTGATATCCAGCAAGACGTAACGAAAGGCAGCCGCGTACCGGCAGTAAAGTCGCTCCAACTAAAACCCCTCAGCCAGTCTGACGCACACACCTCTGCTTCCCAGGTGTTCCCTCTCCCACCGGTTCCTCTTCCGAGGAGGAGAAATTAAAGGCCTGTCTGCTTTTTGCTTGAGCCAGGCAGCCTAATGCTTCTCTAATGCCGGAGATCCCAGAAGGTCCGCTTCTTAGAGAGGTGGTTGCGCTCAGCGGAAGGGTGGGAATAAAACAGATAATGCTCGCGTTTGTTTTCTTGAGAGCATTTTTGGCTCCAGAATCCTCCTGGGAAGGACAAATGCTAAGTGTCAGGAAAATGCTTGTGATCAATGATTTACAATGGCTGCATGTTCAAACCAGTTGTAAATCCAGCTCAGGCAGTAAAGGAGAAGAGGGGGAAAGCAAGGATATGGTATATGTATGGGCTTTCCCAGGAGCGAGGATGGATCCCAGGCTGACTGGATGGCAGGTACCCACCTGGCTGGCTCTGACCGTCTGGGGTAGGGTTAAGGACAGAGCTCTTTGTAGCTCCTTCTGCCTGGTGTGTCTAGAACTTTCCGTGGGGGAGCTAAGACAACACAGGGCAGAGAGGTGAAAGAGGAGCCACCTAACGCCAAGGTAGTGAAGCCATCTGGACCCGAGCAATCTAGCGCTGCGCTGCTGGAAGGAGCTGTAATGACATAAATTCGGCTTGGCACAAGGGTGATAAAGCTCTGTTTTCACCTGCCTGAGCCATTTTAAGCCATCTTTCTGAGGGAGAAGTTTCGTTTTATGCGTTATCACTGGTAGCAAAGGAAAGACTATCTTTAACAGGCAGTGTCAGCAGGCACGGCCCGAGTCTGCGCTCCTGGAGGAGAGGTAACCAGAAAGGACATGGAGCAGCTCTTTCTGCATCTGCTGATCAAACAGAAAGCAGAAATATTGCCAACCTAACCTCCAATTCTTTAAAGAAATCAGAAACTCCTGCTGTAAAGAGATGGCTTAAAACCAGTTTGGGACAGAAGGAAGACGCTAATAGGGAATGAGCTAGCACTACCTGTCACACCTCAGCTGTAATTTCTTCCTAACAGCTTAGAAACTGGTCAACTATTGCAAAAACAGTATTCCTGAACCCTCATCGCAGCCTGAAAAGTGGTTCGGCTCCATCACATGCCTGCTCTTTAGTGAGGAATGCCTACACCATTAGCTTTTTGGAAGAAAAATAACTGGCGGTAGTTATCAGCGTTCGCCATTTGTTGAGCTATTACTATGTATCCAGCCAGGAAGCACAAAAATACTGCATAACCCAAGTGTCCACGTGGCATGAAGGGAGAATAATTGGAGCAAACAGCTTGGGAACTGACTGTGCACTGAAAAAATGTTTTCCTACGCTATTCAGCAAGGGTTTACGAATAGCAAACAGATTTTCTCTCATCTGAGCAGCCTGAAATTATTTTCTGATGCAGAAATAGCATACACATTTCAGATAATTTATATGCGATAGACTAACCAATAGTTCTGCTTCTCGGCATATAAGGACTAGCAGATCCCACGCAGATCCAGAGAAACACCAGGGAGTGATAATCTAATCAATGCGTATAACCTACTTATTATAACTGGGATGCAGTGTTTGATGCCTATAGACAGAAGTTTGGGAAGATATAGGACTGAAGTAGTTTGTCAGTCTGGAGAAACCTGTCCTTCTGCCCATCAACCACCTAAAAACATTGCATTTTACTAATCTGTGAGCATTAAAGCTGCTTTCTGCTTTTTGGAAGTGGTCCTCTACCTATACATGCACTTTGTCAAGTGAAAAACTGAGCAGCGCTGAGCCAACAGGACCGCTCATTGCCTAATTTCTCAGTACGTCAGTGAGTCCACCCACATCGGCTCAGATGGGCCTGAACATCATCCAGGCTTCACTGAAGAACCTGAGCCGTCAGGAGATTTTAGATCAGGCTACACGTATAGCCGGTTCCCAAGACAAAAAGAGCATTTTTGACCTGTGCTCTTAAAGGTGTTAATGTGATGTAATTCCAGCTGTCCTGAGACACAGTTTAAGAAGGTGAAAAACATCTTTTCAGTGGCTCAATTCCAAACTGAACTGCAGTGAAGTAGGGCTGTATTGAGACATGAACACTTCACGGTGAATCTGCTCTGCCATTGCAAATTGAAACCAGCTGCAGGACCTTGGGAAAATTGCTTGTTAATATAATTGATAAAGACTTGAGTTTTCTCATTGCATTGTTTAAAAATTATTGACATTTTTGAAGAAATCCTCATTTCTACAACACTTAGTTCTCCCCATTAATGTGTTTTAATGCAGCATGTCTTAGCTACGTACTGATAGATCAGTGATGAACTTAAAATTTAGTAATGAATCTGGCAAAATAACAACATTCCTGGATGTCAGATGACTTCTGGGTTTTTTTTTCCCAAACTTTATAACAAATAACTGCATTACCATCTATAGTCTCAATATAGTTAAAATGGACATCTGAGGATTCATAGCAGAAGTGAATTTGGACTGGACTGGTCTGCAGCTGAGCTTTCCATTTTGCAGATTATGCTCTCAAGCAGAATTCAAAATTTACAGAATAATCTGGAAATTATCAAAGCAATAGCAAGCAAATGTCATGTATTTTGAGGACTGGACAAAACACATTTCTGTTCCATTTTTATTAAAAAAAAAAACAACACCACATTTTCATCAAAAATAAATCTAAACATGGAGAATTAATTAACTTCTTTTTTTTTATGTCACTGTTAGAAGTCTATGTTTCTTAATCGTTCCCCAGCAGTAGCAATGTTACTTCTTTGAGACCGGCAGGAAGCGTATTGTATTCAACATTTTCGCTTCGCAGTGCAGAGACTCTTGTAGGTTTCACACTGTGGCTTTCACTCTTTGCTGCAGTTTTTGAGGTGTGCCTTCCATGAGACAAGGTAGAAATGCAGAACAAATCTTCTGAATGGAAAAACTGGGCTGACAAGTCTGACATTTCTGTGGTTTATATTACCTGTTAGTAAAAACAAACAAGCAAACCCCAAACACATTAGGCAGGGAGAGAGAATAATTTATGCATAAGTTTTCATTCTTCCAGCATTTTTAATTACCCAGGTTTGGTTCTTCACTTCTCATTTTCTTAGATTGAAAAAGCACATGTTAATGGTCTCTGCTAAATACAACTATAAATCCTTCTAATCATTTTGCATTTGTTGTAACCACATCAACTATTTATGAATTGTTATTCCTTAGTAGAAATAAGGAAACTTTTCATTATTCTTTTGTATCAATCCCCTTATGATACACGTTTCAGTATATCACGGCAGAATTGCACGCAGGAGGACGCCAAAGCCAACCACAGGTTGTAAAGGATAGATAGCCGTGAGCACGGGTACACTGCTGTGTTACACACACACACGGTCAAAACACGCTTACCCGCCGTATTAGAAGTAACGCTTTAACACTCGTTTCTTACATCTTGTTTGTAACGATCTGAAGGCTGCACTCCTGGAAGTAAGAGGATGCCTTGTTTTCGGAAGAGGGAAGGTTGCCAAATGATTAATAAGGGAATGACTGTAATAGCGCAGCAATGTTAATTTCTTTCAGATGCTAAAAGCCAACATTTGAAAGACAAACACTGCAAGTATACAACCTGCAGCTCAGAAAACATATTCATAGCAAATATCCTGCTAACCCATACCAAGTGATATCCAATGCATACTCTAACTTTGTGATGTTAACATGCAGTTTAAGACCTCAGAAATCATTCTAGTTTACTATGGGAAATGCCCAATGTTTTCACGTATGAAAGCCGAATTAGACACACTGCCATTTAATACCTGGGGTCATTCAGATATAGGAGATATTTTTTTCCTTTTTGAGAGCGGCGAAGTACAAATTCCTTCTGTATTTATTTATACATATTCTGTATTTATTTACAGTGCCTGCTATTTTTCATTTATAGTTTGTTTCTGCCTGTCTAACTCTATAAAGCGCTTCAAGTACACTCAGCTAGGGGCTCCTCTGAAAACCCTTACGCAAGAAAAATTATAATGTGTATGAGTAGAAAATGAAAGGGTTTTCTGTGTTACAGAAAGTATGGCTATTCTTAGATAGCCAGGCAAATAGGCTAATCTTATAAAATTATATAATAGTGGAAATTAGTTAAAGATGATAGCTGTGGAACAGACTATCACCGTGGAGATAAAATAGGCCCCTGTCCCCACCACCTCTTGTGCTCAAATCAGAATCAAGCACAAGGGAAATGGGTATACGAGTAGGAAACATTGTGGAGTTGCACACAAAAAAAGGGAAAAAAAAATCCCCTGACAAGCTGATGAGGAAGTCTAAGGGTGAATGAGGAAGACTGGTGATGAGATGGCAGGGGTCCAATGTCACCGAGCAGGAATAACCCTCCCTGTCAGATGTCCCTGGTGGTTGATCCTTGCTGTGGGTGAAGGAGCCTGTGGCACCAGCCGCAATGATGGGGTTGGGTGGTGAGGTCCATGTGGATGCCCAGGGCCACTGTCAATTGTGTAGGTAGAGTGAACCATCCAGGTCCTTTCAAGTGTCTACATTAGGCATGTGTTCACTCAGAAACTGCCACCTGACAGCTGTCTGGGACAGTCTCTCTTTTTTTCTTTTCCTCTTTTTTTCCCCAAAACCTTCCCCTAGACACCCATGTTGCTGTTTCTGACGGTTGTCCTCCCTGACACATGAGGCTCCTCTCCCACCCCTTTTGCTGTGCATCCTGGGGACATGGGGTGCTGCCACGGGGGTCCTCCTTTGCTCCCCCATTGCCTTGCAGCTTGCTGGTGGCATCCCCTTCTGTCACTGCCCCTGGGGACAACTGTGAATCAAAATTACTCGTGTTTTTAGTGTGTCAGTAACAGAACTGTACCACCATAGCAAATAATATAAACTTTTCTCCAGATATGTCAGGTTAAATGGCTCACCTTGACCAAGTCTAGTGCCTTTTGCAGCTGAGGAAATGCCACGTAAAGCAAATGCCACACAAAGCGCCTGCCCACGGAGAAGGTGCCCACAGACTCCATCCAAGGCGCCTGACCTCCCAGGTGGGATGGTGTGGAGGCAGCAGGCAGCTCCATGATGGTTTTCCCTGGGGACAGAGGGGAGCTCTTCCGAATCACTGGGACCAATAGTCATCCCTCATGGAGACACCAGGCTGTGTGGCCTCCACCCCTTCTGGGAGGATGACCACAGTTAGGACAGGTACCTCGGCAGGGGAGAGAGAAATATTAGCTTTACTGCTAATTCCCAAGCTTATTTCCTGGCTCTTCCCTGATTTCCCCAGTAAAATTGCCTTTTAATTGTACCAAAGATTTGCTGTCTGTGCAGAGAAAGCAGTTCCACCTTGGAGAGGGGGTAATTAATTTTCCCAGAGTCTGGGAGCTCAATTTGTTGTTTGTTCTGGCTTCAGAAGGAACCTGACCCGTCTGCTGCTTTGCTGAGCAGAAAAGATAATTTCTTCTGAAAACTATCCTTATCATGAAACCCGCCTTGAATGTTGATCCAATCTATGTCAGGCAATTCTTTTAGCACAGAAGTAAAACTGGAAAGTTATCTAAATAGCACCATCATTTGGAGAAACCACTGTGACCTTCTTTTTGCAGAAATATTTGTTCTACTGGACAAGCATTTTATGCTATTGCCCACCATGTCCTCCAATTCTTGTATAAATTGTAGCAATAACATATTTTCAGTTTGCCAGAATATTATAACTATATCTGGCAGCTTTAATTTCTGTGGTATCTTTTTTTTTCAACCCAAAGTACTTTTAATTAGATTTAGATTAATTTAGATAGTATAATCATGTTCTAAAAATGTAAGACAGCTGCTCTGTCTCATACGATAAGCGAATTAAACAGGTCATGTTTTCATTCATCATAGCCGAGGATCAGGTGGCAGGGATAGATTGCAAAGGTGAGATGGTTTCTTTTCTAGCAGATGCTGGCAGTGGGTTTGAACATGAAAGGATGCCATTAAACTGCTGAACCTTAAGTTCCTTTGCACAGAAGAGTTGTCTTCTGGCTATGCTGACAACAGAAAATGTGCGTGTCATCAAGAACGAGCTGTTCCTGAGCCTTTCTTATGAGTACGGAGGTGGTAGCTGAGCATAATGTATCCGAAGGAAATTCTTGATGGGTTCCCTTATGGGGAGTAGAGACTTTTGGGGGGAAAAGGCATGGAGAAGAAGGTAAATTACAGATGATGTAATACCCTATTGATGAAAGCTATGACATTCATACGGGCCTAGGAAACAGGATGTAGGTCCTCATTCACATTTTCATTCATACCAAACCCTGGAGAAGTTTCCATCTGGGGCTTTGGTTTGTCCCCGTATGCAGATCTGACCCCAGACAACATTCTTAATCTGGATTCACTGTGTGAGCAGCCCACTTTTCCAGGTTAAGTACTAGCTTCAATTTGGACAGTTACAGGCATTTGTGTCTTCATTCTCATTTTAAAAACATGACTGAGAATTTTTTCAGGTTCTCTTTCCATTGACAAAGTAGACTGTAAAAATAAAAAAAGTTTGTGTTCATTATTTTGAACAAGAAGGTTGAAGACACTGATGCTGCCTCTACCATTAAAGCTGGAGTGTAGCTCTACTTTTTTTCCTTATTGCTCCTGACAAAGAGGCTGTAGATCTCATTAACCTGGCTGTGAGCTTGAGATTTCTAAAAAGCAGGTTAGACTGTCTCCTTAGGTGCCAGGGAAAGCTATTGTGTAATTGAGTTTTCACTTTGTTGGTGCATATCTGTATAAGGAATCTGTGGCTTTCATGGATGGGCATGTCCTGTCTTGCATTTCTTGCA
Source organism: Anarhynchus alexandrinus (assembly GCA_008711295.1). NCBI lineage: Eukaryota > Metazoa > Chordata > Aves > Charadriiformes > Charadriidae > Anarhynchus > Anarhynchus alexandrinus. The sequence goes on along the minus strand of VUYV01000087.1, from coordinate 3,025,631 downwards.
TGGCTCTAGGTATTTGTAGTCTCCATTTTGTGGTTTCTTTAAAAAAAAAAAAAAACTACCCCAAAAAAACTTGCTTCCTTCCTTGCCACACATTATGAACAATAGCTCTGACTAATTTAAAAGGTTTTTGATTCTTAGATGCCAGAGAAGATACTGTAATGAGAAAAATAACTAAAAGAAATGAATTTTCCATTTCATTCTGCATGCAGTAAATTCATAGTTGTCTTCTGGGAATTGAATTTTCTCTTCTGGTGAGAACAACTCCCAGAAAGTTTTTGTATAGATGTCTTTTAATGTATCACTCTTTTTATTCTATAAAACTCATCTAAAAATGAGGACAGTAGCTATGACTGTTCAGCACCTTTTTCTGTATTAGTTCAGTATTTCCTTCTTTAGGATTTGGAAACAAATTACATTCCTATAATAATGCAATCTCCAGACAGCATTGGCAGCAGCAAACTTTAGAGATGTACGAAAACTGTGTCTTCATATTGTGGATGGTGTAGAAGGTGATAAGAAGCTTAGAGGAGAAAACAGCTTAGGGGAAAGGAGGATTAACCTCTCTTACTGAGAGTGGAACAGATACCAAGAAATTATATTTTGCCTGAATTGCATTCCTAGTTTGAATGCATTCAAATTTGGGGGAGGATGTTCTGGGGGAGGGTGCGTGGGAAGGAGCTGTAGTTCTTGTATTTTGCACTCTGGCTGCATTTGCGGAGGAGACTCAGTAGCTGATATGGAACTGTTTTGCTTAAGTAATGTCTTTTTCTTATTGGAAAGAGTAATTTATTTAAAAAAAAAAAGAAAAGAAGGGGGGGAAAAAAAGCGTCCTCTCTGCACCTTCATTTCTGGCAGCTTTTCCTTCCTGATCTGCCCTGTCTTTCTTTGGGCTGTTCATCAGAAACGGCTCCCGGCAGAGCGGCTGGCCGGGGCGAATCCACCAGCAAACGGCACAGGCAGCCGCGGCTGACTCCCAGCTGTTGATCTTGGACAAGGACAACGAAACGCAATCCTCTTTTGTGGGGGATTTTGAGTCTGATCGTTTTGGTGCCATTCCAATCCAAACCTAAACCCAAACACTTCTGAATTCTCCGCGAAAGGGAGCAGCGCCGTAGGGGAAGGGGGACTCGCCAGCTCTCCTAGAACTGTGGGTCTTCAGCTGCGAAGGAGGTTGCATGGTGGGCTTAACTCAACCGGCAGAGCCAGTGACCACGGCCCCCTGGGAAGCTGGATTGCTTGTGAATTGGGTTTTTGTTCCCCTGGCAGCCCTCCTCCAGGTGAGCTGGTTGGGAGCGGCAAGCCAGGGCTGCCACAGAGCGGTGCATGGTGCCGGGGCACGGGGAGAGGAGCTCGCCGAGAGCCTGCCAAGTAGGCAGGCAGGGAGCCGGGCAGGTTTCCAACAGACCTCTAATTTCCAGGTTAGCGGCAGCAGGAGTTTTACAGCGTTGAGAGCATCTCGGTCTGCCAGATAAGCTATGGCAAAAAGTCGGCAGCTCTGAACTGAAGCTTGGACTCAAGATTGCAACGCAGAGGTGGGGGGGGATTTCAGGAGATGTAGCTGAAGTTCTCCAGACACCCCACCCAGGACACTGTGGGTTCAGCAAGCTGCTAATTAATCCAGTAAAGTGGTGCAAGGCTGCAGACTGGCAGTCTCCTGCCCGTAGGAGTGACCCGGGCTGTGCAGCGCTGCTCTGCCTGGGCAGGAGGCCAGGCTCTCCACACGGGTGACTTGGAGAGCACAATCCCCTTGAGGCTTAGAAATCCTAGCCTGAACTCTGCCTCTCCAGGGAATCTGCCATACCATTTGGAGCTGCGTCCCAGCACGATTTCCTCTTCCTCAGCAGAAAACTGAAGGATAGAGCTAACGGGGAAATTAAGCGTTTAAACTTCACTGCTTCGCTTAGCGTAGCCGTTGTGCTGATGGTGTCTGAGAGACGGGTCTCGGCATTCAACCCCAAACCTAACCTTAAAATCATTGCTAACGTGTCTTGTACTTCAGGGAAGGTCAGCGTTCTCCCTTTGCCTCTGCTCAAGACTTTCTTACCCCATCCATGGCACAACTCCGGTTGCCCTACTAAATGTTTTAGAAAACATCACTTCAAATAAAATCTCCAAGGCTTAATTTAGACAAGAATATTTAAACTTTTCCATAGACATGAAGTCACCAGTTGGCACTAATCTGTGTTTATAGAAATAAAATCTCCTGGTTATTATTTGCTCTTCTGTTGGTTGAGCTCCTTTAACCCATGCTGCCTTCCACACCGGCCTCCATGCAGTGGTAGCCTGACAGGTGGCGAACTTCTAGATCAGTTGGTATTTCAGTGGTTGAACAACTTTCACAACTAAATACCTTTGAAAGTATCAAAATCAGACCCAAACAATACTTCTTGTGCTTGGCTTTTAGATTGATCGTCTCTGGCTATGCCTGAATCCTGCTCCTGTAGAAATCCCTTTCCTCAGCCCCTCAATTTAAGGAGAGCAATGGCTGGAATTTAAAGCAAATATTACAGCATAATCGTGGGAAACAAAGTTTGAATTCATAATAATTGCTTGTATCAAGAAAATTATTTGGAAGTGAAATTTAATCTGTCAGCAAAGAAAATTGCACCTTGGGCCCTTCTCACCCATCAGTACAGGTTATGTTTCAGAGACTTGAGCAGGTGCAACAATCTATTCACAAAGGAACTCTAGATCAATAATTAAGTATGGAAAATGTTTGGAAAAGATTTATAAGAATTGGCAATCAGACTTTATTGGTTTGCTATACATAAACATAGAAGATGGAAAGAAATTAAGATTATGATGCAAATGATTTTGCATTTTTCACCTGCTTGTAATAGATTTCTAGATATTTGTGACAATGAAACTGGGAGGAGTAATTAAAAAAAAAGGTATTATTGAAAGATGATTAAAATCTCATATTCCCAACTGCTGTTCCAAAAGAAGATGGTAATCATGAAAACTAAAAAAAAAAAAAAACCCTATTGAATACAAAGAACCTATCTTGCATGGGTGTCTTAAATTGCCTATTATTTCTGTCACTTTTAGGAACATCAAAATCAGCATGCTTTTTTAAGCAATGTCCAAAGGAGAGTGAAAGGACTTCATTGTTAGTGTTTGTGGTGTAAATGTTTCTAAGCATTAAATGGCAGCCTATGTTGTTTATATTGGATTTAGATCCAAAGCAGCTCTTGAAGCTGTTTTGTCAGGTGTTAAACTGCACGTAAAGACGCCACATTACTGACTGTTGCAATTATACCATAAATTATCAGATTGTAAGAAGAGGACAATACACTATTATTGTAAAGAAGAGCTATAATGCATATGAATCTTCTACAGTTACCAATAATGTGACAGTCACAAAATTAAATTCTGAGTATTTTTATGTTGCCTAGCCCTGGAGGGTGGGTTTACCTTAAGTGTATTTTCTGCCTTGCGAATTGTTGAGGTGCACAAGTATTTACGGGTGAATGGATCTGAGCACATGACTTGATCCAAGACCTCGGAGGTCAGAGGAAAAGCCATCATCTCTCTTCTGTCTGCCACTAGGTTTTGGGGACGTAGATATTTATAGATGTAAGGGGGCATAAGATTTTTGCTGTATAAACTTGTCGTTTTCTAGACGTATACAGAGTGGTTGTTTACTTTCAAATGTAAGTCAGAAGGCATAAAGAGACATTAGGACCGCAATTTCTAACTGATAGATTCAGTATGAGACAAAGCACTCTGGACAGATATTTCAAAGCAGATGAAAACTTTTGATCCATATTTAGCTACAGTTTATTTGCAGGCTGCAGCTGAACTGGTTAACAGCTGATGCAAATTGTTATGAGCAAGCAAAGGGCCTACCCTCCTCATACATCTCCTGAAATACAGAAAAACTCATAGAAAATACTGCTTCAGATTTTGAAGACACCATCCTGTAGCCTTCAGTTACTTTTTGGTTTAATCCAGTTTATATGCCTAACCCTCAAAGGCAAATAAAGTTAAGCAAATGGGAATGTTTATAATTTTCTTCTGCAATTGATACATGGTATTTGTGGTTGTGTTGTCCTGGAAACCTAAGTCATGGCTTACATTCCCAATATCGTATAAGAGACTTTAGATGATTGCATTTTTACTGGCTCAAAGTGCACAGATATTTCGAAGTGGCAGCATCTAGCTGCAATCTCTATAATCAGCCAGCAGTATATATCCCAAAGAAATGATATCCAGAATGAAAATATATTGTTTTAAATCATAACAGTATTACTGAACCTTCCACATGTCATTCTGATCTCTTGGGAAACATTTAAATTTAGCTTAACGTTCAACCTAGTCAGCATAATTGGCCTTGCCTACCCTAGACTTTGGCTACAGAATTTTGGATCTCTGTAAAATATATTCCTTGTAGCTCTGGTCTATCCGTATTCTGACACCAGGTAAGGTATAGGTTTGGACTGCACAAGCCTACAGCACAATTGGGAAATTTTCCCTCTTGTTTTCTCTTGCCAGAGGTCGTATTACTATTGTTAGCTTCATTGTACTGAATTGCTAAAAACAGGAGGAACTTGTGCTTTTATGTTCAGGGAAAGAAAAGTTCTCTAAATCTGACCAACATGAAGTTCTGATAGTCGTTCCCTCACCGCTGTTGGGCTGTATTTGTCCTTGTTTGCAAGATAGTGTTTTTTTTTCCCAGGATTTCACAAGGTTTTCATTGCTTGATATGGAACAATTTTGAACTTTTTTTTGGTTAGTATTTAAATTGTCACATGCATTTTAATCAACCCAGCTATTTGGGTCTGAGTGTGAAAGTGAAGTATCTGAGTAACATCTTAGTTCCTACTAACTTCAGTGGACACATGCATCATTGTTCTTAAAAAAGATCAATCTTACAAAAAATTCGAGAGCGAGCAAAGTTTCAGAAAAGATTTTTTTTCGGTGGGTTAGTTTATTAATCCTTGCTGTAGGCTATCCAAAGAGTGGTTTGTAATAGTAAATGCTAGGATGCTTCTTGTACCAGAGCTGTGAAGCAGCAGCGGGCGAAAGTGAATCAACAAAGTCTGGGCTATGCACTAGCCAGGGAAAAGGAGTACCTAGGAAAGGTTTCGTTATCTGTCGGGACTGTTGGAGTGACATTGAGTGAGGAAGAATTGGGAAATGGTGGAAGATCTTCTTGATCTCCTCCTTTTTGACAACTTTTTATTGCTCCTCAAAGCTATAAAGATGGGACAAAGATGATTTAGGAGGTGAAATTCTTCCCTGTCTTTGTTTTCCCTTCCTGGATAATATCTTACAGAAGGATCCTTATGAATTAAAGCCCTTTTTTCTGTTTTCGTGCTGCTTGTTGCTGAACCTGGGCTTCCACTGAGAAATTCAAGGAAAAGAAGACTTTTCACTACTTTCTCTTCTTGTAGTGTCTTCTCTAGGGATTAAATATCTACTTTCCATAATCTCTGTCCTTAGGGTACGTTAAAGCTTTTTTCGTTGTTCCAACAGACACTCAGCTATTCTTAATAGGATGATTGGAGATTGTTGTTACTAAGCTTGTTATATGTTTGAAGAGTCTTACAAGGCTTGTTGTGGTTCACAAGAGCATAGGAAGTCTTGAATGAAACATCACTTCCAGACCATGTCCTTGGTACACAGTCCTTGGAACGGGGCTCTTTTCATGTTCCTAGTAGGCTTGTCTATCACTTTATTAGCCAGGAGAGTAAACTCAGTGTCATCCCCACCATACTCATGCTTTTAATGATTTAAATATCCAAAAATATTATGAAAATGAGGAAACAATTATATTATAGGATGGAAAATTTTGAGGGCATCTAATATGGAAAGGTTAACACTTTTTGACCTTATGTGTCTATTTCTTCTATATGCCAGAACTGGGCATATAAAAATGAATAAATTGTAGCCTGAGTGATGAAATCATTACCGCAAGGGTGAAATTTGGCATCATTAGCTGGTGATCACTGAGACAACTAGCAATCAGCAGTGGCCTTAACCTGTGACTATCAGACCACAGTTTGGTTGACCACAGGAAATGATAGTGACAGTGTAAGTTACTGCCGCAATATCATCCAAGCCTGACACTCATCAGCCCCATCAACTCCTAATGAGGCAACAGCAGGGCTGACATTGTGATGACTTCTTTGCATTTGATCGGTGGGTCTTCAGTGGTTCAAATTTGCTCCCCCCATCTGTGGGTAACTGAAGAAAACACGCCTTCCTGATATGTGTTGTTGGTGCAAAAGGGAAGGAGAGGGTTAATCACCCAAATCTTATTGACTTCCAGCAGAAAGGCATCTTATTCCCTTCTTTCCCAGCCTGTGTTCGTAGAAAGTCTCACCAGTTGACTGGGGATTATGGAAAGCTGGGTTAGGTTTGTGCATTTTGCTTCTCAGAAGTGTCATTTATCCTCTTTGGTAACAGGCTGGTAATAGCGCTTCATTTTCTTTTAAGCACAAGCATCTCTTCATTTAAATGGTAAATTTTGCTACGTGCATTTAAGGTATTTAGGATCAGTAGGCCATCTAGCATTACTGCAAGTAGTAAGGTTCTGGTTAAAATGTAAATAAGGTTAAAACGGACCTGGTAGAACTAAATAGCAACAAGTTTGGTTTCCTTTTGGCAAAACAGAAGAAATACTCTTTGCTGATATTCCTCACAATCCTTGTAGCTTCATTGAAAGACTATGTTAAAATATAGTTAGTAGATATTGCGTTTCATTTGTATAAAATGGTATTAATGGGTGTTTGGTTAATGGAACCGCCAGCCACAGGCTTAGAATCAGCACACAGATGCTGCAGAGGCAACCTGATTTCTTTCCCCCTGCATCCAGTGGATGCCCTTTTCTGCAGTGTCCCTGCAATAAATGAGGTTATCGGGTTATGGGGCACACCAAACCCCTGCTATGGAAATCTGCAAATCTCAGTTTGGGAAGGTTTCTATCTCACAGAAGCCAGCCTGCAGACTTACTCAGGACACTCACCCTATCCTATTTTATATCAAAAATATACTATTATGAACTTAAAATGAGGTGTATGAGGTGTAAAGCATGCTTGTTATCTAAATTGTTTGCACTGCTACTTGTCATTTATTTTGATTGTACTTTCATTTTCTTGTCCAGTTTTATAGAATGCTTTATAAAACCTGCAGTGTTTTAGCACAAGTATCTTGCCTAACTATTATCAGGAAGCACTTATTCACTCAAAAAAACACTGTGAGGTGATTAACGTAGTAATTCTTCCTGACAGGTAGAGGGTTAAACTCCTAGCAAGTTCCCAGCACTAAAAGGGGAGAGGATTTATTTTTGTCCAATGCGAATAGGGTAGTCTTGATAGAGAGAATACCAAGAAGCGTTTTAGTCATCCAGAACATCAGTGTATTTGCCAGGACCTGCACAGACTGCTCTAGTATGAAATTGCAATAGCTGAGCAGCTGGTTTAAAATGTCTGGAAGGAATACAACTGTTGGATTATCTCAGCAGGCAATTACTAAACAGCAGTAATTTATAAGAGGGATTGATTCTGCGTTTCTCAGTGGTGTAATTCTAGTATCCAAGTAATTTTAGAAGAAATTGCCACTAGAACCATTTTTTCCTTGAAAGAAATAACTTGGTGCTATGCATGTACGAAAACAAATTTCTTCTTGAAGCTATTCAGAACAAAAGTGATTTTTGGTCACAGCACGAATTTCAATTGAAATACTGATCAAAATGCCACCTGGATTCAAAGGGAAGTGCCTGGGGTGGACTGCTGTGTTGGCATCATATCTGGTGGGCTACCCTGGGACCTAGGCTTCCAGGGACAATGGTTTCAGGCTGGTTCCAGCAGGAGATGTCCCTGGAGCTGCCAGGTTTGTGGGTTTGGGTCAGCCCCACCGTGTTCTCACAGTTACAAGCTTTTGTAATTAATGTTTTTCTCAGAATTCTTCCTCCGCAACAAATGTCAGCAACTCTGCTTCTCATCCTGACTAGGAGCTGAAACTCCCAGATCTTCCTGGTCAAATGGAGATTCTGCATTTGGAGCAGACTCACTCCACTGTAACTTTATTTATTGACTATAAACCATGTATAGCTGTTTCCAGAGAGTAGAAAAATGAGTAAGCAGCTGGACGTTCCTAGTATGTCGCTTTATACTGATACCTATTGCATGTGGGAGTGATAATGGTCCATTGCTGACCCACTTAATGAAAACGTGTAGGTGATGCTGCTCTGAGTCTGTTTGCAAACAAACAAAGAGCTGGCGGCAGATATGCCTGTGAGGCAGACTATAGGCTGGGATTTGTGTGGCATCATTATGCGTGTGTAGGCAGTTAAGATATTTGCGGTGAAATCGTGGCCTCATTGAAGTGGGTGGCAGCTTTCCCACCGCCTTCAGTTTGGCCAAATACTGGCCTTTCTGTTGGTATTTACCCAGAACACCCGACTGAGTGCAAAATGGCATAAAATTCAGCACGATGCTGTGACACTCCAAAACAAGCTCTGAAATCGCTTGACATACATAGGATTTGTATTTATTCTGCTGTCTAAATTTTGCAGCCGTTTTCACTCGGAATTGTTTCTGTTCAGATACGTGGAGATTATCTGTAAGTTCTCTGTAGGCATTCACAATTGTCTTGCTAAACCCTTCCCTGAGTAATAAGTATAAATGATGAAATTCTGTTATCAGGCTGGATAAACTCCAGCAATATGGCAAAACACGTAAGCTTCCAGAGCAAGATGAGCTACAGATGCATGACGGAGTAAAATACATTTTAAAAGCCTCTCTCTTTCATGTGTGTTTCCCACAGAATATGATTGATAGAAAGAGGAAAGCCTGATTTTCGTTACTAAGCGGCAACGTCCGTGTATTATGTGAAGGCAGAACTTGGCTCCATGCTTTTGTGTTGATCTGAATGTGCTGAGACTCCTCAGGGTTCAATTCCAGGCAAGGAAACACTCTCACATGAAGTCTATGAATTATTATGACTTTATAACTGTGGGATATAAAAGTCCCAGGTATTTCTGTGCTTTTAAAGAATTGTGGATTTTGCAGCAGAGTATAGCAAGGATGGGTGAATCTGTGTGGAGAGGGCATACAATCTCCGCAAAGAGGGCTATGTAATTATCACCCATAATACCGGTCAGTAATGCTGTCCCTACCGTGACATATCCATCTTAGATTGTAAGATATATAACTGTGCCTTATCATCAAAATCTGTTTCAACTGGTATGGCTTAGATCATCCTGTTTTCTCATTTGTCTCTGGTATTTCCTGGTCCTTAAATCTCCAGACCACCTGGGGCTCTTAACCCCCTTTAATAAATAGGTCCATCACATTTTCCTCGCGTTCAAAAGTGTCACAGCTGCTTCCAATATGCTATGCAGGGATCATAAAAATAAGTACAGTATAAAACATTATTATAGTCCTATTTCCAGTTTCTGCAGTGTAGCTCATTTCAAGACATTAGCCATTCTGCAAACTCTGTGCTGTGATTATTCCTTCCAATCACTCTGTTTTAAAATATCAAAACCTGTCAAAAACTGGTGCATGTTGTTTGGGTTTTCTATTACTAACCAGGTCATTCTTCTCACATCAACAGAGATGATATATAAATGCCTCTGCAGAGCCCAGGGTTTTATTCAAACACATTGCAGGGTGTTTTCCGGAATTAACAGAACGTGGGCGGTGCTGGCCCTGTTGAGGCTCAGCAGCATCACTGACACTGATTTTAGCAGGGGTCAGGATTTTACCCAGCGCACTTGTACTCTATGTTGTTTATGAACTACAAGCAGGTGAACACAAGGAGCAAACAGTTAAGAGGTTCCTCATTTGTATTTAACCTGCATTATAAGTGGACATCTGCAGATCATTATACAGAAAGAAAAGTATCACGTATCAGACATAGTAAATGTAATTCTCATCTATAATCTGTTATGTTTTTCCATTATTGTTTTTTAAAATCACTTCAGAGGTGCCATTACATAGACTCAAATCAACGTATGTGCTAGTCGACAATAATCTTTTTAGGCGATCATATTTTATAGTTCCTCCTCCTGGAGAACAAGGTTGTGTATGTGATTTAGGAAGGCGAAAGTGCAACAATAGCACTTTGTTGGCTCCCAGTGCCTGATGACTTACATCTAAAGCTGTATGTGCCATTAATACACTTTAGCTGGTCCTTTTCCAGGAGCAAGATAACATTTTAGGCCCGGTGCCTATCAGCATGCTCCTTGGGCGCAGACAGCTGCGGTATCGCTGTTTCTCACAAGCCATCCCCCTCCCCGGTGCCCCGTGAGAGCAGGAATCATCCTTCATGCAGAGCCTGCTTGCAAAAGGGCTGACAACCGGTGGGAGTTACTACACCTAAATACACCGTACTGGCAACAGGCAGCCCTGTACAGCAGAAATGCGGGCACTGCCTGAAGGCAGGCTTGCTTTTCCTGGCTCCGTTCTCCCAGTGCCGGCTCCGGGAAGGGACGGGAGCAGAGGACCTCAAAGGAGTTTCCATCCTGACACGTGCTGTTGCCCAGGCAGTTCAAAGCTTTGGAAGTTTCAGAAATGAAACATATGTTTCCAAAAAAGAGATGGATTCCTTCTCTCATTTTAAAAGCATGAACTACATGCAAAAGCCCTATTAATAACAAATTACTGAGGGCCTTTTCTGTTGAGGTAAACTTTGAAGTACGTACTTCTGCTCATAATTCCATCTTCTTTTCCCAGGTCATTTTTCTTGCTACATTTGCTATTTTTCGGTACCATCAGTGACTGAATAACCCTCACAACCAAACTTCTCTTAAGCGGTCCCATTCTGAGCTTGGCATGCCCAGTCCGGGAATGCAGACATGTTGCCATGGCAACAGAGAGTGTCATCATAAGGATAGGCTGTGACTTCATAGGGGCATCACAAAGAGGAACAGCTGAGAACTGGATACAAAAGGCCCTATTTTTACCTAAATATAGTTTAATCACAGACAGCATGGAAAACGAGAGCTGCAAATGGTATTTTATCTCCTGCAGATTATTTTCTTTACAGCTTTGCTTCTCTGTGTGGCAAACTGCTAAGATCTTTTTAAAAGCTGGAAATCTGTTCTTAATCCAGTCCATTTAGGCTTAAGTATTGCTGCAAAAGCAGATCATCACAAATGGATAACAAAATGATCCTTCCTTAGAAGTACTTCTGAAAGTTTACCTAGAGAATGACAGGGTTTTCAAATGAATTCCATCTTTAACTAAACCTTCATCATTATTTTAATGTTTCTCCCTCCTTCACACAGCTAAAAGGCACTGATTACAGATCTAATCACTGATCAGGTGGTTCAGCAATATCTCCACTAAGAAAAAAATTAGTTCCTAGAGCTAGAATAAAAGTTATAAGTGTGACTATCAAAATAATGACTGATAAATTGGCAAAGTATTTTAGGAACTTTTAACAATCAGAGACCCAGAGAGAAGTTAATGAAGTTATTTTAGCCATAGGGAGCATCCACAATCCCAGTCTGGCCCAAGATTTTCACTAGTTCTTTAATATTAGATTTCCATATTTTGTCTGAAGTTTGTTTGCAGGATTCAACTTAAATATATATTCAGTAATGAAGGGTCATCTTCTGTTCTTTCTTCTGCTTTATTCCTGGTTTCTAGACTTAGAATCATAGAACAGTTTGGGTTGGAAGAGACCTTGAAGATCATCTAGCTCCAACCCCCCTGCCATGGCCTGGGATACCTCCCACTAGACCAGGTTGCTCAAAGCCCCATCCAGCCTGGCTGTGTTAAGGCTTGTGTTAACTTGTGGTAAAACTGTCTGTAAATCCCACAGTAGATTAGATATCATTATCAAACATCCTAAATGTTCCATGGTCTCTCAGAGTAAAAATGGTATCAAGTTATTTCCACCCATATCTCCATTTTCCACAACGTGTTTGCACCATTCAGCATGAGGAGTGCAGCTCATGAGCTAATTGCAACGATCTAATGCATCCAGCAAATCTGGCTCCTTTCCATGTGCATGAATCATTCACAACTAGGCCTGGATCTCTGTGAATGTGTACAACCACTTATTTTTAGCAAGCTCCTTGTCAAGAAAGTGTTGACTTCTCTGCTGGGTCCCTTGGGTTCTCCTGCTCTCGAGTGCCAGCAAACCTCCAGTACCACCAGCCACAATGCTGCTGTGGTGCCTTTCCAATTAGCAAGGGTAATGTGATGAACAACCACTCATGGTTTTCAATGCCAAGAAATACTAAAACAAATCATCTGTGAAATCTGAAAAGGACTTGTTGTAGTTGTTGTTGTTGTTCTTGTTGTTGTTGTTAAGCCTGGGCAGCTCTGGATTGTCAGGAGTTCCTCTCTATCACTAGGAATACAATTTTCTCTCGCTTCCAAAAATGGTAGTGAAGCTGGAAAAGAGGACTGTTTTGTTCTGATGTGATGATAAAAGTGAGAGGTTTGCTATATTTGCACATCATGCTTCTATTCTTGAAATGACTGTTTTATGAACAACGGTAAGGAAATTAAACAGGATTTGAATTTGCCCTTCAGGTTATAAACAGCTGTAGTATTTACAACGCACTTTGCACTTGACTCTATTGTAGCAGGAATGTTAACAGCAGCTAAATTAAAGTTGCCTAAAGATTTCCATTAGCCCAGGCAAGAGACATTCATAAGTATGTGTGTATATAATCTTTGACTTACATGAAAAATCAAATAGTTATTTGTTGTAATTCTTTCCATATTCATTTTTAGATATATTAAAAAGGAGCTCAAACTTTTCAGTGCAGGTCAGATTTGGGTCCAGTTTTCTACCTTTTTTTTTCCTTTTTTGGCTGATTTTTTTTGAGATCGGTAATTTTAAGAAAGCTCTGGTGTGAGACTTAAACTTTGAGCAGCCACAGCTATACATGGATTTGCAGATGGCTCAGGACAGAGCACTGGCTGAGCAAAGAGCACTGGGAGAACTCATGCAAGAGTCCCTGGTTGGCAAACTGAGTCTTAGGGTCCCTCTCTATGACTTGTTGCTTGTCTCGGGTTGTTATTTGGGAGAGAACATTTTTGCCTTCATTTTTTGTCCTATCAGGAGAGCATACATTTGTAGAGGCCATGGCTTTTTCTTTGGTGGTGTGCTTTTTTTGATTTATAATACTACTAAAAAAAAGAAGTTTTAAAAAAGAGTTTTGTTCTCCAGTGCTTGTAAGAATAAAACTTTCAAATTGTCCTGGTTCATTATTACATGAATATTTTTAATGTGGAAATGAGATTCTTTTTCTGTCTCTCAAGCAGTGCCTTGACAATGTAGTTAAGTCCTTAAGTGGCCTGAGAGTAAACTGTCACACTGTTTAAACCTAGCATCATACCTCAGCAGAAGCTGGGGAACTGCTTTGCCTGAAAGTTAATCTTGTTTTATAAGCAAATGTGCCTTGTCAGGAGAGAGGGGGGCATGGCACGAGAGCTATCTATAGCTCATTCTCTCATGCTTACATGACAGTCATCTCCAACTCCCCACGGTGTTGAATAAACTGTTGGAGTCTGGGTTGGTGAGCCTCTGAAACTATAGGCAAGCTTCAGAGAAGCACCCTAAAGAACTTTGACTTTACTCTTCTTTCCCATCAAGAGCAGTGGGCTCCATCCATACACTCTGAAGACATCTTTCTTCCAACCCTGAGCTCCAACTTGGGTCTCTCCCTTCTCACCCTATTTGCTATCCAAATATCTAATTTGAGGAACTATGTAACTGAGAAGACAATCTAGGCTTTCTTCTGTTCTACTACTGAGTGAGTGTCTTTAAAATTAGAGTTGCTTAACCTTTCTATGCCTCATTTAGCAGATGCAAAAGTGGGCATACATTGCTTTTCAGTCTTGAATTGAGGTACCTTTGCTTCAGTACTCTACATCCCACCACAAGTGCTACTGGAGGCTGTGCAAGAATTCTGCTGCATGCAAATGTAGGGTCATTTACTTTCCACAATTGCCCTTATCCACATCTCTAATACATCATGACTTAAATCTTGAAGTACAAAAGCTTAATTATTAAAAATGTTCTCAGAACAAAATAAAAAAATCTGGACACTTTGACATTCATATAAATATTCAAAATTGTTCTGAAGATTACTCAATTTTTGACCACGGAAATGCCAATCAGGTCAAGTCCCTGGACCCATAACTGTCCTTTTTGTCTTGCAACCCTACACCTAAACTTTCTCTAAAGTGCCTGTTATTTTTGTAATATCCCATTATAAAATGGACTGAGTAATCCTACACGCAGCATGCTAGGTGAGACCAGTCTACTGATTCAATGTCAGAATGTCCTCTGCAATATTTTACCACCTATTAATTACGGAAATGCTGTGTGGCCCAAGATATCTGAATAAGACACTGGTCATGCATTTTTTTTAATTCCTATAGGTTACGCTACCCTAGTATTTGCTGTTATAGCAACAGATACTTTGCATATTCAGTTAACATTATGTGGTTAAAAAATTAGATATGCAATTACTACCCCACTGCAGTTTTGCTACCAGTAAGCCTCACCTACCTGCAGCCAAAAGGTTTACTTTAAGATTCCTTTTTCAAAAACTTAACTGAAGTAACAAAACAATTATGGATTGCAATTGACATGTCACTGGAATGTGTATTGTTGATGAAATCAAGTTAATCCAGGAGAATTTATGAGGTGTATTAGCTGTGGTCCCTCTCCTCAGAGTAGCAACATAGAAGGAGACAAGTATTCCTGAAACACTAATAGAAATTGTACATGGAGGAAATGCTGCATTTCCTTTGTTCTTTACATGTTCTATAAATATTTCATGTTTTTGTTAAAGCTGTGTTGTTCCTGGAAGTCTGCCTACTCTCTTGTTTAATTTTTCCCAAATCCTTCAGGGCTGTAGATAGCTTGGGATACACAGAGATTTAACATTCCACATTTATGCTCTGTTAATAGGCACCACATGAAGATTAGGAATGTAAACGGGTTGTGAGGAGCAGAGAGGGAAATTTTTAGCATGTCTAAAAAAGGACTAGACTTAGAGTCCATTTGGTGAAAGACATTTCTATTACTCAGACTTGTGATTTTCCATCCTTCTCACAGAAAAAAAGAATGCGAAAGGTCATCAGAGCATCCTAAACTTCATTAGACATTGGAACAGCCCTGCTGAGTTTTGCATCTCGACACTTTGAATTACAACAAAAGAATTTTTAGCAACAAGCTCTTCCTTTTCCATCTCTTTATATGCGTTTATCACAGCCAGTGGCTGTCCCCAGCTCCTCTTGATCATAGCCAGCTTTTTCCCCCCTGGGAGAAAATATCGCCTGATATAAAAAGTTTCTCCATTTACCTCTGCAAGTAAATGCAACCTTTTTCTTGCCACAATATTCCTAACACACCCAAAAAAATGAACAACTGTAATGTTCTGTCTATGGCAGTATGTGCAACAAAGGTGCTCAAATATCAAAGAGATACATAAAACTTTGTGTCCGTAAATACACTTAGATCATTGAGAGAAAAAGTTGAACTTCTTTCAGAAATGACTCAGTGCTTGTACCATCCATTTAGAAACACTGGTCAACCGATGAAAATTTGTTTGAATCACAAGCATAAAATTGTTGAAGATGGGTTTTAGTGTGCTCATGATGTATAAATCATTTTTTAAGCCAAGTATAGTTCCTTAGAACCCAAGTTCCTTAGGTGCTTATGAAAATTTTACTCATTATGTTTCTATTTTTCATGCTCTTCCACTATTTGTTTGTTTAAAAATACTTATTGAGAAGTCAGTGAAAAATGAATCATGAATAAGAGTCCTTTGATCTTTCAAATATAGTAATAATGCTGTTTTGAAAGGAGTCATCCCAAAAAAAGCACTCGTTCTCTCGAGCAGCTCCGTTTTACCTCAGGGCCCCATATCTTTGCCTGGAAATTCAGCAGTGACGCTGGTTTGGTAATGTCATTTGGGAGTCACTAGAAAAACACAGAGAACCTGGGCATGAATAGATTTTCCAATGCAACTGGAAAAAGAATGATTTCACCTTATGCTGTGTAAAGAGGTGAAGTAGTTTAAATGTGTCCTGAAGTCTCAGAATCATACGGTCCCAGAATATGTTTTCCTTGATTATTTGCACCTTTAAGCTGAGCTGATGATGTACAGGATAGTTCATACAACACTAGATTTATATAGGGAGAGGTTTTGATGTCTTTACACGTACCAAAAAACACCTTTCTGCATGAGAAGTCCCACTAACAGCAATGACATTCCGCAGAGCATAAAATGCTGAGCAGCAGGTATAGGGCTGCCAGAGTGTGGTTTCTTGTGTTTTGAACTCCTCCTTCTACCAGGTAGTTAGGAAAGGTCAGGTCTATATTGAGAAAACAGGAGGCTGCTCGGTGTAGCAAATCCCGAGGCCCTTTTTTCCGCATCCAAGAAATAGGGCAGGAATCCCATGCACACCCCAGAAAATAAGTCCCTGAGAACAGAGACCAGAATCTTCTGATCTCTCCAGGGATCCAACATTTTTATTTGTAGTGATGATATCTCTAAGAAAGTAAGGCAGCGGCTGATTCACAGACCATAATGGGAGTTTCAAGGGTATTTGCTCAGTGAGTGAAATCCTGAGATCATGACTACAAGACTTGGCAATTGCTCAATTACTTTTATTGCAGTTTTAAAACTCATCTGTGCTATTTCCCACGTGAAAAACAAAGCCCACGCAGGTTTCTTGTGCCGTATTAGCATTCTCCCACTTGAAGTTCCAGCTTCATATGAGGCCCCACGTATCAAGATGGAAACCCCAAAGAAAAATCCGTGTTCCTTGTTTTTCTAAGGCAATAAGTAACTAAAAAAAAAAAAAATCTTTGCCTAAAAAACCATTGCCTTAGGGTTTTGGTCTGCACGTCCAAATGCCTACCAAAACTTTAACTGACAGTAGCTATGTAGAGAGCATCTTCTCCCGTATGCCTAGCGATGGAAACTGAATTCAAAAAAAGCTTCTGAAGCAATCAACAGCTCTGCCTCCTCCAGCAACGCCACATGAAACTATTCAAACTAGACACCTTTCAGAGTCAACAAAAGGTTGTGCTGCCAACAGAAGTGGAGGAGGATCAAGCCATAAAAGAAGGAAAACAAATAGCCTCACGCTAAAACTCGTAGCAGTCACTGTACTGGAGTCAGGACTCGTTTGCCTCCTGTCTCGGGTAAATGAGACTGACGTTGAAGGTGTCAACACTACCAATACAGCTGTAGCCTTCCTCATGATCACCATTACTACTGCAGAATGTCCCACAAGAGTGTAGGCCCTTTACACATAGTACCCTGGGAAATTTCCTTCAATAACACTTTATCTGGATACAGTAGCTCTGGGGTTTTATGTCATTTCCATGGGTTGTCTTCATGGGGGTGAATCTTTCCTGTGTTTTAACAATTCTTCATTCATGTTGTCATAATGTGTTTTGGTCTTAGGATACCATATGCTTTTTTTTATTTATTTATTCTGAAGGGACCGAACCAAGAACTCCTTGAATTTAATAGTCTTTTTTTCATTCACTTTTAGAGATACTTTCCATCAAGTTCAAAGCATTCTAGTCAATGCTCTCTAAGTGCATTCACTTTTAAAAAACCAGAGTGATTTAAACATAAATATTTTTTTAAATGACTCACCTTGAAAGGCTGAAAGAATTACATCATTTCAAACTCTGCCCACTCTTTTTAATTTCTACTGGACTTTCAGACTGGCTTCAGAAATCTGAGATAATTTTCTTTTTCCTGCAAAATCATAGGCCTTTGCAACCATTTGTACCAATGTTTGATCTGTGAAATCTTGATTTGGACTTCCTAGCAGATTTGTACTGAACAGCATCTCTAATCCCTTTTAGGACGTGTTTCGTAGGCTGAAAGAACAGGATTTTTTAACATGGGCAAAATTTTAAAAAGGGCTTTACCCAAAAGATTTTCCCCTAACCCAATCCTCTTTAAAACACGAAACCCAACACCAAGTAGACACTAATTCCAATTTGTAACAAAACCAGGAAAAAGGGGGAGTGCCAGTGGTTATGCATAAGTCTCCATATGAGCCAGACAACTTAATAACACCACTTATTAGAGAAGCCTTAAAGGTAATCCCATTAAAGCTATTCAGCAGAACACTGATATTTTTCTGAAATCTGCTTGGAAGCAGACAGGATTACTTGAATGAAATGTGAGCAGCTTTCCAGTAAACCTCATCCCCCCACCTCTTACTCCCGAAGGCTGCAGACCTTGACACTCCACCGTCCTCTCACTTGACGGATGAGGCGAAATTATCACTCAGAAATAGGGAGGGATCGAGAGGTGGACATACAATCTTCTATAGCTCTTCACGTCAAGGCACGACATGAGACCTTGCTGACACTGTCACAGATTTCTTTCCTGGCCCTGGATAATGGTAATTCAGGTAAACTGGTCACACTGAGTGGCAATGAATTCTGGCAGATAGTTTTGGTTTTCAAGTGTACAGGTAGAGCAACAAATATTAGGAAGACCATCGCTTGATATCCAGATGGCCTTGCATGGACACTGTTCCCCCTTGTTTTCTTCATGCTTAACTCCACCTGCCTTCCCATCCAAGGAAATGCTACCTATCCAACATGTGAAGTGTCCTGATGATCCTGCCCCACGGTGAGACACTGGCCGGGGTTGTTAGTTGGTGGTGAACCCTCTCTGCAGAGAACAAGCGGTGGTGGTTTGACAGAGGTACAGACAAATTTGGAATGACAGGGAACTACAATCTTGTTTGAACCTGAGAAAGGGTGAATTTCTGTTTTAAAGCACCTTATCTAAACAGTACTTAAGGAAGAAAACCTTGTGAACTCTTGTTAAAAACTTATAGCTATAATTTAGAAACTCCTTTCATCTAGCATGAAGGGGGTTTTTGCCTTGAAGAAACAAGGATGCAGTGTTCTCATTTGCATGTACTGTGTCAGTGAAACAGGGATACTTTCAGCAATACTGTTTTCACTTCTTAATTCTACTCTGTTAAATGTCTGCATTTTTCTTGGATTTTCAGAACCCTTGAAGATCCCCACATAAATTGCCCTTGAAAGAAAGTAGGGTTTTTTCTTCTTTTTATGTGAGCGATGTCTACTTTATTTGGGTTTAACAATGGAAGGAGATAACTGTACTCTGTGTAAACATTCTGCAAGTAGTTTAATCCAAAACTACAAGGATATCTGGTTTCTCTAAAGGTGTCTATAATTATATGGCAAAGCTCTGAAGAATGTAATTATTCATTTTAGAAACTGATGGCAAAGCNGGGTTTTTGCCTTGAAGAAACAAGGATGCAGTGTTCTCATTTGCATGTACTGTGTCAGTGAAACAGGGATACTTTCAGCAATACTGTTTTCACTTCTTAATTCTACTCTGTTAAATGTCTGCATTTTTCTTGGATTTTCAGAACCCTTGAAGATCCCCACATAAATTGCCCTTGAAAGAAAGTAGGGTTTTTTCTTCTTTTTATGTGAGCGATGTCTACTTTATTTGGGTTTAACAATGGAAGGAGATAACTGTACTCTGTGTAAACATTCTGCAAGTAGTTTAATCCAAAACTACAAGGATATCTGGTTTCTCTAAAGGTGTCTATAATTATATGGCAAAGCTCTGAAGAATGTAATTATTCATTTTAGAAACTGATGGCAAAGCTCTGAAGAATGTAATTATTCATTTTAGAAGCTGGGCTGGAACATTACACAACTGTCTGGTTTAGGTTTGGAAAAGGGAATATCATGGATCCAGAGGATTCTTTTTTAGGTCAATGCCTACTTTGGCTTAGGGTAGTGTACTGGTATGGCAGCCGGGGAGAAGTTTGTGCACTGGTGAAGCCACCAGTTCAGTGACTCCTTCTAGGCATTGTAAAGCAGTCTCTGCCATCTCTTCAACGCTCTGGCATTTGGCTGGATGCTGGGACTTGTTTTTTCCAGTGTGTTGCTTTTGGAGTGGTTGCAGTATTGCCGGCAGTAGCAGTGTCCACACACTAAACAATTGCTGGACAAAGTCCCTCTAGGGTCTTAAATGAAGTTTCCTTGGACAACTGTTTAACAGTTGACCTCAGGGTAACAACTTCCTTCTTGTCAGTGCGTAACTGAAAGCAACTCTCTGCTTTTAGCAGGATGATGGCTGGATGGCTCTTTCCCTTCGTGGCCTTGCTAAAAATTGGCAAGGTACTGGGAAGACTGGAAAGGTTTGTTAAGCCTTCACAGAATGGTTTCTCTGCTAGCTAAAATAGATTAAAAGCTGCTTATTTAGTAGTCCATGATTAAAAAGTATCATGGACCACTGATGGTACCTTTTAGTCACGGGTTTAATGTGCTTTAAATATCACTGCTTCAGTGTATTTGTTTTGACTTTCCTGCTTTTCCCCACTTAGACACCAACACCGCTGTGTCTGGAGGCATATGAGGTACTTCTGTAAAACACCCAGTATATACCTGAGATACTCAGAGCTTCTTTTAGTGTTGTAGTAGCAGCTCTATCTTGATGAATGAGAGAGAGGAATGCGTTCATTATTTTCCTGGTTTTGCATGAAAATGCAGACTTTCCATGCCCTCGTGTTGATTCTGACCCGCATTCTGGTTCTGCCCTCAGTATTCAGGTAACTTGAGACAACCAGTATGTACCTCTTTCTTACGCTTGCTGTCTCTTCCTTGATTGAACTTTGATTTCATTTTGGCCTGAGGGAAATTAAGTCAAGGCAAGGAACAAAAGTTAGCTTTCCAAATATTGCAATGGACAGAAAGGAAGGAGGGTGTTACTCGTCTTGAAAATGTGTCAACTGTGTCCGTCTACATGCTCTGCCTGGCTAATGACAATATTAATGTTGTCAGGGTTCCTCTGTTGAGTGAGTCCATGCTGTTCATCTGTCCCATACTGGAAATATTCCCATTTTGATGGCTTTAGTATAATTCCTGCATTTCAGTACATTTTAGACCCTTTCTCTTCCTCTCAGCTTGAATTCCAATTTGCCCAGGAGCTGTTGGGCAGGCTGGATGGGGCTTTGAGCAACCTAGTCTAGTGGGAGGTGTTCCTGCCCATAGCAGGGGAGTTGGAGCTAGAGGATCTTCAAGGCCCCTTCCAACTCTAACCATTCTGTAATTCTATGACATTAATTTATATTTGTGGCAACTTTTCTTTTACAGTGAACTTTTCAGTTTGCCTCAATTCAGATGTCAGATTTTTTTACAGCTGGAAATAAAATGGTTCTATCTGATTGTTTCTTTAAGCATGCAGAAATACGTGTATTTCAAATGAAACTGATTCTTGGTACTGTAGATATTCTTCAGAGGTGTAATTTGCCCCAGATTCAGCAGTCTTTTATATGCACCGCAGAATTAGGTCTTAGTTGATTATGCTTTCATAATAGAGGAAAATAAGAAAAGGCTCCAGCATTGCCAGAAGAACTGAAAAGGACTCTGAATACCTAGTGAAACCTGATGTCTTGATGTTTCCTTCCCAGGTGCATCAAGAAAAGAACATAAAGAGTGCCAGTGGGTTCTTTTCCTCTTTTCTTTGCTTTCAAATCAGAGTCATCGAGGGGCTAACAAAGTCAGCTAAATTGCTCATCATTTGAAAGCTCTGGGAAATACTTCCAGCAATAGCACGCATACTAAAAAGTAGAGCCTCAGTCATCCTGCAGCCATTTGTGAATAGAGACCAGACGTGCTGAACAGTCTCACTTGGGAGGAAGGAAGGGGAGGAGGTGCTGCAGAGTTGCACGTGCACTTGTAGGGGTTACAGAGGTTTCATCTCTTCACTGAGGCATGAGAGCAAGGCCAGAGGAGGGTCATGAATGCTGTCTGTTGTCGAGAGTTTAAACCCTTTTGCTGTTGCCCTTTTCTCCATCCCATTCACATCGCATAAAGAGTTATCTAAACTCTGGGCACCAGCTACAGAGTTTAACCTGATGGCCAGATGGTAGAGGGCTTCCATAGGGCAGGAAGGGATGTAGGCTTCATCAGCTAATATTAAACTTCACTTACAGAAGGGGGCAATGAGGTTGTCCCTTCTTTTTTCACACTGCTCCTATTTTCTAACCACTAAGCAGCTGGATGAACTGGAAGCAAATGCTCCCTGTCAAATAAATTAATAACTAAATCGTTGTTCTCCAAAGCGGAACAAGAATGTACGAGAGTTTCCAGGAAAGTTCATTTTGTACACTTGTCACACATGGTTCCTCTCATTAATATAACAGATTAATTGCTGCTTTGAGATATTTTTCTTTACTGTCCTTCAGGCTATGCACTTTTGATTAGAGGTGATTGAATAATTTATTGCAAATTGCTTATTGGAAAAGCTTTGCTTTATTTCATTCCGGCCAGAATAACGTATTTTCAAATGATTATTCAAATTATTGCTCAAGTGATCCTCTGAGTAGTTTCAGTGAAAAATTCTTGGTCTAAAGCTTACTTGGAAACAGGTTTGTCACAAAAGAAGTAAAACCACCGAAAAGCATTTTGATATGCAGGACTGTAGGCTGGTTTGGAGTGGATGAACAGGTCTCCTATTTTCCTCCATGCCTTGACTGGCTGTTAACCAGTCTGTTATTGGTTTGCTAATGTAAACACACTTGTGTTTTACAGCATTCGCTTTGTAAGTATTCCCCACAAGTCATTGAAAATGTGCTATTTCTATAAACATCCCTGCTACTAAATTCATTTGAAGTGATATTCACTGGTAAATAAATGTAGATGGTGCAAGAAGACATGAAAGAAAAATCCCTTGGGGAAGGAGTGGGGGTAAATCACAGAGATAACATATCCTTTGGAAGTTTTTGTATAAATAGACCTACAGATTTCCACATATTTAGTCATTGGAGAAGATTAAAACGTTTGATGTGCAGTTACTGTTTCACATGAAAGCAAAAGGTAGTTTTTCAATTGCATTTGGTCCGTATAATTCAAGTGCTGACAATCGCTGGAAACCTAATTTAATGAACATTTTATAAGATCTCTAAGTGCTCTGTGGAAATTCCCCCCGCCCTTCGCCTGACCGTGCATTCCCTCTTGCTGCGGTTTCATGTCCGTAGGCCCATTCCTAGCAAGCCCTTCACATGCCAGCGGCTCTCCTCTCCCCTGTTTGCTCTCTGGAGCTGCTCCCATCAGCGCAGGCACTCGACATGCCTACAGCTGCCCTGCTCTTCTCAGCTCTCTCAGGGTATTTGTTTAATCAACACAATTACTTGCGGCTTGGTCAGCACAACAAGGTGAACACGCTGCCAGTCTCAGGGCTTGGCTCATCATCATCCTGTCCCCGGGGACGTGCTCCTGGCACAACATAAATATCGGCGCCCTTCCAAACATTTGCAAGGTCCCACTCAAAGGCCAGCCACAGGTCTAGTTTCCCCACCCTCCCACCCCACCCTCCGATCACTTGCCTCGATAGATCGGGCTGCCTTTTGCCCCTGTCGCCAGCTGGCCCCATTTCACTCCCTTCTGTCCCACGGGACAGGCACCAGCCTTCAGGAGGGCAACTACGCTCTGCAGCCTCCTCTGTAATGCCCTCATTTTTGTTGTTCTTAGCAGGGTTTGCTTTGCCTTGGAAAGGTGAGCCATGAGGTCCCAGTGAACTGTCACCAATCAGTAACCCTCCAATCATAGAATCGTAGACTGGTTTAGGTTGGAAGGGACCTTAAAGATCACCTAGTTCCAACCCCTCCCTGCCATGGGCAGGGACACCTCCCACCAGACCAGGTTGCTCAAAGCCCCATCCAGCCTGGCCTTAAACACTGCCAGGGACAGAATTTCCACAATTTCTCTGGGCAACCTCAGCCAGTGTCTCACCACCCTCACAGCGAAAAATTTCTTTCTGATATCTAATCTAAATCTCCCCTCTTCCAGTTTGAAGCCATTACTCTTCTCTCCTGTGCAGAGAAGCCTCGTGATACGAAGTTGGAAAGGCAGGAGGTGGCAGATCAGCCTGAAGGGCACAGATCACTTTCTCTGCTGTTGGTCAGCAAGTTGCCCTCAGGGAAACGCCTGCTTACCCCTCTTCTTCCCTGTACTCTGAGGGACGTGAAGAGATGCAATTGTGGGTGTAGCAAAAAGGTTTCTCGGGAGCAAATTGCTTTGCAAATTCCTGGGTGTGCTGCTATCCCATCAGGGCCAAGCAAGATGTTTATGGCCCTGAGCAAAGGAGGAGTTTGGCCGTGTTCAGGAAGGATGCTGCATTCCAGGGGCTAGGGGGATGCTCCAGGAAGAACTTTTTTATTTATTAGGGATTCTCTGCAACAGGAGCCTCTGAGCAGCTCACTTCCCCAAGGCAATGCTGTGCTGAATCTGGCCAAGCGCTTTAGGAAGAGAGCAGGAAAGGCAGGAAGCTGGTGAGAGGGTCAGGAGGAAAGGGAGGCTGTTGGTTTCCTGGATGACCTTAGAACAATATGATTGCTTATATTAATTTGACTGTTTGCCAAAGAAACAGTTGCAGCAGTCCACAAATGCTGCATAATATTGTAGAGATGACTTAATGAGAATAACAACTTTTCCTGTGATAGCAGTCAGAAGTTGTACCCCACCTCTACCACAAGACAAAATCCTCTCTCAGGCGTCTCCATTTTATCACGACAAGCATGACTTAGAAGAGGCAGCAGGCCTTCAGCAGAAAAATCATGCTGTAACAGTTTTTTAAATGAAAAGGAGGACAGATGCTTTGCCCACTTGCTCGCATCGCAGTTGTCAGCTGTGCTGGACGGGAGCCGAGCAGGAGGCGGGGGTGTAGCGTTGCCACCAGGCAGGGTTGGGGCACATTCACTAGTGCAGAAGTCCTGTGCAGCAGCAGATGTTTTCCCCAGGGACTGCAATATACTTTAACTCTTTTTCGTGGCTTTTGAGAGACAGGTCCCATGGAGGAGTTGGAAGGAGCTGCTTTTTTCTGGTTACATTTAAAAGGAGGAACCCGTCTTATCCAGGTGGTCATGTTTTGTCAAAACTGTGATTCTGGATGCTCCTCCTCAGTATGCTTGCAGCCAGGTATGATTTTGCTCTGACCTGGCCTGAAGCCACATGAATGCTATTAAAGATCTACTGAGTCTGGCTGAGAGGCACGGCGCCGAGCCGTCAGGCCAGGTCGGATCCCAGCTGGGGTAGCCCCGTAGCCCGTCTCTGACAGAGGCTGGGAACAGATGCCTCCATGCAAGTCACACAAGTAATGGAGCACGTAGGGTGTGATCCTTCTCTGCTCTTGGCAAGCAGCCGTGCAGGGCCTCCCTGAGCCACCCAGCGTAGGAAGCACCCATACACCTGTCCCTCAAGAAACCAAAGTGGTCTCCATAACGTCTGGCACTGAGTTTCACAGATCAAGTTATTCCCCATGTGGAAAGAGGGGTCATCTCACACATCCTCTCCCTCTTTCAGTTAAATGAATAATGCTATAAGTTCAATTAAAAATTATATATATTTTTTTTAATCTGGAGAGAAAAAAGTAGGAAAAGTCACCCTATGAATATTTCAAAAAACTTCTTGGCACAAGCACATAAATTAAAAGACCAGAAGTTTTTCACATCTTTGCACTTTTAATGAGCACAAGTACAAGATCCAGGACCCTGAGTGCAGATTTTATGTGGAGATTTCAGTAATTCATTGGAGTAATTTCAGTATTTATTTCCCAGTGAAAATTCCAGATAGAGGAGAAAGGTTTTTAAGGACAATGACTGCTTTCCAGCGTATTACAGCATCTCTCTTTTTTAGCATGGCTTTTCTTTTTTTAATGCGCTATCCCTTTTCTTGGGACTCGGGTTTCCTTCTTTTGTTCTCTTTCTCACTCCACCCTTACCTCCAAAAATAATATGCTTCTGTTAACCTCTGTTAAAGTGATATGAAATACAGAGACTAGATGAGACAGCGTGCGCAGTGTGATAGCTAATGGTCATCTGGGGTGTGGTAGTGAGGTTGTGTACAGTGTGTTGCTAAGTTTAGCTCAGTAGCTAAACTGAGTGGCATCTCTTCTCCTTACTCAACTTAAAAGGGAATATGGACTCACGCCTGAGAAAGTCATTCCGAATTTTCCAGCGTCTATTTTATGACCATACTTTACTTTCCTTAATGCACAGAATTGTTTAATATTCCTGTTTGGTTCGGTAATCACTGGGATGCATGCCAGCCTCCTTCACCTTTGTTTAATCTGGGTTTTCCCACTTTGTACTCATTTGACTCAAGTTTAGTAGATTTATTGCCTCTCCTGCCCCACCAACCCATCTTGTCTCAAGACTGAAAGAAGGTACGAGACATGAAAACTCACAACTGTTGTGCCAGATTCTTTTTTTAATTGTTATGCTGTCTTTTGCCTACTTGTGCCCATGCTGTCACTAGCTGTGCATTCATGTGCACCTTGTAAAGATACACTTCTCATGAATGCACAAGTTGCATGTTTCCCCTGGCAGACCTTTGTTTTAATTCAAGTCCGGCAAAGTCACTAGACCTACATGAGAGCGTTGCCCAAGCCAGTTGTCAAATTTAATTCATTTTTTTTCATTTGGCATTGCAAAATACATGCAACTATGTACGACTTTTTTTATAAAATCATTTCTAAAGTTATTTCAAACAGCTGAAAGAACTTTGCTTTTGCTTCCAAGAATGTAGCTCCAGTCAGAGTTCAAGCACAGACATTTTCAGCTGAAAAGATAAATATTTGGGAAAATAATTCTATGTTTTGCAAAGGGGTCACTGAACTTAACAGTCTCAGTACTTGATGACACTGTATTATGGTGACCCAAAATAGGCTGTTATAAAAGAAAAGCAAAGACCCCTGTGAACAGTGGGCATCTCTCAACCCCACGTCCCCGTGTTCTGCAGGCTCCTCGGTTTGTTGAGGAGTGACCTGAGTAACGAAGCTTTTCTCCCAGTGCTTTAATTCCAGAGATGCCGAGCTGCACTTTCAGACAAGTAAACATCAGTTGGTTCTTAATGAGAATTGCAGGCACTGGGCAATTCTGGCTGTTGGTTTGCTTTAAAGGCTTAACTATAGTGTTAGTTTATGCTTCTATATGCGAAGCTTCTGATTGCCATTAAAAACAAAGAATGAATAAATAAATAAATAAACAGCCCCAAAGCAGGCAGGCTCCCAGGTCTGTTCCCTTTGGCCAAAATAGATGTTTTATCCAGCTTGGTGATATTTAAGCTCTAGACACCACAAATAACTTTTCATGGTGATGTTACCTCTCGTGCTGGGTCAGAGTGGGAGCCCTGATTTCAAGCTGGGGGATCACTCAAACTTTGCACCCCTCTAACGTCTCTACGACCGCTCCTGGGGTGCCAGTCTCCTTTATATACGTAAGTGTGACAGCTGGTGGTTCCTCAGAGGGTTTCCTCTTCTCCGCTGGTTTCCGGTCTGCCAAACCAAGCTTCCTGCCTTTGCAGTGCCAAGGTATGAAAAGAGTAAGGCTGTTGAGCACTAAATTGTTCTTCTCAGAGGAAAAACGGGATGGGGAGGGGAACTGCTACTGAAACGTTTTGGTCTTTCTGACAACGGCTGTGCAACGAAGCAGCCTGCTGACCCCCTCGCTGGCAGGTAGAGTTAATGCTGGCCGAATATCAGCTTCACTTCCATGGGCATGGAGGATGACAAGGCCCAGCCTGGCAGCAGAGGTCCAGGGGTTCCTGGCTGCCCATCAAGCATTGCATCTCTGCTCCATGATGCCAGCCGGTGGAGAGGACGGGGTCCTGACTTCCACCCATAGTCATCACCTGGGATTAATTACCCTGTCGACTTAATTTCTGGCTAGCCAGTCAAGACACTGCCTTTCCCACTGACTGGTCTGTACCCTCTGTGAATGTAGTATGTGATGCTTGGTGGAAATTTGATCTTTTTTCTCTCCATCGTTATGTTTTGCCTAATTAAATACCAGCAGCAGAGTAGGACTGCGGCTCATATTTATAATTTTTCCTGAGAGAGGAATAATGACACCTGACAGGTGTCATTTTGGAAAGTTGTTTTCTAACAAATATCTTTCTTACCACATGCCTTAAAACAAAATGACTAACTAAAGCTGAACTTAGTGGCAAAAATAAGAATGGGGGAAACCTGAACGTTTCATCTGTGCCTTAGCACAATGAATTCTGTATTTGCGACAGTGCCAAAATGTGTGATGTAAAGTAAGTGGTAATATGCAGTAAGATGAAAAGGTAGAGCCAACTGAAGTGGTATAATGGCAGGAACATTTCTTTCTGTGCGCAGATACGAAAGTCAAAGAGCAACTCCAGAGAGAGAAGCCCAGGAGGGAACACCCAGCTCCTGGTGGTTCCTGATGACCCATTCCTTCCCCAAATCCTTGCACAATTTTGGCGTTGGGGCGATCAGTGCTGTGGGTGGTGTGTGTGCCGGCTGTGCCGAGCTGCTGGCCAGCCCCAGAAACCAGGTGGCCGCTCAGCTCCCACTGCAGTCTCTCCATCGGCCGCCCAGTTGGGAAACTGGCAGATACTTCACATCCTGCAGACTTTTTGTCCCACTGTCAAGTTTGGTCTAAACTGGCCAATAGTGCATTATTATGGAGGCAGTGATAAGCAGACAGACAGACAACACGGTCTCATACGCCCTGTTTCCTTTGGAAACCAGGCTAAAAATAACACAGCGATGAATAGAGCTTAACTGAGAGGCGTGTTACAGAGGGGAGCTGGCGGAGAGTGAAACGAGTGTGACTGTCCCATTGTTATTTCACATGTCTGAATATCAGCAACAGCCCCTCAGCGTATTTCTAGCGATTTGCTCACTTGAAACAGAGCATACAGATGTATCTCCTTATCCAGAGCTGACTCTTCTCAGTGAAAATTAACATCCTGGTAATTTTAAACTCTAAAAACCACTGAGGATTCCAGCAGGGCTGGGATGGTGTCCAATACCATCTTAATCCTTTTTTTCTCCTTGCAACTACACCAAAGATAATAATTATACGTTCTATTTAAACAAACAGAAGTACTGCTCTCAGTGCTCCTGACTGCTATCAAAGCATTCGTGCGAGTTCATGATCTCTGGGCTTCCTAGCTGGAGGGGTATTTGGGAGATCTAACAGCAAGAGAGCAGAGGAGAAACTGAAACACACAATATTGCAAAGCAAATTGGCAGCGAAAATGATCCTATGGAGGAAAAAAAAAAGGGCAGAGATCACGAAAGAATAATTTTTACTTTGATAGCTTAGCTGAAAAATTTGGAAAGTAAGTGAATGTAGATTGAAGTGAAACAGCAAAGAAAACTCTGCCCCAATGATTCTGTCATTCCAAGTCAGCTTGAAATGTTTTAGCTTCCCTTTTGGTCTATTCAGTCCTCTTGTTTAACTTTGAAAGAAAACAAAAGGTTTCAACGTATATATATTTTTTAATCTCAAGATTCTTCGCAAGCCTTTCCTCCTTCAGAACTGGGGACCATTTAGGAGTAATCAAAACATTTCCCCAGGCTTTAAACTTGGAAATTTGATGGCACAAAAGAGATTTTATACTGTTAGAGTCCTCTAGGATTTTGCAAAATTACATATACTTTGAGTTGCTTAATGGGCTAACATGAAATCTATTGTGATTTAGTTTGATTTTTAATTTAGTAGATATATAGTATCAGAAGTATGGGAGATATGATTTTTGAACAGAAGAATGCGTTTACAGAGACATAGGTATTCCTAAGACAAGAAGTAGTAATTACCTTGTATCAGAGAAATCAATTACTTAATTAATAAGACAAAAGTCATCATGCCAGTGTATGATGAAAAGAGAGCAAATGGGATGATGCCATATTAGCCAGGAGTGGTTTATCCCTGAAGTTTAAGTTCCTGATGAAACTTTCAACAATAGAAAGAAATTAAATTTTTTTTGAAAGAGTCAATATATCCATCAGCTTTGGCTAATGGTGACTAAAACCACTGCAAAACAAACATGAGTAGCTACGAGTTTTGCACTAGATTTTCCCAGCACTCAGATTTCTCTTTTAGGCAGCTGACATACAAGGCGCGAGGCTGTTAGGGCTCAGTGTCACCACGGTGCAGCAGGAAAGGACCACGGACCGGCTGCTCTGGCATGGGGGTCAGCCTAAAGCATGAAGGCTCCCGCACGCGCATGGTGTGCACAGTCTGTGCGGTAGCTGGCAACGCGGAGACGGTTTTGCCCAGATGTAGATCATCGCAGACCTCAGTGTCCCTGGCCAAATGTAAAACTTGCAGAAATTCCTTGTGCGTGTGTTTTCTGTATCAATGAAAACACATCAATTCAACATTCGGACTTTTATGGATTTAAGTTACCACTGCTCAGTTGTTCAAATAGGAGTAGATAAGAGATGGAAGCAAATTCACCTCCAACTATTTATAACGGTGTTTTACACTTCCATGGATCTCATCCAGAGGCTGAAAATGATTTGTGGATTCAGGAGAACTAAGCTCCACAGTCCTTCCCTGATCAATACAAGTTCTGTTGACAATATTTGACAAAAAGAGAAAATAAGATCCTATAAATGAGCAAATATTAGCAGAACAGGCTGCTCATCATTTGTTGATGATATGCTCAGAATATACAACTTCATGGAATCAGCTACAGGTACAAACAGGAAACCTCCTGTCCCAAAAAGCTGCTCTCCTCTCGTCTGCCCCCTCCACCTCCATCAGCCAGCCTAAATCCACCACCAGCCCTCCTCCTCGTCTCAGGTACAAAAGAAGGCAATTAACTCCGTATCATTTGCTCTGTGCTGACAGTCACAGGTCAGGCATTTTGAAAGGCATCATTTTGAGAGTCTGAAAAGGATCAGGCATGGTAGTGCTGTCTAAACCTATTTAATTCCAAATGGGAGGTAGGTACCTGACTTCATTTTGCTTCCCAGAAAATTCTCGGCCGTGGGCTTTTATTTGCATTACCTATTCATGTTTGCAAGTGCAAAACTACCCATGTAAATCATACTTATTGAAATAAAAATTGAGTCTTTTGGATATGTTGGCGCTTTGACAATGTGGCCAGTAAATGACATTCCGTAGGCCAAGCAGAACATCTGAGGAATCCTAAAGATGTTGTTTTTGAGCAGCATATATAATGTACTCATCACTGGCTCCGATTTTACATTTACGTAGAACGATACGTGGCTGGCTCTCATGCATGCATATTTTGAAAAATCCCCTCTCGCTGTGTCCCAACTTGGGCTCACTTATGCAACGAGAACTCCCCCTCTTCCTATGCATGTGGCTATTTCATATAGGAGCGTTTGTGTGTTCTGCCCAGCTGTATGTGTTTGAATACGTTGCCAGACACAGCCATTCCAATGAAATCATTGGACTGCTATTTGGAGGGCTGAAATTTCACCCACTTCATAATTTATTTTACTCTCTCCAGAGCCAGTCCATCACTTACCCACTGGAATGCATTGCCAGCTGTCACAGCACACTAATACTCATTGGCTAGCCCAACTTCAAAGTCTGGTAAGCTGTCCCAATGGTGGGGGGAGAATTGGCTGATGAGTTTGGTGTTTCTTCACAACAGTGTACTTGCTTGCTTACCAGGCACGCACAAATTCCCATTTCCCATACACCACAGCAGCCAAACAAGAGCAGAAAACCTGCCTGCTGTCCCTCATCTCCTCCTGACAGCACCCATGAGTCTCTCCCAGGACTCTGCATCTGTGGGAATGGGAGCAGCTTCTAGCTTTTCCGTCTCTGTGCTGATGTGGCTTTTTTTCCTCTATTAAATATGATACCCCGTCTCATCTGCAGAGAGACTTAATCTGACCCAGAAGGGAAGCAGTCCCAGAAGAAGTGGGGAAGCACAAATGGGAAAGGCAAAGAAAGAAACTGTCTCTGAGTTAGTCAAAAGGAGATTTTTGGTGATGGGCACCTCAGTTTTCCAATCAGCTAAAGCTTTCCTTGGCCCTTTGGGCTCTTTCTCCCATTTTAGAGGTTATGCTCACCATCCTCGTTTTATAAAGGAGGGCTTCTTATCATACTCTGTTTGACAGTTTGTGGAGATTGTTGTGATAATAGTGGCAGGCAGGAGTTTCTTTCTGTACCTGTATTTTTCTCCTAGCACCATGGGAACATTGTTTATGAGCCACAGAAGGATTTGGAAATTAACGTCAATAATGTCTAGGCACAAGGATTTTGTAGCGAAGTTATGAGCAAAGCTGAGATGGACATGGAGGGTGTTGCTTGTAGCCCTTAGGCTTGCAGCAAAGGGCAGGATTTGAAACCTTTGTGGATCACCCAGCCCAGCCCTCGAATTGGGCTTGGTGAGAAGAAGGGTAGCAAGGAGGGGAGAGGAGGAGGTTTTGGAGAAGGGGCTGTGCCCTCTCAGGAGCTGGAGGAAATTCACACAGAGCCCTGGGTGTGCCTCCTATGCCAGGCACACTGATATACCTGTTTAAATCCAGTGCCGTCTTCATCCTTCAGTCGCCTGCCGCTCCACATAGATTTGGTCAAAATCAGGCATTCCCGCTGGAACCCCAGAGCTTTGATCTTACCTCAACTGTATTTTCATGAGGAGGCTGATAGAAAACTGTTGGCCTTCATTTGCGATTTTCAGAAGATTAATGGTAACTGGTCACCACCTCATTTATTTGCAAGTGTAGCGTAAAGGGAGCACTGGTTTCATCAAAGGAATTGGCAGCAGGTTATATGTTACACATAATCTCCCCCAGCTGCAAATGCAGCTATCTGATATCTTATACTTCAGTTATGCGATGATATCTGTCTTCTTCTTTTACTGTTTTTCTTATATATTAATATTTCTAAGTCATTTTCTCAAAAAATAAAAAGGAGAGAGAAAATGAACCTGCTCCCCCCGCCTCCTCCTCCCCGCCATTTCCCGCTCTGCTTATGAGAATCTGTTCATCCCCTCTGACCATCGCTTTCTGGTTCCTTTGTGCAATCCTCCCACTCAGTCCCTTCTGCAATTTCATAAAAGACTCATTTCCAGGCTGCAGCTTTCTAAACGCTGTTCTTTAGTGGTTAAACGTAAATCTCTGAGCTTGTTTTGCTGTTTTTCTACAAAATACAAAATACGCCAGTCTCCCACTCTTGTCTGAGCCACCAAACAGTGTCATCAAATCATTGTATCAGGGGGCTAAATTTCTTCGTCTTTTATTAATCTTGATATATTTGCTTTCCTTTATATACGTTATCAAGATTTGTGTTTACATTTTTGTCTCTTTCAAGTTGTCCACAGTGGTTTTGTTTTGGGAAGGAAGGAAGGAAAGAAGGAAGGAAGGAGGAGGCGACATCCCTTCCTCTCAACATAGGGGCTGTGTTAGCTTGGGGGCAGCTGTGTTTCTGAAAGCCTGGTTTCATTTCTGAAAAGCAGAGTATTTAATGGATGGGCTAACACAGGCGGAGGCTCGTTCCAGCGATAAGACTCTTTTAGGGGCTGTTTTGAAAAGCGGTGTCTATTTTCAATATCGCTGCACACCTGTGTCCTTGAGGCTTGTTATTCACCAGCAGGAGGGAAACGAAGAGCAGAGCAGTGGATACAGGTTCATCCTGGGGGGAGAGGGAATCCATGACAATGGGGCCAGGCAGCTTTGGCTGTGCAATTTTGTTCCCTTTCTAATTATCCTTGGTGAAAAATGTTGCTTTTGCTTATTTTGAAGAGAATTAAATTCTTTCTTCACGAGCTATGAATGTCTCTAGTCCATTTTAAAACACCTTAGTGGAACTAATTTTTTCTGACTCTGTTGTATCTTGGCCACGGTAGGACAGGACAGAAGTGTCAGATGCAGTGCTTGTTCAGAGGCTCCAGAGCTGTTTCTGCCCATCCATGTCTCAGTGTTAATGGGACGTAGGAGAAAGTGGAGGTTATAGGCGCTGATGGATCATTTCATTTCCTTCTTAGTGCCTAACCTATGCTTTAAACACTGGCAAATCCCCAGCACAGCAGAAAAACACCAGAGAGGAATGATCCTGCATTTCCCAGGAATTTCAGATGCAAAACCTGCAGTGAAGTTTCCTTATGTGTGTCCTACCAGCTGGTCCCTACTCACGTGTAGCAGTCCTGCAAGAGGCACGTGTATGTTGAGTCCCCAAGGAAACAGTCTCTGATGGAGGCTGCTGAGACTCCCTGTGCCTTCTCCATCTTCAGCACAGAGTGTTTGCATTTAAAAATCCCAAACAGTGAACCCATAGTCAACCCAACAATCATACCATGAGCAGATGCAGCATAGAGCTACGTATAAGTCATACCCTCCACCCCCCAAAAAATGTATCAAGAAAGAGAGAGAAAAGAGTCAGATCAGCTAGTTATTTAATTTCATTTGTTTCATCAACTGTTGCTAAAGATCTGGGAGGTGTACTGCTCTGCTGTAAAATATACATTATGGAATTGCACACTGTGCAAATGGGCTGCGGATGAAGACACACCAACTCTTTGTTTCATCATGGCAATTTAAACTATTCTATCTGCTATGACAGTATGAATTTGGACTGATGTGTTTATGGAAATATTGCTCGCCCATTGGATTGGATACAAAATAGTATTTTTCAAAATATTTGACAAATGCAATAATTTATTTTTACCATGGCCCAGAAGTCATAATTGCATTCCAGTTTTACAGAAGAATACACTTTCTATCCTTTTGACTGTCCCAAACATAATCTGTTCAGTATCAGGCTTTTAGTTCTGTATTGGGAGATAGCCATTTGGCTGATACAGTCCTGAGAACGTCTGGATAAATGTCTGGATAATTTCAGCTTGAAATTGCTCTGAGAGCCGTTTGCAGCCCAGTCAGAAAGATTTCAGTCTGCACCCAGATACTCTGGGTCATCAGAACACAATGAGAACAAATGGGCCCCACTGTCTGACAGATCTATTAAGTCACGGGGCAGCGGTCATTTGGATGGTCTTTTTGCGGAAACTGGAGAACTGCAGTGTGTCCAAAGCTACACCAGAGCTATACCATCGCTGAGGGATTCAGCTGCCCTTTTTCCTGCCTCCACAATGTCTGTCAGAGAGCAGCTTCAGGAGTTTATTAGTTAAGGAAAAACTTAGAGATTTGATGTAAACTGTACCTATCACTTCTGTCTTTCTCACACCCTCCAGAAAGGGCTCGCAGACAGTTTGAGTGTTTACCTTGCATGGGATACCTCTTGGAGGATGAATACCACATGGATATTGAATGTTTTCTATGCTTTTTTCTTTTTTTTTTCTTTTAATCTTGGGATTAGCCCTTATGCACACACAGTATTTCAGATCTCATCGATTAGCAGCTGGCAAGCAATTAGCTACGTGACAATGAATGGCTAGTCAATCAGCACCACTGAAGGAAATGCATTGCATCTTATAGCTCTAAAATGTCACTTCTGTTCACATTTGCATATCAGCTTTTAAAAATCATAAACAATCAGAGCCTTGGGAGGGCTTTGTTGGCGTGGTTTTTTCTTCACTGCTGGGTTTGAGTGGGACAATTTGCTGCTCAGGTGCTTTCTCCATATAGTCATGGTCATTTAGAATCATAGAATCATTGAATGGTTAGAGTTGGAAGTGCCCTTTAAAGGTCATCTAGTCCCTGCAACGAGCAGGGACATCAACTAGATCAGGTTGCTCAGAGCCCCGTCCAGCCTGACCTTGAATGTTTCCAGGGCTGGGGCATCTACCACCTCTCTGGGCAACCTGGCCCAGTGTCTCACCACCCTCATCGTGACAAATTTCTTCCTCAGATCTAGTCTGAGGAAGTTTAGGAAGTTCAGGAAGTTAATGTGCAAATGATGGAGCTGGCTTGGCTCAACGCCCTGAGCCTCCTTTCAGGCAGGCAGAGCTGTGTCCCCAGGTGCCCCCACTCTCACTCCCTCCACCTCTGCCATGGGCTCATGGCACCAGTGCTTTATTGTCGCCTTCCTGGCAGCCTCAGTGATACCACTGGCCTGGCCTGCCCCCATCTCCATCAGACAATGTCTAGTCTGATGGTTGGGCTTGCATTCCCACCAGAGGGGAAATTTCCCCCGTGGCCCAGATCAGCTCCCATCCCAGCCTTGCGCGCATCCTCCAGGCACGGGCTCTGGTTCTCCCTGCTCCACCTAGGAGCTTGAGTGCTTGTTACTGTTCTGGATGAAGAAGGGTTACTTTGCTTTTCCGAGGTTTCACAGAGCCCCCGCACGGTCCTATGAGAACTCCTCAATCCCCCATCCCTCCATGCAGAAGAGGTGATGGCAATGATCAATCGAGTACATATAGTTATTGTAATAAATGCTTAGTGCGTGTAGAGGTATTCCATTGACTTTCTCTTCTTCGCTTCCTATTGATTGAAACTGGCATACAATTTAGTTTAGACTGTAGTTTTCATTTATTCTTAGCTGGAAACAATTTGAAGGAAACAAAGAAGAAAGTGTGAGAAGCGTGTTAATTAACGAGACAATGGCAAGAGTGATACAATAGAGAAAAGGACCTGGAAGTAATCTTCCATATATTACACATAGTTAACGATTCCCTTGGGAATCAGTTAGGAGCCTGCAAATAGCATGTTTTTAGTCATTTACATATCTCCTGTATGGACTATTTACATAATTTGTCCCTACAGTTTTCCCTTCTCTCATAACATATTTTGCAGTTGGTTTTGTATGTTGTGTCTGGTTGTAATTACTGGATTTCCATGTTGCATTAGTGAGTGTTCCCTCGGTTTCACCTAATGCTGATGCGCAAGTTGTGAAGTGTTAGTATTTCTCACTGAATTCATAAATCTCTGTAGATTTTTCAAAGGCATCTCTTGGTCCAGTACTGAAAAGAGGGAGGATGTGGGAGTAATGGGCTAATCGGAGAACGAAACTGTTCAGAATTGTTAAAACCTTACCAGTGCCACAGCTTCCATCTCTTATCTACACAATGCAAAGTTCACTCAAGTGTTTTTCCTCAGAAAGAGCAGAAAAGATAACATTAAGGGAGACAGAGAACAGTTTGCTTTGAGATGATGAGATGGAACAAAAATATAGAGAATGTAACAGAAGAGAAATGTTTAAAGCATGTTTTAAAACCCCAGTCTATTGAAACCGAATTTCAGCTCACTGAAGTTTATACACGTCCAAGAAAAAGAACAATAAAAAAGGATGAAAAATATGTCCCTGCACACTTCCTTCCCTTTGCCTTCTAAAGCAGGGAGGCAGAGAGAGCAGAGAGTGAGGAGGAAGGAAACCTGAAGCGGAAACTTGACATTTTTTCATTTCCAGACTGAAACAACCTAAGTTGTTTTATTTTTTCTTTTTAATAATAATGACTATTATGTTTTATTTCACCTCACAATACTCATTTGAATTAAAATCTTGATACAGAACTCTGACAGGGAAAATTTACAAACACCTTTCATAATTTTCAGTGCAAAGTTTTCATTTTTTAAACGCATTGTGACTTTAAGATCTCCACATTTGATACTGCTCAGTATTGTGCTGGTGTTAAAAAAATTCCCTTAATTATACACAATAGTGGCAGTGAATGGAGCTCGAGCTCCTGCAGAGCCCCTTCCTGTGTCACCATTGCTCTGACCAAGAGGAGTCCAGAAAACTTTGGGAGAAATGTGTATATTGTTATGTTTCATTATTTGGGTTCTGGTATGTGAGCTGGTAATTAACACCCCACTCTTGCAAAGATTCGTATAAACGCTGAACTCTACCCTGTGAGTAATCCCATTAGAACCACGTTATTCTGCCGCACGGAGGGAGCCTTCCCAGAAAGGCTGCCTCGGCGTGAGTGTGGTAATGGAAAAGTTATTTCAAAGTGAATTATGCCAGCGCTAAAAAAAAAAAAAAAGATCACAGTGAAAGAATATCAGAGAAAAATTCCTGCAGAACTTGAAGTTTTAGAGTGAATTTTCATTCCCTGTGATTGGGGGGACTCCAGTTTACCTGAGGAATGTCAGAAATCATGTGTTGCTAGAAGCGTTAAGGTTTTATACATGACCTTTGTAGGCAGGTAGTCATCTGTGCCCAGACAGCTCTGCTGTGCCTTTGGATTTGAGGACCGGGTCTTAAGCATGGATTATTCCTTCAGAATGAACACTGCCTTATGTTGGTATATGCTCCATGGATACAACAGGGAAAAATATGACTTAAAACCTTATATCTTCCTGGGTTTTGGTTATGGAAGATTAAAAAGTGCTCTGGGGTCACATTCTGCCCTGGTGTACGCTCTGGGTAATCTTATCAGCTCCAGGACTTGTCAGAGGTGTAAGTCAGGACAGGGTGTTGGCTCTTTCATCCTAGCCCCTGTGCTTTGATGAAAGCTTTCTCATCACCAGGGAACATGTTGCCCCCTCAAATACAGAGCCATATCTGGAGCCTGAACACCTTCGGGAAGGGGAAGAAAAAGCTTAATTAAACCTCGTGCCTCTCACTGCAGGCAGGATGCTCTCTGTCTAGCACGTAAAGCTCAACATGGAGCTGGAGGGAGAATTGAGCCATTTTGTTGGCTGGTCATTGATATTTGATCTATTTTATTGTTCTCCTCATAGCTGTCCAGATTTTAGGAAGCCGTCAGTGTGCAAATATTGTAAAGAATCTTGTAATATGAACTGAAAAATTGTTCTCACAGGTGGCAACAGAATATTTTCAGCATGGAGAGCCAGACAATACAGCTGTGTTCAGTCCGTGCAGTTGCTGGCAGGCTTGACTGAGGTTTGGTAAGCCATGTACCGATGCTTTAATTTTGATGTGGATATTATACCACAATGGTGCTATCTTAGTCGCGTTCACTCACTGCCAGCACAGAGCAAAAGGCTGCGGGCTTGACTTGTAGCATCTCCAAGGCTTTCTGGTAGGCGTGGAGTTTCCTGGCTCGGGACAGTCCCCAAACGCTAACGTACTGTTCAGATTCTGCACACCAACGGGAACGTGGAGCACGCTCTGCCTGGGTCTGCAATGGAGTTACTTTCCAGAGTATTTGGGATTTTGCATCAGAGAAAGTGTTTTGCAGGGGGACAGCGTTTCAGTAGGTGCCATCCCTTGCTGTGTGCCTTTTGGTAAGCATGAAAGACATGAGAATGATATGCCACCCAAGAAAAGAAAGCAGGACTAGTACAGGCCACCTCCCAGTCTTTTCTCCTTCCACTTCAGCAACTTCTGCATCCAAAAAACTAGGAGATACCAAAGTCTTCATATCAAATGAACACTAGAAATGTCATCACATCTGTTCTGTATGTGTTTTAGGGAGAGAATCACACAGGAAAAACAGGGCATGTGTTAAGGAAGATGGGAACAGCCCTTGCACCTTCATTTTAGCCTATCTATTTATTTTTATAGTCAATTACTAAAGAACTCCTGTCTCTGAAAATATAAAGGCACAATCGGGACCTCCGTGAAAAGAAAGCAAGTGCATTAACTTGATTTTGGAGCTGGACCAGAGGCAAGCTGCGCTCTGGCTCCTGCAGCCCTGACCAGTGCTGGATTTGCTGCTGCAAACCTCAGTTTCTGGGCAACCTCAGTATCTTTTGTCCAGAATCTGTGACAAAAACAGATACTGAGATCAGGCAGTCTGTAGCCTTAACCACATCCTTGTGGATCCGGGCATTCATACCACTGTGTTAAAAACAGCAAGGGCATCCTGATCTCTTCCCCTGCTATTGTAGTTGTCCTGCTCGGTGGTGACAGATACTGAGGCAGATGATCTTTTTACAAGGTAATTTCTGCTCTGTGCCTCTCGCCAGTTGCATTGAGCCTTTTTATGTTGTTAAAACGCAATTGAACAAGAGCAAGTCTCGTGTTGTTAGCAATTTGTCTTCTTCTCATCCAAATGAGCAGCCCGGCCTTTTGTACCCGTTACAGTCTCTCTGCTGCAGAGNTCTCCTCTCTTCAGGGTAGGTTAACGGTTGGACTTGATGATCTTAAAGGTCCCTTCCAACCTCACTAATTCTATGATTCTATAATTCTATGATAAATGAGCAGCCCGGCCTTTTGTACCCGTTACAGTCTCTCTGCTGCAGAGCTGAGCTTTGCTGCACCATTCACTGTGCGGTATATAACAGAACCATATTTTTTTCTTTCTCATTTTCTCCTATCAATATCACTGACATTTACTTTTCTTTACGATGATGTTGACAGAAAAAATACTATCCCTCCCTCTGCCCTTTCAACAATCCAGTCTTTCCCTTTCCTATGCCTTCCTTAGCCGGGACAGATACTTACACAAACTCCCTCTCTGGATTTTTCAGT
Source organism: Anarhynchus alexandrinus (assembly GCA_008711295.1). NCBI lineage: Eukaryota > Metazoa > Chordata > Aves > Charadriiformes > Charadriidae > Anarhynchus > Anarhynchus alexandrinus. The sequence continues at coordinate 2,985,597 of VUYV01000087.1, read as the reverse complement.
ATTCTTTTGTCTCTGTGCATCCTGAATTATTAAGAGCTGATTTACTACATATTTACTGCAGTCTGACTGAGAAGTTTCTCTTCAATTCACTCTGTTCCCCTTCTTTACAGTAGATTTACTGTGACCCTACCAATTTGTCTGAATTCAAACAGCTAATTGCTCTCTGATGCTAATGCATAGCCTTGAATTAACTGTTGAGGATTATGGTGTGTCCTGTTTCTCTGGACCATTTTACATTATATTTTGTCACATCAAAAGTGAGCAAGACAGGTTTTAAATAATTAACACAATTAGCAATGACACTACCTAATATAAGATGTAAACAGGGAACTCATTGATTTCATAAGAAATTTGTTATTTATCATACAGGTGAAAGCATGTACATTTTGCTGACTTTCACTGGTGAGGGTGAATCACTAGATGGGTGAATCAAGCAAATAAAAACAAGTTAACTTTTTACTAACAGTGAAAGAATGTTCTCTAGTCACTCAATCTGTCCAAAAAAGAGTTACATGAAACTGAAGTATGCTCCTGTGTCATTAAAACAGGAGCAATTTACAAAATTACATGTGCTAGATATTTATACATGTGCGGCTTGATCCATAATCTGCTGAGATCCTTGCAAAGATTCCCATTGGTTCCAGCTGGATCACACCACGGCTTTACTTTTGTCAAGGCATTGAGAAATACCCTTCTCTTGGGACGGAGGTAAGAAAGGATATAGCTACCTCCAAATTTTTCCTGCATCCCACGCTTTGTGCAAGTCTAGATCTCCAAGTAAATCAAGCCCCTGGAAGTTTTAGGATTAGGAATGGTTCTCTGTGTTGACTTCACTTATTGCATCCTTTTGCTTCCCTGTCTCAGCCTTTCTGTCACAAAGAACAAAAAAAATGCAGGAGGGAACTAGAAGTATTGTAAATACAAATTGGATTTGTGTGTGTGTGTGTGCACACGAGTGTGCAAACCCACATACGTACATAGGTATTTGTACACGTGTGTACATGCACATGTGCGCAGTGACTACCTTTGTTTTCTTTAAGGAGACAAGCTCTGCGGAGGCTTTATTTTATGGAGCGAGTTAAACATCCACAGTGTGCTCGGCTCGCTGGATTTGCCCACGCTTGCATGGACATTTCCCACTTCAGATCTGAACAATGGCTTGTTGAAAGAGGAAACGATATCGCTCTTTATCAATCAAAATCAAATGGCACTGAAGGTCACTGCGGGAAAACAATGGCAAGAAAGCAGTGCTTGTGACTTGGGAAGGAAACCCAGAACTGTGAATTAACAGTCTCATTTGTGTTTACAGTATAATATAAGGATGCAATGAAGGTATTTGGTGATTTTTATAAAGCTATCAGTTAAAGACCATTAGGGAAGCACCAGACACAGAGAGAAAGGAATTCAAACCAATTGCTGCAGGCAGGGTTGGCTACAGCTTGAGAGTTTATGTAATTGTTTCTTGTTAATGCCTGCAGTTTAGCAATTTGCCTAACTCTCTGTGACATTTCAAATGTCCTTCTCCTGAGAAATTCACCTGCATCGAGTTTATGGATATGGATACGAATGCAGCTGCAGGAAAATATACAGGCTGAATCTTTAGTGAATTGATACTGAAAACAAGCAAATTAAAAGGAGTGAGGCTGTTCTCTGGCTTCTGGCAAGTTTTTACTCTTCCAAGCAAAGTGACAAGTCAGTCAAATACCAACAAAGACATAGTAAAGCTAACCGGAGAAAGTAAGGGTTCTCCTTAGGCAGATTAATCACTGACAATAGTTAAGAGTAACTGCCTGTTCACATTACTGATCTATTTGGGAGGTGAAGCCAAGGACATTTTACCCTCTAAGTCCCCGATACTTACAAAAATAAATAGTTCTATACCATTTAACTGTATATTCCGCAGTCTCACTGACTCCAGTGGGATGACCTGTAGAGCATAAAACTGAGGATGCACGCAAGTCTTTGGATCAGATTTAAATGTACCACAATCTTGTTTCCAACCGGTCAGTAATGTCCCAGCGAGCAAATGCGCCCGTGCCCTCCTGTACAGCACACATTTTTTCCATGCTGTTTACATTATCACTTGCTAAATTTATCACAGTGCTTCCCTAACATTGCATGGCTTTCCTGCTTGGGAATTCCAGATATAACAGAATGCATACTCCAGCTGGGCACATTTTCAAAGAGAACCTACCACCCTCTACAGCCGCAGTTTGCCAGCATGTGTCCTACAAGGCAGCTTTTTGGGAAATGCCCATCTGCAAAGTTGGAGAGTGCATTTACTCTGAGGCAACTGAATGAAGGGACTCACGCAGATCCACAGCGACAAATCTCATTGTGTCCTTCTCGCTGTGTGTTCTGTCGTGTAGTTCACATTGTTGGCATTTCTTTTTACTTGCCGTGTTTCAGCTGGGGAGGAAGGAAGGAGGATGTTTAAGAGGGAAACAACACTTTCAGGAGTAAACGATACCCTCGTGAGTTGCCTTGACCATTGAAAAATAGGGTAAAAACTCTTAGCTGCAGATGAAACCAGCACTGCCTGTATAGCACATGCATCAAGACAAACTTATTTGAAAACAGTAAATGACAGGAAGGCATTTCAGAGCATCTAGATATGAGCACATGCAGCTTAGCTTAGACAACGCTATGTCTTTATGAAGGTACTTGACTTTTACATCTGTGTACACAGGATCCTCAGAGTTTGATTCAGGTGAGATTTGAAGCCCAGACTGGAAAAAATGAGACAATTTCCTGATCTCAGACTGCCTGCAGTCGTCAGCACGCTCCGGTCCCAGAACAGCGGGATGAACTGCTGCAAAGATAGAGGCCATTTCTTTGCCTGCACTTGGTACCTAAGATAATAACTTGAGAGGATAAATTGCCTCAGCCCCGTTGCCTTCTGCTAAGCTAGAACAGCCATCTGCGAGTTGGCCTGAGCATGGTTTTTATTCTGGATGTTCATCAGATATCGTAAGTCTGTGTGTGTCAAACAATCAGCATATATTTCTTCTGCAAGTGGGCGTTGTGAGGAATAACTCCCTCTCCTTCTGAATACATCTGCAACAGTCCCATCAGTGGCGTGCTAACAAGGTGCATAACATTTGTTTGCGTGCTGCTTTACTCTTTAAAAGGCAATCAGAAAAAAAAACTGTTTACAGATGCTGTGAGTTCAGTAAAGTTTTGCTGTAGATCCCACCAGCTGCCTGCCACAAGATTAAAGGTCGCTTTATCTCCACTGTATATGTTAATGTACACATCTTCGGCTAACAAGGTTGAGATACAACAGCTGTTAATTAATATATTAAGTATATTTGAAGGATGGAGGACAATGTGCATTTTTTCCAGCACCTCTTAGTATTTCCATTCTTTAAAGAGCAAAAAGAAAACCAACACAAAGTTATAGTTCACAATTTAATTAATTTTCAAAGTGATTTAATCAATTTTCAAACTGAAGGCAGTAGCTGTATCACTTTCTATCTGATGCATCTTCCTTTTTTCATCCCTCTCTGTCTGTCTTTACCCATTAAAAAAAAAATTTAAAACCCACACTTAGCAAGACTATCTACTTTCAATATAAATATTTCCATATGTACGTCTCACAATAGTCTAACAGGGACAGCAGCTAGTGCTAGCCTTTTTCCATATAGCCAGGAAAGGGCAGAATGTAATTAAATCTGTTTTTAAATGATGGGTAGCTGAAGATAGGATGTAAGAGAATGACAAGAGAGTTGTTGATAGCCAGGAGAATTGGATCTGTGAAAGAGGCTTCTTGCATGAAAAATAAGGAGTAGTTTAGTATCAGTCTTCAAAAGGAATATTATGTGAGGCAGCAAATTCCCAAGAGAGGGAATATTTGTATGTTTTTTTACTAGGCATAGACTGTATATCCCCTAAAGTTCATCTATAGGTTTAGAAGGGCATATGCTCTGTTCCTTTTGTGTATGTCAGTTTTATTAAATACACGCTGGTAATTAGTGCTATTTGAGTTAACTTCAGTTCAGCTCTGGAAAAAAACACTCTCATGGGTGATAGAAAATACCCAAAATGCCTCTTCAGAGGTACAAGGATTAGGCCCTACTTTCACACTGCGTACACGGGTGGGATGTCAGGTACCACACCAGCTGTTTTGTTACCATAACCTTGCTTGCTGCCTTTTTAATTCTAACTGAGAAAATTAGCAAATTATTACTTCTTCCCCAGAAACGCAGGAGCATGATACTGTAATCTCTCTGATGTCATATAAGCATGTTGACCCTCCACTGGGGCTATGAGAAAACAAATATTAGTAGCAGCTTACCTTGAACATGATGTCAAGTTCCACACTCAAGTTTGGGTTGACAGCTGGCAGCCCGGAGAGCCACACTGTCATTTTGAGTTGGTAATCTCTAAATGCTCATAGCGGAGATCATGTCCCAGCTCACGGGACCTGATGATATCTCCCACCACATCTCTGTGCTGGGGGAGATGAGGGCATGCACTGCCTTCATGTAATATCCTGATTTCTGTAAAGTGGGAAATGCTAACGAGGATGTTGAAAAATAAGCTCTGGTGTATTCTGACCACAGAGCGTACTTGCCATGTACTTCAGATGTGGCTTCAGTGACTACACCAATATAAGACAGAAGGCATATGGACACTGGGGAAACTGCTTTAAGCCAGTTGCAATTATTCTTCTCGTTTCACAATAGAGACACAGCCTGTCTGGCTCTCTTGTTTGCATCCTGCTTCCTTCTTTATCATTAAGGATAAAGGCAAGCTCGGAATGACATAGGTAGTCAGAGATCAGAGATGTGATATTGTGAAAACCTCAGCCATCAAACACGTATGTCCATTAGCCAGAAGCATGATGTGGAGGTAGGGGTTGGGGTGAAGTTATTAAAGCTGTTCTCAGCACCTCGTGTACTGTCTGGGAAATGCCGCATCAGAAATTATTTTTGATGTCGTGACAGTTAAAGTGAGGGGAAAAAAACCTGTGAAGTGTGCTACAAAGAATGCTTTTTGTACTGTCTGTGACTGGTTAAGCTCCTCTCGGTGAAAAAAAGGTCTACTGATCTAATGCAAATAATGTGTGATCCACTGTGTGCAGAGAATTAAAGGTAATTTAAATCCTTAACATTCTCTTTCAGAGGAGAAGTGAATAAAAAAACGAATGCAGTAAGTCTTCTCTACATGCATCTTTTCTCTCTACTATCTTATAGTTAATGTTATTGTCACCTGGTCTAAGCTTTCTTTATGCTCTGCCATCAATACAGTGCCAGTATCCCTCTCCAGTGCCAGTTACTGTGCAATCTCTGGGCAGGGTAAGAGAAAGAAAAGCAAGAAAAATGGTGAATGCGTTAATAGACAGTCTGTTACTGATTTAGTTCAACCTTGAACTATGATTGTTTGAAATGTCAGCATCAGAAGTACATCCACTCGCTCATATATGCAAGACTTTTCTTCAGAATGTAGTCTTATTGTTTTTTTCCTGACAAATTTCATATACACACACATTTAATCACACAATACAAATCCAATAGTGCAATTACCTCTGTGACTTTTACAGAGGCTTCCCATATTCTGAAGAAGGAGAATAAATAGCAAACCAGCACGAATTACAGAAAGAGAGTTCCATCAAAGGTTTCTGGTGATGTTACAAACAAAATGAACCTCAAGTCACCAGAAACCTGAGCCAAAATTATAGCCCTCCGCTTCAAATAAAACCTCGTAAAAAATTAATGTGCGAATGTAAAATTAATAGCATTCATTTTGAAAATGACGCAAAGGAGCATATCTTTAAAATGTGCCTGCCTGCTTCTCCTTTCTTTAGTGTTCAGGAGGCTTTTTGTCAAAGGAATGCGCCTTGAATTTCCTCTTGTAAAAATCAAGCTGGCTGAAAGCTCTCTGATTTGGAGACACATTTGTAAATGCTTTGAGCAGTTTAAAATTCTGTAGGGTGGCTAGCCCTCTAATCCGTACTCTCCAAATTATTTTAGGCCGCGCTGAGTTCAAGACTATAATCACGGGGCACCAACTGTTCTTGTGGTTGTAACACAAGTGGAAAAAGGAGATTGCACATACCCATAGGATGATATTTAGAAAATGTGTCCATTAAAACCCCATGGATAGACGAGGTTTTCAGATATTTTCAGCTTTCCCTGGACACAGTCAAGCAAAGAGATAGGAGACTGGACCAAGAGGGGAACTACGGCACTGAGAGAGGTGGCTCAGGACGTGCCAAGGTTTGCACCAGGGAATTTCAGAGCTGCTGCAGCCTGACCTTGCTTGAGCCTGCTGCCTCCTCCACAAAAGGCAGCAAAGCTGAGTCGTGTCCCTGAGAGGCCACGTTGCGGTTGACTCGGGTGATTTCTTCTTTGACTGCCCACTCATGCAACGGCCACATGTGAAATGTTTGTTGGTCCTCAAGTAGCCTCCAAGCACTGTCCCTCTTTAAAAATTAATTCAGCCCAAACTCATGAATGGGGCTAGGTTGCTACCTCTGCAGGATAAAAACCAACGGGGAAAGAAAGACTAACAATTTGCTGCTTTGAAGCCTGAAAAAACCCTTTCATCCTTTAGCGTGATGTATCGTAAGTGACATCCGTTCCTTACATTAGCATCTCCAGACTATAATTATCCATGTAATGTAACAGCTGGGGGAGTGTTTTTGTGATGCTTTGGGTTGAAGGACGCTTCGGTAGGCTAAACAGTGCTTACTAATAATAGGACCTTTAAGATGCTACGTGGGTCTCTGTGTAAAAAGACCCCTTTTCTCTTCTGCCCTGAACCAACCACAGGGCACTGAGAAGCCAGTGTCGTGCTCCCATCCTTCCCTCTGCTCTCTGCAGCTCTGGTGCCTGGAAATCCTGCCGTCCCACAGTTAATCAAGCTGCCCATTTTTTGTCGTCTCAGAGGGGCCTTTTCCTATTCACGCTGGGAAGGGGAAGCCTGCTTTGTCCTTTTGTCCTTCCCAGTCTTTGCCCCAGGATCTGCAGCGGGGAGCGGGCGGCAGGGAGGAGGTGAGGAAGGAAAGCTGGGCCTCTGACATGCAGAGGGAAAAGAAATGAGCTGGCTTTACACCCTTGCAGGCAGAGAGCCTTCTGAGAAAGAGAAAGAGGGTTTCTCAGCCCCCTGCCTGGGCTGTAAGGGCAAGAACAGCTCCGGGGTTTAATTTACTGTACCCATTAGTTACCTGCGGTGGCTTATGCAGAACGGCAGCTGCAAAAGAGAAATTCTGAGGTCCACAGAGTTATTATCCCCTAAATCATCTTCCCTTGTCCTGTATTTACAAACAGTCCATGCTGCCATTGACATAAGTATCACACTGAATTCAAGGCCTTCCTCTGTGTGTGAAATGTTAAAAAGGGGAGGAATTTAAAAGCCCCTGCCATCACCTGAGTGCTTTCCATACTGAGCAGCTCTTCATCACCGCCACATTCAAAGGGCTTAACCTTTGTAAAACCTCAGTGGCACAAACTTGGCAGGATTAAACTATTTAAAGCCGAGCTTGCTGGAGCATCTGCAGCTTGTACCTCTTGTCACGTCCATGGGCTGCATGACAGGTTGGAGAAGCTGTAGGAAGAAATGGTAGTGACATGGCCAGAATCAGAACAAGATGATTAATCATGAGTGTCAGAAATGTCTGTCACCATTAAGGCTGGTGGAGAAACACCCTACATGTCTGGTCACAGACCCAGAGCACCAGCGTTTCCGTTTCCCTGATATTTACCCCTCACCACTCTTTTTCCAGGAACGGCTGCCACAGAAGGCCTGATTTATGTAGCAGTGGGAAGAACGAGGAAGGTGATGATTTATCCTTTCACAACAAACACCAGATCTGGCCAGTCGCTCTGGAGAAGGTAGCTGAAGTCTGCCCGATGCGCCCTCTGCGTCAGAGGAGCGGCGGTGGAAAGGTCTCTCTGATGGCACAGAGTTGTGTGAGGAGTGTGATGGAAGAAGGGTATCTCTGCCCTGACTGATCCGTTATGGACTCTGCTTCCATGTCTTCCTTCAGGTTAGTTATGGCATATCGATATAATCTGAGTAACATGAGTCTCAAAATGGAGTCCAATGGCTGGTTTGGGTGAGTGACATAGAACATTCCTCAGCCTCCTCCAAGTTTTTGAAGCAAGATAATAGATGTTTGGGCAAAATGGGATTTTTCCAGTTGGGGTTGTCAGATGGAGTTCGGGTACTGTGGGTTCTCCTGGGCATGTCCAGTTTTCCTCTCTAAGGGAATTTATTCTCTGGGAATAAACTCTTACATTTGCTCATTTACATGGAACTTGTCAGCTGTAGAGATAAAGCAGGCAGGACATTGCTTCCTCTTTTGGGTAGGAACAAGCACTGCTGGCTCAGAGCTGGGCTGGTGCGAGTTGCTCCCTACGGTCCTTCTTACTTTGGAAGAAGACCACAAGGGACTGCTCAGGCCAGGTCTGCAGGGGTGATAATGTATGGAACCAACACAGCTGGAGGTGACAGCACAGCCCCTTCAGCAGCTTATACCTTAAGATCAATGTGTTCCCCATACCCTAGTGCCTGCCCAGTTCTTCCAGCTTTCAGCGGAGCAAGAAGCAGGGGGGTCCCCAGCTTTCTGCCTTCTCAGCTGATACAGCAGAGAGGGACAGCTTTCCCTGAAACTAAACACCAGCAGTGACAAGCATCTATTATGTCTGCTGTTGAGTCACAAATGTCTTTTGTATAGAAACAAGCGGGACGTGAGGATGGCTATTCAAGCATAGTTTTCCCTCCTTGGAACAGCCATAGGGTGTCTGTACTATTCTGGGGACAACAGTTACTCTGTGTCCTCAATTCTGCACGCTATGGCCGAGGCAGAGAAGGAGGTTTGTCTCTCGGAGAACTGAGGAGTGAGTCAGCGCTGGAGTCAAGGACATACCCTGGGAGTATTGCATCCTCGTTTCCTTACATAGTATCCCTGAGAATTTTGAAGAAGTCAGGGGTGCAACACAAAACCCTGGGAAAATTAATAAGCAATTTCTGTAATGGCCAATTTTTACAGTACTGGAATTGCAAACTGAGACCTCAGAAGACAAGAGGATTCCAACTGAGCAGGATATCAGTTAAATTAACTTCTCCCCTCAGCCCCTGCACTTGCCAAGTTCCAAGATATTTTACCAAGAAAACAAGAACCAGAGCACACGAGTGTTTTCCATCTAGATTTTGTCTAAGCTAAAGACGCTATGCAAACCTTTAGGGAAAATGAGGAGAAAAGGAAAATTGGCTCAGCCTTCCCACGTATTGCTTTAATAGAAGGGTTTGCAAGGAAATGAAACTTCAGGATACAGCATTTAATCCCAAGGCCCACAGCAAGCTGTCACTCTGTGTTTTCCCATGCAATTGGGTAAACAGAATACTGCTTGGCCTTTAATAAATGAGAAAACAAACACACGAAGGAGCGCTTGATCAGAAGTGACAAGGGCAAGAGTGGAACGATCCAGAGGAGTAAATGAAACTGTGAAATTTAATAATAATATTCCCTAAAGATAATGCAAATTCTGTTCTGACTATTGCAGAGGTCCCCTGAGTACATTGTTCCAGAGCTTGAACTCCCTCCCATCAAAATTTCCACTGCTCTTACTGTTTCAACTTGCTCAGGACGAAGAAACCATCTTGAAATACAACTGGAAGGCGCTTTAAGAAGTTGTTCTCTCACATTTTCTTTCAAGGTGAGTACAAATTTGTGTTTTGAGAAGTGTAATTAAAGCTAACCACCTATGGAGAAATGATGGGCTTGTTTGTTTCAGCTCTCCCTAGGGGTATGCCCTTCCCAGCTGAATTAAGTTGCCACTGTGTTTCACTAATGTGCATCTGATGCTTAATGAATTGGGGTGTTATTACCATTGGGTAGAGGTGGATTAAAATCGAGTCCAAAGCCTTTTCATTCATTTCGTTAATTATTCTCTGCATTCATTGCACACAGATGAAATGATGAAAGGCTCCCCGTTGTGCGGGATTTGGACATTTCACACTTGGAGCATAAATTGGACTGATTATCCTTACAGCATTATTGTCACATTTGTGAGTTTGGGTGCCAGGAAGCAATAAGCTGTGAACTGCCACATTCCCAGTCTTTCAGCCTCTTGGAATGGGAGGGAACACCCTTTCTTTGTATGTCCTCCTTCGATTTCATATCTCGATCATTTTGGCGCACGAGACCTAAACCAGAGATAGATTTCCCTCTTCTCTCCCGGAATGTATACACAGCCATTGCTCTGAAGCTTCAGAAGTATTCAGATCACGTTTCTAAAAATTAGCTTCCATTTCCATATTCCTGTACTCACTGGTTTCAAACAGAAGGCAAGATGCTGAAGTGCTGTAAGTGCCTTCTTTTGGCACTATCCGCTGGGGAACTGCATGCAGGAAATCTCTTGAAACAGATCATTTCTCATACAAATTACAAAGTCTGTTAAGTGACTTCCAGAGATTCCAGTTCATGGTTGATTTTCACCCAGGCAGAAAGTCTTGAGTGTTTTGTCTTTTAAGCTAGCTGTTCTTGGTCATGGTGTAGAGAAAGTCTTTACTGGTGGCATGCTGGTGTCCTGGGGGCAGACTGCTCTGCAGCGAGGACAGATGCAGCCCTCAGTCGCCCATCCAGTTATCCTTCAAGTGCATTGCTTCATATTTGTGTAGCACAGCAAAGTCCCTCCTCCGTAAGGACAGGACCTCAGGAAAATCCAACACTGCACCAAATGCCAGATCAGAAGTTAACAGTTAGCTCTTTAGCCTGTATTTTCCCAACATTTTTCTGTGTGCATGCGTATACAAAGAGCGTTAAGATTTACAATATAGATGTGCACTTGCATCTTACAGGTAATACAGGCAAGCTGATGAGGTACCTTGAATCCTGGCATTTCAGGAAAACAAATCAAAAAGAAATCTGTGGATGTCATAAAACATGAGGCATTTGTGTGAAATATTTCTATTTTGGAGAAAGTTCAGTATATTCAGATTAAAAGTTATGTTGTCAAAAATCTCCCAACTGGAACAAAAGGGAAACTAATGAGGAAAGTAAGTCTGGCATAAAACTGAACAAACTGGAGGCATCTCATACATAAACTTGGAATCTGATTTTATTCGTCTCCCAGGGATGTGTGAAATACACTGACAGTTTGCTTAGTCAAATGTCTTGTCTGGCTGATGGCTGCAGCAATAGCACATGAAAGAGACTATGTAAAATAGGGGACTAAAATTATTCTTCAGCTGTGCTCCAATAACGAAGACAATGTTGAAAGCAACAACATCTGCGTTATGTGGCAGAGGCGGTATAAAAAATGACTTAACTTTACACACTGTGAAAACTAGGGATGTGTTAAACAATTGCATTCCTGTTTTGTGATAATGTGACTATGACTATGTTCTTGACAGAAATAAGCTATAATTCCAGAAATAGGAAATAAGAAGCAGAAATAAGCCAAGCCAAATTTCATAGCCTCCCAGAATCTCATAACCATTACCAGTATTGCACAAATCATTGACTTCAGGGTAATTGCTCCTGGAAAATGTTGGGATCCCCTAAGAAAAAAGAAAATAAATACAAATGATTTAAAAATAGCATCTTCTAATACTGGAGTTGAGGAGCTCACTTGAATATTTACCCTTTGACATATTAGGACAGAGTCTTGTAGATAGGCCTAATGATATTTTGTTCAATTGGCAGAATTGCAGCCCCTGTTTTCCCTCATAACAACACTATTTATAGGCAAAGCCACTTTCCCCCACAGGGACTTTAAACAAGTTTTGGGGAAAATTGGAGGAAAAAACTTAATGGGATGTACATACTCTTAGCACAAGCTCTTGCATGTTCCTACCAGACCATGACTGGCCCTTGGCAGCCACAGGCATGCACCAGATGTGTTCATTCTGCTTTTGGGGTGACGTGGCACCAACAATAGTAAGAAGACAGGTTGGCCACAGAAGTATGGAAGTTTTCTTAGAAAGTCCTTTATCTTTTTGCTGTGAAGACAGTAAGATTTTGTAGCCTATCTGAGTGCAAGCTGTTCACTGGTTTTGCTGCTGTGTGGTAGTAAGATAAAACTGATGATGTGGACATATGGACACATCATGCCTACTCACCAGTTTGCACTCCTAGGACTACAGTGTCTCTCAGCCTGTGCCCTATAAGGTACAGCCCAATTCCTCAGGGTGTGTGTAACCACATACCAAATTTTGAGAAAAACAACTCAACATGGTCAGTACCCATGTCTTTTTAAGTCAAAAATGCTAAGATGGCTTGGTAAACTGAGACTGAAACTGCTGGATATTACCTGCCTGCTAAATGCCTTTTGAAGTGTTGCTGTTATAAAACCTGAAAATAACAGTCATGTCGAGCTTTTCTCACGTCGAGCTTTTCTTCTATGGAGACTTTTATGTTGTCCTGAGCCAGACGCATGTGCTTGGCCTGTTTAGAATGTATTTATTCAAAGCCACCCAAGTAAACTTAGTGTTCATGAATGAAGGCTGTATGCCCTTCCCACCGAGATGAAACCATTCATAGTAACACAGGTCCAACGCACACGTACGTGGTATTTTTCTTGATGAAACGGCTCTCAATTACCTTGCACACCATGGCTGCACAGCACTTACTGGCCTATGATGAGGTGACAACATGGCAACTTCTTCCTATGAAAAAGGCTATACAAGTAACTGTAAAAAACCCCTCTGGAACAGGACTCCCCAAGCAAGCAAGGTAGTTGGTTAGCTGTACTCTGTAGGTGTTTTGAATCATGTCGGGATTTATATCTTCTGTGGGACAGCTGCCAAAATGGACACACGCCCCCCATGCAGGCTGACATATTCCCTCACGGAGTCTCATACTTGATAAGCAGATGTCCTCTGATAAAAATATGTTGAACTGCAAATGCCTTGTGTTGCCTCCAGAGGGGTGTCTTGCTGTCAGCAGTGAGCAAGACCAGAGCTTGCGGGAATACTTGGCAGCTTGTTCAAAAACAAATGCTAACACCAGATATGAAGATTTGAATTGCAGTATTAAACATAACATTTGACTGCAGTGCCTGGAGTTGGAGTCACCGACAAAAGCCCTGGTGTTGCCTGTTTATTTTCCCGTTAAGAACATCTTGTGGGCATTCTTGCTCTGTTGATGGTTATGAATGTGTTGCCGCTTTGAATGGAGAACACAGGCGTAGGCACTTTTCGTTAGAGAGGAGTGACATACAGTACGCAGATGCTGTTCGTGACATTTCTTGACCGGGGAAAGGTTCAGTGCTCCTGGAATGAGGCCCCGTATACGTGATACCAAAGCTATCCCAGCGCTTGGGTGAAGAATCCAAACTTCAATGAACGTTTGTTGGTTCATTCACCCTTAATTAGTTCGTATCCACTAAAGACGAAATACGCTGTAACTCATTGACCCAATATAAAAGGAAACAAATTGGTTAATTGAGAGAGAGCAATGCAATGCCTGTTCCGGCTGCGGGAGCCGGGGTTACTGCTCCCCCGAGCAGAATTGCACCCAGAAGGACCGCTGGGTTATCATCCAGCTGATCCCATCCACCCTCTCAGCAACATGGGCAGCAAACAGCCTGTTGTTCTGGAAGACTGGAAAACTCCCTCTGCCCTCCCACACCTGCCCTGGATGCACACCAGTTTCCACAGTCTGTCTGGGTGGAAGACCTTTGGTACAACCAACAGACGTTCCCGTTCCCTCGCTAATACCCTTCCTCCCCCAAGACCCCCTTTTGCCCCTCATTCTTCACACTCCCCCCCCTCCATCATTCCCAGGATTTGGGGAGTGAGTAAGAGGGCTGAGCGAAGGGATCGCTTTGCAGCTCGCATGGGGCTGGAGCAGCTGTTTTTTTATCTCCCAGGCTGGGAGGATTCATCCCCATATCCTGCTTCCAGCTGTTTATCTGTCAGTTTGGCTCAGCTCAGTTCTCGCTGCCCTTTACTGGGAATTCTGGTGGGGAAAGCTCTCTCCACAACTCGCTTTTCCTAATAACGCGCACAGCCCTCAGTTCAGGTGGGTCTGGTGAGATTTCATGTCTGCCCTTCTTGCTGACCCAGCAGACAGCCAAGGTAGCGCCTTTTCCTTGGTTTTAAAGGAAAAGCTCCATTTTTAAATTGCCAAAAAATTGCAAACTTATATTCAAAAGAAAGAGAAAGAAATATCTAATAAAATAAAACGCAAAGAATTTTACGAAAACCTTTTGTTGCATTCACCAGCCTTCCCAGTGGTAAAAACATTGCTAGTTTTGTTCTACTTCATATTAGAGAGCTAAGAATCTGAATACCTGTGGTGAACTCCAGCTTGTCTTTGAATCTGAAATGATTGAAATAGCAGCCATGACACCCAGCTGGAAACACAGCTACCTCAGAAAACTGCACCACCAAGCTCAAGCCAAGTCTGCTCTATAGCTCTTCTCCAGCAAAATGGGACTGAAACTATTGCAAGAACGGAGCAGTCCCGTGACATTTCTCTCCAATTTTGCTGCCAGAAAGATCAGTTCCCTTTGAAATATCTTCAAGCATTCCTGAGAGTCCCGTGATGCTGAAATGCCCAGTAATTTTCCAAGCCAAGCCAGCAAACCCTTAAGAATTTGAAAGTCATTTTTGAATGAGTTTAACTAAGGCTTCCTTTGCATTTGTGTCCACCTCAAAGCCTCTTCATCTGTTCATGAGGAAGGATGTCACCTTGGCCTGTTAACACGTTCAAATTATGAACTACCTTGCTTTCATTTTGATTGATATCATACACATTTCTTCAGGTTGGGTAATGTAGAGACTGAAAGACACAATTTTTCTCATAAAGAAGACAGGGCTTGAAGATTCCTTCTCTAGTATAATGTTTCTGCCCAAGACGGTATTAAATTGTTTGGACTTTGGATGAAATCTTCTCAGCTGTAGGGGAAGAAAAAAAGACCTAGACTAGGTCCATTACTGAAAGAAAAGTTGCATGATGCTGTTCTGGAGCAAAAAGGTATAATGATATAGTGAAGGTTGGGTTTGGTAGTTCATTAAACAGATACGTGATTACTTGTTTTGCTTTTTTTCCCTCCTTTTCCTCATCCTGATGCCTAAGTAGGCATAGGCATCTCGATCCATATACTCTTGCCTCACTTGGAAGATAAATCAGCCGGACCTGTTTAAACCTGTACGTCCTTATGATGGTGCATACCATTACCCTTCATTAATGTCCTAAATACTGAACGGCAGTGCGTATATTCAGAATTCTTTGCAACATTACAGATGTGAATAAAACCCAGTGAGTAGGGCAGTCTGCTGGCCTGAGAATATGCAGCACTTCACACGGTCACTTGCATGCACGTACAAATTTAGAGCCTAGCTGAAAACAAGTTTAAGTGGCATAATTCCGCCTTCACGCATGCAAAGTACATTTTAACAGCCTTTGCGTTAGTTACCACATATGTCTAACAGCTGGATGCTGAGAGAGTGGGAAACGCAAACTGTACAGAGAAGCCATAAGGGAGTGCTCAGTGAGTATTTTCTAAGTGAACAGCACAAATAAAATTACAAGGAGAAACCACAGTTACTCTAACGCAAATCCCTATCTCACCACCACACAAAGCCTCCATTAGCCATCCTCTGTACTTGCCTTTTCTTTCACCCCTGATTTTTAATAAGAGATGAGATGCTGTACGCTGATCCATCTCACTGTGATTGTAATATAGACTAGATTCCAAAGGGACCTCATAAAAGCACATTATATTAAAATATTCTACCCAGTACAGTTTTCTTTGGTTTGTTTCCTTTGCTATGGAAATAAACTTCATGTAAAGATGATGTCTATCTATTTTTCATCTTGTTCTCAGACCCTATTCGATTATGCGCCCATCAGCAGGTGTCCTGGTTTCAGCTGGGAAAGAGTTAATTTTTGTTTCTAGTGATTGCTGTGAAAGGAATGTCAATAATACCTACTGTTTGTCAATAATACCTACTGCTTTTAGTTGTTGCTCAGTGATGTTTACACTATTCAAGGACCTTTTTTAAGCTTTCCATAGAAGCATAGGCAGAAGGATGGAATGGCCAATGAGATATTCCATACTATAGACCTCATGCTCAGTATATAAATGGGGGTTAGCCAGGGGGGCGGGAATCCGCGATCACTGCTTGGGAGGGTGCCAATGCCAATTCACCGGGCACTGAGAGTGCCTCGTGTCATTATTATTGTTGTTATTATTATTATTTTTCTTTTTCTGATATTGTTTCTGTTAAACTGTCTTTATCCCAACCCAGGAGGTTTTTTCCTCCCTTTCCCTTTTTTTTCTTCCCTTTCCCCCCCTGGGGGGAGAGGGAAAAGGGGGTGTGAGCAAGCAGCTGCGTGGGTCTAGTTGCCAGCTGGGGTTAGACCATGACAGCGGGTACGGTCTAAAGCTGTCGGAGGTAGAGCTCCACAGACTGATAATGTTCTTATATGCTTTGTGAAAGTAAGTGATGACGTTAAAAAGAGAAGTCTAATTTGGTGTAATTTCAGGTATTAGACTCTACAGAGAATTCACAATCCCAGACAGTATTTTCTTAGACCTCAAAGTTGCTCCACCACAAGACTCAAATCTGTAGGACAAGCATTCACATGAATTGCCTCAAACACATGCATAGGCAAATTGGGAAATGATGTGGAGCTGAAACATATTACAGAAATCTTTCCTGAAAGGTTGGTGGTATGCTTATCAGACTATTTTTTTTTTTCATATGGTAAAAGATATATGCATGCATGTTAGCAATAAAACCGAAAATTTTGCTGCCATTTAATTCCTGGTGGAGTGGTAGAACGAGCTAGTAAAAAGGCTGAAATTCATTTCCACCTTCATTGTACACCATCAGCAGAATTGTTTATTAAGACGGTGGGACTGTCAGAGAACAGCCTCTTGCAAGAGTGAGTATTTATGAGAGCTGTAATCATGTAGGTGGTACCTAATCATCCATGATTATCTTGGCTGGGTAGGGAATTCAATGGGGTCAGTGAAAAACAACTGAGTGTCTCCATTGGAAGTAACTTTGGATCAAGCCATCATGTGTTGTTCATTCTAAATTAAACTGAATTAAATTATAACAGGTTTGGGATTTTAGACAGAAAAACTGAGAAAGTGAGGGCACAGGTCAGTCAAAACACCCGGAGGGAAAAACTCAATTTAATTATGTCAATACTAGGAAAACTATCAGGTCTTTTTTTGGGGGGAAAAAATCAAAACAGGATTTCAAGATAAATCACCTGTATAAAGAAAAAAGAAAGCTATAAAACCCTGTAGAAATATAGATTCTAGAATATTGTCTTGAAATGTATGGTTATAGTATCTGTTTGATTTATATTTAATATTGCCTTATATTTAACAAAGTAAAAAATTATAACACAGCAACAGTAAGAGTCAGCAATTACGCTATGAGAGAAGTGTTGGAGATGGGCTGGCTCAAAGAGATTTTAAAAAATGGATGGTTTGAAGTGACTGACACGTCCTGTGTGTTTGGCTGTATTAATTAACTTGCTGGGTGATTATAAGCATCCAGTGTGATGTTGACACAAGAAAAGGGTGAAAGGCGGTATCAACTGGAACTGACTGCTCCAGACCAGGAATAACATAATTACCGAGCTGGTTCCCTGGACCAACCAAGTTCTGGAGTTGCAGGGGCAGAAGAAGCCAACTTGGTGGAAAATAGCCCTAAATACCTTTATTGCAAAGCTGCTGCACTTTACGTCTCTGTGGAGCCCTTGACCTCAGGAGCAGGGCAGAGGCGGCAGTGCCCCCTGGCCCACCCTTCCCAGGTGAGTCTGGCTCACTTGATGAGCTCAGCTGATTCCAATGATGTGATAATGAGGGTGGAGCTCATAACGAGCAGCAGAGGGGCTCTTTGGGGGGCTTTGTAGGGGCTGCATCTTATTCTGCAGCTCTGGGGAGACATTTTGGGCATCGCTTGAGGAGAGAGGAGGCCCTTCGGCTGTTGGGTGGAAGCTCGAGCATGTGAGTTTTGGCTTTTTTTATTCATTTTTGTTTCTAACCTGCCTGAAAGGCAAGTGCTAGTAACTGAGGGGCCCTGGGCCGGTCTTTTTCAAGCGTGGTTTGGGAGGACGTTTGAATATTGGCGAGTGGTGTAATCTGTAAGAAGGCTTGAGTAAAGTAAAAATAGCAGTAAAAGTCGTAGCAGGAAATTTGGGAGAAAAAACCCACTTTAATCTAAGGTTGTAGTGAACGTGATTAGTCTTCAGGCTTTGCTCTGCCAGCTTGGGTTTATGTTTACTTGGTAAGTATATTCCTTTTTCTGGAGTATTTGGTAAATGCCTATTTCCTTAAAGTTTTCTTTATTCAAGAATTGTAGTGCTTTGAAAAAGATTGAGATGGATTGAACTGTGTAAAGTGATTTATGAGTGATAACTGAAGTCTCCTTTAGAGCGCTGAAAATAATTTCTTAAAATATAAAAGTAAAAAAAAAAGAAACTTGAAGCCCTTAAAGATACTTCTAAGCCACTTTGAAAATAGCTCAACACTTCTCTGTGTAAATTTAGATTATTTTTATAGGTGGGGGGAACTCTTGAAGGATTGTTTGCTCTGTAGTTCTTCCACAGTTAAAACTATGAGTTTGTTTTCATTTGAAACCTACTTCCAGCTGCTTTTGGTATACACATCTCGGTTGAAGCAGCGTCCGAACTGATGTGCCTGATAAATAAGGTGGATAGATACGGAATTCCTGAATTGCAGTTATGGAAAGGAATTTTATCAGTCAACTCTGAAGCACGTCGCTTGTAAAACTGTGTCTACAAAGTTATCTGGTGGAAATGCTCCTACCCCCGTGGAGTGCATTGCCGTGCGGTGGCGATGCGGAGGAGGGATGGCTTCTATTCGCCCAGGCTGTTACAGCCCAGGGCTCCCACTGAGCCGCCCGGGTGGTGTCGCCAACGTGTGTCCGCGCTTGTTTGGGGGCAGAGGAAGGGAGACAGACCCCGTACGGCCACATGGAAGGGCAGCTTCTAGACGCTGTCTGCCCTCGGACAACACTGAAGGCAGTCTGCCGGCCGTGCGGCTTCAATGGGGGCTGAAGCCTTTGGGGGGCGGGATGAAGCCAAACTGGTTTTATAGCGTCTGTTTTGCAGACTACACAGGTGACATCTTGACTTCAAATTCTGAAGTAAATAGCACTACTGAGCAGACTAACCTCCAAATCCAGGCAATTGTGACGCAAGCTTCCTTACCAGCTTACTCCAAGCTGTGTCTTTTCCTCTTCCCACTCTCCCCAGTGCAGCTTGCCCTTAGCAGGGGAAACACTACAGAGTTGTGGCAAGTTCTGTTTCATCTCTAACCGTAGTACATCTGGGTGCTATTTTAGGATTGGCAGGTTTCTGGTGAGCATTTGAAATGAGGAGAAAAAAAAATAAATTACAGTTTTCCTGCTAGTAAGTTCCTCTCAGAAAACTGCAATTGTTTCCGTGGGAAGTGGTGCTGTGAGTAGGAGACGTGAAGGTGTGTGCTGGTGCAGAGGTGACAGCAAAGCTGACTGGTACCCTCTCTTGTGTGCAGCAGCCTGTGAGCTTCTGGAAGGAAAGCCACAGCGCAGTGAAAGGCCTTGGCGTTGCAATTAAATGCCTGCAAAAAAAAAAAGGGGGGGAGGCAGGGAGATGCTGAAACTACAGGATGTTTCTTGCTGCCTGTAATTCATAAAAGTTCAAAGTTTTCTTGTGTGAAAAGAGGATCCACCATGCATCTGAGACCTGACAAAAGCATAATGTGGCTCAAAAGACATAGAACTATTGCATGCCTTTAATAATATCTGATGGAGAAACAGAATGGGGAGAGATTGATGGTAGTGATAAACTGATCTTATGCGGACACTCATAACTGGAAGGGGTATACTTGAAAAGGACAAAGGGAAGGTACTACGCTGCAGTGTCCAATTTATGGGTTGCAAATATAAGAAGTCACTGAGACAAACAACTTGGTAAGAATCAAAGAGCACCTGCTAAGCCGCAGGTACTTGTACATCATATGGAGACCTTCTGCCAAGACAGGTGGGAAGAAAAGCTGAATAGTAAAGCAAACTTTGTTTCATGTGATTCCCCATGAGGATCAAGAAGAAATCCAGCCCCTCTGTTTAGAGCCTTGTCTAGCCAGCCGTACTCTCTACATAGCAGAAATATGCTGACAGATGGATCAAGAGAAATAGAATATATTATAGCCCTGAATAAACTCACAGGCTAAGCATTGGTTTGATCTGATGAATGCAAGATCAGCTTTTAATGCAGATGAGAATACTGATTATACTGTGATTACCATGCTTTGGTATTTCGGTGCACATATATAGCTGCATCCAGATGAAGTACGAAATAAATAATGAAACTCGTAGGGTTATTGAGGCCTTCTGTAAGGGATGTCCATGTTTTATTTATTGGGGGGTTGGTTAACTGCTGTAAAAGGAGGAAAATCTCATGACATATATGCCTTGACTCAGTGCAAAGCCATTCAGTTTCATTCTTAAGTCTTCCTGCAATTAATGTTTCCTTCCCCCCAGCAGTGAACCACTCTGAATGTGTTCTGCTTTTTGTATGTTAATGGATGGAGTTTAAGTTGGAAATTGCTCCACTATCAGTTATGTGAGTCGACTTGAGCAAGGAGACAAAGGGACTGAATACCAAATAACCGCCTGGCTGGGAAGGTGGAGAAGGGGGGGGGGGGGGGGGGGTGGTGTTGGGTGAGTGCAGCCTTTGAAAGGCATTTAGATAAACAAACCAGGAGAGTTTTGTCTTTACATTATTGAATGATTCAGACTGTGTTTGGAGAGCATCGAGCTGTCCAGAGCCACCCCTGTGGCCTGGGTGCACCCTCGCTTGGGAGGAGGAGGATGGTGCACAGCTCAGTTAAATCCAGGTGTTGCTGATCCATGCACCTGGTACCTGCTATGTGTGCTGCCTGCCCCTTCTTGCTTTCAGAGGGGCAAGATGAGGGTAACTCCCTTGATGAAATTAGAGCAGGTGGTTTTCTTCCCTGCTGTAGGAAAACCACTTGCTTCAGTAACTTATTTGTACTCTCTGAAGAGATGGCTTTACTCTGAGCCACTCTGGGGCACAGGGATCAGGAGGTCTGGCGCAGAATGTCTTGACCTTGTGCAAAAAGCAGTGTGTGTTGGTGGCGTGGGTGCCGTATTTTAAACACACTGCAGTGACAGAGGTATATGCTGATGTGTGTCGTTAAGTTGCTATGGTATCTGAACGCCACAGACCATTAGTCAGGTGACAGTTTGTGCCTAGATACTGCTGTGATTGATGCTCTAATAAATACCTGAGAGGAAAGTATGGGGGGAGAGAGGGAGGGAGTGATGGAGATGACCTTACCCTAAGTGTTGCCAAATACCCGTGATAGCCATAAAAACTAAGGAGACTGAAAAATTTATTTGTATTCAACTGAGGATTCAGCACTGTAAAAAGAGGAACTAATAAAGTAGAAGCTCCCTATTTTCTATTTTAACATCAATATATTAAGCAGCTCATAAAATCCAGTACAGAAGGACAAATGCTATCCTTCTGCATATAGAGTGCCTTCAGTACACAAAGGGGAAAGACTGTCTGAGGCTTAAGGTGTTAGATTGGGACTCTGGACTCAATTAACTTCTCCCTGTAGACTTTTTATGTCACTGTGGTAGAGTCATTTATCCTCTGTGTTCCCCTTTCTAAAGGTAATTTACCCATTTCCAGAAGTACTGAGAGTCGAAATGTCGCTATTCATGCTAGAAGTGCATTGACCACCATAATGAATTCAAGTACTGTGCTAGTAGAAGACACTTAAGTTACTAAGATAGGAGGACAAAACAGTGTTTGTCCCTGTCATGGTGGTTCTGCATTAGGCATTTGATGCTAATTGGCACTCCAAAAAGTGTCGTTTTGTAGCAGGAATGCAAGGACAGGGTTTCTGCTGACAACTTCTATGCTGGCATGTCCTTGTTGTAAGGAAAGTGCCTGGGGCCAAGGGGATTTCAACAGCTTCTCCTTAAAATATTGTAATTGCTTGACTCCTCTTTTCTCCCTTAGCCTGGGAAGGAGAACTCTTGCAATGGGTTTGCAAGAAACCAGTATGCTATTTCTCAGCACATATGGTTAGTCTCAGGATGAAAATGGAGAATTTGGCTTGTCTTAACTATGTATAATGAAAGGGAATTGAGGGACACACTGAGGCTGTCTGCTACAAGCACCTAAATGGAACATCATGTATCCTCTGATGCCAAATTTGAGAGAAATGAATGACTAAGGCCAGGGTTGTCCAGGCCAGGTTGTCTTTGGTGAGAAATGGACATGAACCCAGAGTGTTGATTCTCCACCCTGCCCTTTTTAGACCACCTCCCCAGTGGGGCAGGGAAGATTTTTCTTTAATAAAAGGTGCTCCTGTAAAACTTAGTGATTGATAGAAGGCAGGTATCATTGATGAGTCATGTTACAACGAATTTACATGTATCCAAGCGGAATGCTGATGACCTTTATCAAAGAATAAAGGTTCACTATTTTGGTATCCCTGCCAAAATATGCAATGTTAGTGATGGCTTGCTTGCTGTCATTGAACAGCTGGGAATACTGGGAAGCCAAATCATCTGTTCCACTCTTGGCTGCCTTGATGCATGTTGTTCCTAGACATGTGTGTTCAACAGTGACTTGATTTGTTTCAGGTGTCATACGTGGAAGGGCTCATGTTTCTAAAAATGTTATATATTTTATAATATATTATAAAATATGATATAGAGTAATACATAATTCATAACACTGCATTGGGACTTGTATTTTAGCTATATATGTATATCCTTGGCAGTCTGATTTTTGAATTGTTGCATATTTCTGTGAAAGTCATTCATGTTCTGAATTTTGTGGCAAGTACCTTTCACCAAGCTTTGTGTTTATTTTCTGATCAATTCTACACTAAACTAAATGAACAAGTGGCTTTCTCTAGCATGTCCACACTACAGGCTCAATTGTAAAATAGAGGTTATTTCCTGCCCCCCCCATCCAGATTAGGTAAATTGGCCAAAAGACAGGTCACTGTGCTACAGATAACTTTTTTTTTTCCCAGATAGATGTGTCCTTTTTCTCTTTATGATCTAGTAGAAGACATGAGTTTTCATGTAGACTGTAGTCTAGATGTTTTTATCTGGTCTTGAAGACATCTGCTTGAGTTTGTCTGCTGTATGTCACAATTGCTTTCAGTTTTATCTCCGTCAGCTGTCTTAAGATATAGATACTGCTCAGATGCTGTCTCTGACTGCATCTTGGAATTGTGCTTTTGCTCTTCCTGTGCTAATGAATTCCTCATTCAGTGCCAAATCCTCTTAGTTTGGGTAAGCAAAAATCTTCCCTTATTTTTTTAACAGCATTTGTCCAGGTGCCTTCAGTTAATATGTTTTTCAGGTTAGTAGTTACAGAAGTTGTATCCTACTGTGTCCAAGTAACTTGTGCCAATTTTTAAAATGGAATATTTCTATCTCATCTTTGGCCAAGGTCAGTATTTCATAAGACTTGAGAGTCTTGGTAGACTGTCATTTAGATCCTACCATAGAGCACCTAGGATTTCCTAATCTGAAAACAGCTGCATCCTAAAACCTCTTTGAGAGGAGCTTTGAACACTGGTTTGTTGCCTAAGGGGAAAGAGTGCTAATCCTGCCATAAGCAAGAAGACAATCTGTGTATAATATTCTGCAATTAGTTAGCATGATTAGTTATAAAAACAGTTGATAGAGGGCTCACATGACTTCTGTGATAGACATGCACGTTTTTTAATACTACAAAGAGGAAAGAGTGAGAGTGCCAGCTCAAAGGCAGCTTTGCAAAACTTTTGTTAGCAATTCTGCTACTGCTTTTCTTTGAGGACTGGGTTTAAAGGTCTACACTTTCTCTAGCACTTCTCTGCTTGAGGAGGGCAGAGGATCTGTCAAAAATAGTGCCCATCACATGTGTTTTGTCTCTTGGTGTTCTGGGGAAGGACTGCAGCTTTTGTGCTCCCTCTTGCCCATGTTACATGGAAAGCCTCTACAGCATGTTTTCTTCTGGGAGCATCTGTTTTCCTTCTGAATATTACCAAGCACTGGGTGCCCCAGGTTGGCAAGTTCCTTCCAAAGGAGAAACCATTTAGGCAATTCCCTCTGAAGTCAGGTTGATATGCCTTATGTGGTCTCCACCTGTATCTCATGCTCCCAGAGCATAGGCAGGGAATGTGTCCTGTCCTGTGAAAGCTTTTAGGTAGTCTCAGTATGGGGGATGGCTGCTGCTTATTCATCATGTGCTATCATGTATAGGCAGACAGGAGATCTGCAAGAGTCCTGAAGACAGATTTCTGGCCCAGGATCTCTTTGTTTGTTTGTTTTTTGGCAAGGTCATTTGTGGATAAATGGGCAGGTCATGCGTTGCTCTTCCCAGAAGGCCACATAGTTTTGCATGCTACACATGTGCCAAAGCAGAGACAAGCGCTGTAAAGAGGCATCATGGATGTCGACAGGCTCATGGGATACCTGGGCTCATCCCAGGTAGTGTCCAGTGTAGCTGCATGTAGGCCAGGCAAGAGAGATCCAGGGGGCCTATGCTGTGGATGTGGAGCAGATGGGATACACACACACAGGGGAGCACACATGGAAAGTCCTCAGGCTCACATTAACATAGATGCAGCCGAAGTAGTCTTAATTTTGAGGATGAGATTCCTGGAAACACAAGAGCGTACCTTATTGTGAAATACGAGACTTGGAATCCCAGTTCTACTGTGTAAAATCCAGAGGAGGATAAATGGTGAAGCAACCATATCTTAATTCTAAATTTAATTTTATCTGACTATTGGCTTGGTTCCTCACAGACTTGCCAGAAAAATTGCAGGGTAATTTTCTCAAATTTATCTCAAATGCACCAGCCAAACCCAGACTGAACTTTTCTCATGTAAAGGAAAAATGCTGATGATCAAAGGCCAAATTTGAATATGATTATTTTTTTCTTATGGCTGAGTGGTACTAATCATGTAGACAGTTGTTATGGGGGGGAAACCAACATATAGATCTAAATTTGTTCTTAATAGATAATAACTTGCATTGGATTGTACAATTATCATGTGGGTTTCACTTTGCTTTCTGGTGACTATGTGTTGGTACGAAATAGCACAGTGGAAGAAAGAGTTGCCACAAAGGGACTACTAATGTTTCCTGACTCAGTTTTCCCGTGCTCTCTGCTTAGCCAGCAAAACTTAAGTTCTCTACATGGCCTACTGGAGGCTAGTGAATTAGAGAACCATACACAAACTGAGAAGACTTCAAACTTTGTACTAGATGAAGACCCTACATCTAGGCAGTGCTGTGCACCTCCCTGCACATAGCACCTGCTATTCCTCCTCTCCTGGCATTTCTACTCCTTTCCCTTTCTTTCCTGTGTGTGCTAAATCTGGTTTGACAACTGTAGCTGTGGTGAATGAACTGGCATGATTTGTACAATACTTCTCATTTTTGCTGGGCAATGGCCTTGTGTCCCTGAATGTCAACGACAATCAATGGGGTTTTTAGACCATAAACATGGAAACGTTTATGGAAATAACCATATGTGGAATGCGCAGAAAACATGAAATATTAAGCAAGATGATTTTTGCTGTGAAAGTCAGTGAAATAGCTTACACTTTTCTCAGTCTTGCAGCAGTCTGAGATTTTCCATGTGTATAACCCCTTGTCAAGGCTATTGATGCAATCAGCTTCATCAGATCACATAACTGTTGTAGAATAATTCGATGTGTCATGAACAGCTACAATTTTAAGTAACCTATTGCTTAATTTATATCTGACCTCTAAGATGTCAGTTTTTACAGGTTATACAGAGGTATTGCTTCAGCTCTAAAAATGTATTGCCTAACCAAATTTCATGACTAGGAACTAAAGCAGTAGATATGTGGCTTTTTTTAAATTTACTAATTGCCTGGCACCCTGATGCAATTGTGCTATGTTTGTGCTCTATAGGATAGTACAGACCATGATTAATGAACTTGTTATCTCCAGCTTTAAGTTCCGCTAAAGGCAGGATGCTCAAGTTGGCACTGCCAACTGGTTTAGAAACAGAAATCCACCAGTTGCCAATACAGAGTAAGGTGGTCCTAAAAAAACGATTAAGTGCATGTTTGTTCTTCCTCTTGTCTCATAAATTGGGTAAGCCTGAATCACTATATATGCTTGTGCAGATGGAGAGGAAACAAATGTGTTTTCTGCTGGTTTGTGTGCCTAGTGCTGTTTTACAGCTCGGAAAAGATAGCTTAATTGGGGCTGTCTGTGCATGGCATTCCCCATGTTTAGTGTTTTGCCAGCTTGCAGGAAGGAACCGTGGTTTCTTGCCAGATCAAACATCCCAGCAGAATATCAGCTTCCCTAAACACAAATTGTATCGTGTTTTATTGGCCTCCACTATTTAAAAAAAAAGTGTATGCTTCCTAGCATTTTGAATGTTGGCATCATAATTGCTTTGCTTATGAGGACTGGCTTTTATTAGGTCTAGCTGGTGAGTTTTATTTTCTGTGATGAGCGAGACTGTAAAATCTCTGCCAACCACAAGTATCATCAGCAAAGCCTGTAATCCACTGCCTCTACATGTGATGTGTCTCTTGCGTTGTCGTCACAAAATCGCTGCAGGCTTTCTGTGGCAGTCCACATCACCCTGGTGGACTGGGCACTGAAGCTCTTGTGATTCGTGTTGGCAGCCGAGGTGTGGAAGAGGTTACTGTCATAAACATCACAATGAATCTTGCAGCAGGAACAAACAGCACCTTTAGTCAGTGTGGGTACATCTGGTAGCACGCTCCTAGAAGGAAAATACTACCTATCAAAACTAAGCATGTTTTAAACTCTCCATTTCATTGCAAGTAACTGGTTTCCAGTGGGAGGGAGGAATCTGTACTCTCTCCATTGATGCTGGTGACAAATACTAATGAACTGACTACAATTTGCAAGCCAACCTTTGCTACTGTGGCATCATCACCAGTTAAGGCATTATGCAGGCCACAGATCTCATTGTGCTGTTCTGTTTCTATTCCAGCACCAGGTAGACCTGCTGGTGACCTATTCTGGGACTGCTCATCAAACACCACTTGATGAGGTTATTTCCACAGAGCACACAGTGTGCTCTGAATCTTGCTTTTCAAGGTGCTTTAAACAGCTGTGAACTGCAGATTTGATGACACATGGCACTAACACACAGAGAAGCTGTGGCTGCCCCATCCCTGGAAGTGTTCAAGGCCAGGCTGGATGGGGCTTTGGGCAACCTGGTCTAGTGGGAGGTGTCCCTGCCCATTGCAGGGGGGTTGGAACTAGATGATCTTTAAGGTCCCTTCCTCCCTAAACCATTCTATGGTTCTAATATATGAGGTATACTTTAGATACAGTATTTTGGCTGGGCTTGTATGCTTGTGTGGCTGCTGGGTCTGGTTTTGATCTGTTTACCTACAGAGGATATTTTGACTCTAGATAAAGCTGCAGGAAATGGCCACTGAAACAAATGGCCCGTTTGCAAAGTATAATGCACTATAAGATGGCAAAATATATTCCACACCAGATTTTTGTCACCAGTAAATATGTTGAGCACCCCTGTACTTTATTAATGGACTTATTTGGGTTAATGGATATGTTTAAAACTTGGGAGTCTGATGTTTTTCCCAGGCTGCATCTCACCACTGTTGGGCTGTTGCCTCAACAGCGTTGGCTGGTTTTTTTTTTTCCCCCTTCCTCCTGGAGTATATCTGCCCCGTAGCCTGGATCTATCCCCCACCCAGAGTGGGTCTCAAAGGGCTGTTACTGGTATGGGTAAATATGGCAGAATAAAGCCTCTTTATTTTTGTATACTCCAGTCCTCAAAGCTGTAAAGTTTGAATCTGCAATTTCCAACCCAGCTGGCTTTCATGCTTTTCTGTTAAGACAGTTTTGCCAAAATACCAACAATGGCCTCAACTGTTTGTTGGTTTGGCACAGCTGTGTTCACAGTGGTCTTTGCAAAACAACTGCAATATTTAGAAAAATGCACAAGAAACTCGAGATGGTTAATTGTTAAATATTTTTGCACAAGGCATGACATTGAAAAGATTTTGCTCTCTTCTTTGGTTTAGCAACTGTGGGAATTTTGAGTCTTAAGTGACAGTTTCTCTTATTACTGTGTAAAAAAAAAAAAAAAGTCAGCAAAACCAGTTAAAAATCCTATTTTAGTAGTTTTAACAATGGCAAAATGATCTTGGTCAGTTCTACAGTTTTGTAGAAACTACAAAGGACTGTTTCTTATTACAAAACTGCTCGTTCGTTCAAGTGGAAAGCAGCTTGATCCTGTTTAGCCAAACTGGACTTGCATCTAAAGGGGGGAAAAAAGAACAAATCGCACATAGTAGGGGTCCTCACACCCAGCCAAAATATGTTTGCCCCCAAAACTTCCTCTTCTTGACCCTATTGTCCTTGTTGAAGCCCCAGGCCTCTCATCTGGGAATTGTTTGAATTGTATCCCCAGTCATTTCAGCATCATTGAAACAAAGCGCAGATTGATCTTTTCCAAGCTCTGTGGGCTGTGAGCTTTCTCTTCCAAAGGGTTTGCTGAGTGCCAGTCCAGCTGGAGCCTAAGAAAACCCTGCAATGCAGCCCCTTGGGTCCATATCAAAGGCAGGAATGAAGTGGGTACCTAAATAGGCACTGAGATCCTGCTGTGACCACTACCCTCTGGGAGACTTTCGGTCTCCAGAAGGAGGAGATGGTGCTGATGAAGGTGTGAGATTACCTGCTTTGTGCTGTTTGTCTTGCCTTACTGAGAAATACGTGAGATCCTTTAGCAAGTGAGAGGTTACATTCATGATAGACTTAGCTGCAGTCAGTGCTAGGTCTTATTTTTCAATATACTACCACAACGTCCACAGCCACTAGACTAAGCTGTTGCGTGGCAATCTACCAGTTGCTCCAGTCTTATTTCAATTGACTGGTTCACTTTATGCTGAGTGAAGCCATGCTAGATTACTCCTGCAAAGTGAGGTCCTGCACTCTATTGGGACAATTTCTCATCTTGAAGGTCATTTTCACTAAATACTACGTTTCCGCTCTGCCCTTCAAGCTGTCATCTTGGTTTTGACAGCCCCTTGAGTCTTTTGGCTACTGGTGCCAAGCTGTGCTGACTGGGCATCCTCTCCTGTGCAAATAGGGGAAATGTCATTAGGTTTTCGAGGCACGCCTCAGTCTGGCTAATTAGGCCTATTCCATAGACTGGAGGACTGTTAATTGGTTATTTCTAATCAGCATCTGCCAGGGGAGGGCTCAGTAATGGTATGAGCTCTAACCAGAACCTTATCCTAGGTTTGGGGTTTTCTCCTACAACTGCTGCAACAAACTGGAACAGAATGACAAGTTATTTAAAAGATAAATATTTTAAATACGCAGAAAGGTCAGCTGAAGGAATTTGACTGAACTATAAGTGACCACTTCAGGGAATAGAGAGAAAATGACCTCCTTTGCTATGGAGACTGTGCTGAAATGTTGCCAAGCCTTGAAATATTCAGATGATTGGTCAGCTGCCAAAAATTTGTTATTCATGAAATGCCTAGTGTATACTAGCTTGTAGAGCTATTACAGATCTTAATGAGCTACAATAGAGACTTTTGCTTTACAAAAGGCAGAGGAAGCTGCTTGTCCTACCAGATCCTTTGTTTCAGTCCAGTTCTACCAGCATGGGACTGGAGAATCAAGTGCCTTTGTTCGGTTTGAGTGACTGGCTAACTTGAGGTGTTTATGTGTGCACAGAAGAGTATTTGCCATGCAGGCAAGCTATCTGCCACATAACTCATTACATCACTTGATTAGAGTTTTGCCTGAGCTCCCCTGCCACCGGAGCCATCCTTATTTAAGACTCTTCTTAGGCTGCTCAATTTTGAATTTGTGATCAATGCCTCCCCAGCTCTGTCAATTCCCAGTCCCGGCTCTCCTGGCTTTTGCATATCTGACAGAGACTGCAAAGCACTTGATTAGATGGAGAATCATGTCCTGCTGCTCTGTCTCCCACTCTTGGTTTACTCAGCTAAGTAGCTTACTGCTTTACTAGTAATTGCAAGGCAGTCACCACTAATAAGCTACTTGCTTTCCAGAAAACAGGCTCTGCTCCGTGTGTTACCATTCACATATTTTGTGATCACTAGAGCTAAAAGGCTGCTTTTATCGTTGGTTTTCCATACGTGTTTGATTTGTTTCTCTTGCAGCACTCACCACTTAACCTTGGTTTTCTGGCATGAAACTGAGAACTGCAGGTGACCCCCTAGTCAGATGTTCAAACCATTCCAGTTTCGCTATGGAAAGTCCTTGTCTGAATTTCTGCTGTTTTCTAGTCATTAAGCTAATTCTGAAAAAGAAGCCAGAAAGCTGCCTGATATTTATAGTAGGGGATTTGGTGATTTTTCTGAGAGGGAAACCAAATGGCAGCCTGAGTCTTCCAGGGGCTGAAGGTCAGCTTTACCAAAAGACATCAGATGGGGTACTGTTTTTTGTTCTTTTTTTTCCCCTCTTTCTTTGAGAAAGAGATCAGGACTCTTCAGTTTCTCACTTCTCAGCTACATATCACTATAACTTCTTATTTCACAAGAATTAAATGTTGTTCTCGTTATGCTGTGTGAATTTGTCTGCGAGGCTCCTAGCAAAATGCAGTAGGAAACAATGCTACTCTTCATATAACTTAGTAGTTTCTAGGATAATCCTTGCCAAAAGGTTGGAAAACAGAACATAAATATAATGAGAATTTATTGAACTGTGTAGGAAGAACAAAATACCTCCAAAACTATATTATCCCAGAATCTGCACGTGACTCTCGCCAAAGGAATATCAATTTGTAAGCATCAAATTAATAGAAAAAACTTAGCTTGATGAAAATGCTCTGAAAATGTTTTGGCGAACTTTCCCATGAGCCTTGTGTGCTGTACATTTGCTGTGTAATATCCATTTTAACAATATGTCAGAGGCTAAAATCTGTTTTCTTATATTGTTTTAAATGAAATGCTAACATATTATTGACTCTGCTAACAAAGCAGTTGGCTGCTCTGGATGTTTGCAAGGTAGTAAAACCACTGTGTGGGAGCACAATTCAAGTTTCCTAAGCAGGGATGATTTTTTTTTTGCGTTTCTGACTGTCCTGAAACAATACTTGCTGTTATTTATTTAGAGTAGGTCTCAAGCCCTTAGGACTTCAGCCCAGGTTTTTATAATAGTGTGAGTTCAATCTACCAGCAAAGGTGCTGTGTGTGGTTAAATGCTGCCCAAGTACCAGTTGCAGCTACCTGAATTTGTGCTGTACAGCTGCAGCAGAATTCCCTCTGTACGAAAGGGTTAGCTTGTGGTCTTCATTACACTCTTTTTTTTTTTTCTTTTGCTGGTTCTTCAACACTTTTCCTTTGAAGGCAGTGAGTAAAATTAAATTGTTTGGAAGGCTGGCTTTCCCAGCTGCTTGGCCTGATGCTAATTTGGGACCAGAACAGCCTGAGAGGTCGGACCCCCCCCTTCCCCATCCTTCCCAGGGGGGCAGCGGGCAGGCTCGGGCTGCGCGGGGGGATTTGCCGGGCTCCGCCTGACCTCTAGTGGCCACCGCGGGGCCGGGGCGAGCCCGGGTGGGCTTCCCTGGGGGCTCGGGGAGGGGGGCAGCTCCTTACCTTCGTGATGTGTGCTTTGTCTCGCTTCTGCAAACCCCTGCAAGAGGGGAAAAAGTGTGTGTACGCATGTAATATATATAATTATAGATCATAGAATAGTTTTGATTGGAAGAGACCTTTAAGATCATCAAGTCCAACTGTTAACCTAGCCAAGTTACCACTAAACCATGTACCTCAGCACCATGTCTACCTCCAAGGATGGTGACTCCACCACTTCCGTGGGCAGCCTGTTCCAATGCTTTACAACCCTTTTGGTGAGGAAACTTTTCCTAATATTCAATCTAAACTTCCCCTGGTGCTACTTGAGGCCGTTTCCTCTTGTATCACTTGGGAAAAGAGACTGGCCCCCACCTCACTACTACCTCCTTTCAGGCATAACTTGCACACTATATATATATGGCCCAGCTCTTGGATGGAGCTGCAGATGTGCAGCTGGTGAGCTCTGCCCCTCGGAAGGGTACCAGGAGAAAAGGCTGTATCTCTGCATCCACAGGCTCGAAGGGGAGGGGAGCACCCACACAAAATGCAGTGTGGAAATCTGAATGTCATCTCTGAAGCAGTGGAAGCTTTTGGAGACTGCGGTTCCTGCTGGTAGCATCTCGGCTGCTCAAAGAAAAGCTGAGCCCCAAGTAAAGCTGTGAGTTTGGGCATAAACCAGCTGGAGTAAATGTGGTTCTTCATCCTCCTGCTGATAGGAAATCTACCCCTTCATTGCTTGCACAAAGAGCCTCTGTGGCTTCAAGAGAAACCAAATATTTTGGGAGATGCACTCAAGGGCCAGGAAGAAAAGAAGGGGGAGTAAAATAATCGCACTTCTGTAATTTTTTTTCTTTGGCAGGTATCGTTCAGTAAATACCCTCTAGCAAATCTTTGAAACGCAACTTTTTTTTATCTTCAAGATAATTACTCTGTTCTAAAAATCTTCTCTGTTTCTGAGGATGTGTCTATTTAAAGTTATGCTGCCGAGAGGAAAAAGTTAGTTCAAAACCTTTTAATATAACTCCAATTAATAGGTGTGTGTGAAAACTATGTAGCCATAAAAAGAGCAGTATAAAGTGTCTATGTGCAGTGTGGGTACTTTGGGCTGGTATTGTCCTGGGACTGGTATAAAATGGTGGTGAAACCAAATCTCGGATCCAAGCAAAACTGAAAATTCAGAACTTCTGTCTGGCAGCCGGGTGGTGCTATGAAGTCAGTTGTATTTAATTGCACACTGTAGTTATCTGTAACCGGGACAACCATCCACAACACTAATAAATGGTTCCATTTAGGACTTTTGGAGCCAATTAAGCCTTTATGTTAAAGTCGTAGGGTAAGAGCTTCAGCGGGGGGAAAGTCGGACCTCAAAAGCTGTGGCGAAAGCAGCCGCCTTCTGCCGTCGGGGGAGAGCTGGTGAAAAGCTCACGTTTCTCATTTGAAGAGATTAGTTTGTTCTGCCACACACACACAGGGCTCCTGAGGACTTCAGCTGGAGCTACCTGCACATAAAAGAGCGGCTAATGTGGCGGAGGATTTAAATATTTAAGTCTCTTTAACATAATCTCCATTAATTTTTATGGATTAAGGAATTCTCGGTGTTAATGCAGTTGCAGAAGCTTTTGAACTCCTGGTTTGCTAATTGGTGGATAGAAAATAATTCCTTTTGTATGTCCAGATAACTGTGGACTGTTAGCAAATTAAGGAATTACAGTACAAACTGCTTGAGGTATTATTTACTGGTCTCCCTTGATAGATGTGTAGTAAGCATTGAAGAATTAGGGGAAAAAAAAATTACCTGGAAATGGTTGACAGGCATTAAATGTACAAATTATCAACCCATCTAAGCCAACAAGGTAGGAAGGGATGTTGTCAGTGGTGAACCTGCACTCGGTCCTGAAAATAACAATTCTTTTTAAAGCAGCTGATCAAAAGAATGCAGGAAAATGAAATCTCATTATGAGTTTACCATCCTATGGCAACAGAAGAAAAACCTGAAGAAAACAGTTGCAGGATGGCCTGACAAATGTCTTCAGAAGCCATTTTAGGAGTTGCCTCATCTGCAGGATTCTTCTTGTCAAAAACTGGGATAAGGGCACTTCTTTGTTGACATTTGCACAAAACCACACATATGAGCGGAGTGTGGAGAGGGCTACTCTGGGGCAGCTGCAGTCCTGGGGAAAACAGAAACCACACTGTGTGTATGGCCCTGCTGATTGGGGGTCCTTTTTTGTTGGATGTGCTGGTATTTTGGGGGGGAGGGAGGGGCGGAATGCTGGGCTTGCACAGCAGCATGGAGACCTTTATCAAAAGGTGCTGGGTCACCTAATCGTGCCCTGAGCCCAACCTGTTCAGCGAAACAGGGCCTCAAATACTGTGCTCAAAGGGAAATGTGATGTTGCTCAGTAACATCTCGGGGGAGAGCAAATGGTGGAAATGTGCACAGACCCCTCTCTGTCCTGTGTAATTCAATTAAGCTCTTAGATGGCAAATTGGGAAATAGTGCCTGAATTTACTCTGCCTTATCGTTGCTGTGTTACTTGCTGTTGCCAGCACCGGGATGAAACAAATGCTGAACCAGCAGCTGGCAATCTCTCAAATACATATGTTTTTATCTGTTTAAAAATAGCAACTGGGAATTAATGCTTTCCAGGATCAGAAAGGCCCTCTTTCTGGGATTTGTTTAAGATAGTGCATTTTTGTTGTAACCACACATTCTTTGTGCTTCTCTGCCTCTCCAGTTAGATCCTTCTGGTCCTTGCCTATTGTTTACTGAAGCAAATTTCATAGACATCTTAGGGAGACATTTGTGTCCTACTTTTTTTAATGTGTTCATTTGGGATGAAAATCTATTCCTGCCCAAAACTCTGTGGGCTAATTGATGCTTAAAGCTCTCCTTAACAGGGAATCCAGCCATGCACTGGCATGGAGTAAACCTGCTTTCTTCTGCATGGTACTGATCATACTGTTCGGTCTAGGGATATATGCCATATGGATTGTGCTGTCCCTTCCTTCTAAATAGCATGTTTTAAATTGTGATATTTCTGCCTGCCTATACAGCTAGTGAAAACAGTGCTTTTTCTGGATGTCAAAAGTCAAAATCTTCTTATGAATTTGTGCAATGGTTGCAAATAGACATAAAAAATATTCTCATTGCTTTTCTTCTGTTACCTAGGGAATGTAAGGGGGCTGTGGGGTAGTCAGGGTCAGCATGACCAATGCAAAAAAAAATTGGAGGAGATCTGTCTGCAATTACTCATGGCAGACTGGACCCAGAAACTGGACATTTGTTTCACAGTTGCATATAAATTATTAACACTATGATGAATTTAATCTAGCTGCTTTTTCATCTGCCTGTTCTGTGATGAACAACCATGACTTCTGTTTCCTTTCAATTTTCTGGCATAGGCTGTTGCATGGAAATAAGCAAAATAACGATGTGGTGCGACTTAAAATATGGCACTTCTTACTAGGTTACTACCACAATTATCTATACGAAGGCTGTTCCTTTGTGTGCACTCTCAGTACCTACATAGATGCCAACACCCTTTCCCAGTTCCTTTGTTGATGGGTTTTCAACACTTACAAGGAAACAAACTTAAGGTATCCTATGCTTTTATAAATAAAGGCACACTACCTTTGTTTTTGCACTTGACTAAATGACAATCATCAGTTAAGCAGAATATTTTAACAGGTATTTAATTTTAGTTACAGATGCTATGCTGCTGGATTCACAATGAAAGCAGTAGATGAACATAGTCTCAGAGCAATTAACACTTCTCACTGCAACTGAAGCATCTGTGCAATGTGCTGGTAGACATACTGTGAGTGTATGCAGAGTTGTCTTTTTTGTAACTCCAGCTGCAGCTGGGAACTTCTTGACAGCAGACACTGGTCCTTTTTTTTTAGTAGATATTTGGCCCCATCCAGACTGTTCCTCTTCTATTTCTGACTGATCTCAGAGTCTACTGAAAGGCTTTTTCTTTAACCTTTGCAGGCCTAAGACCTCCAGCAGATGACCTTTGCTGGATTTAGCAGCTGGCTGTCTGCAAGGCTGTTGCCTCCAGCCATCCAAAGGGACAGAGGTCCCTTGCCTTGATGGCTGTGGGGTGCAAGTCTACCCTACATCTGCAAGGGATTTGCAGTAGATGAGCAGAGCACTTCTGAATTTTTTGGAGGTGGGGAAAGTTCTACTTAAAGGTTCCACGATACCTTCTCTTTCCCATGTTTCAAGACTCTTTTTTTCTCTCTATCTTTTTGTGAAATGGCTTTTCTCCTTTCTTAGAACTTGTTTCAGAAATTTTACAGACTTTTTACAAGGGCATGTAGTGATAGGACAAGGGGGAATGGCTTCAAACTGGAAGAGGGGAGATTTAGATTAGATATCAGGAAGAATTTTTTCACTCTGAGGGGGTGGTAAGGCACTGGAATGGGTTGCCCAGAGACGTTGTGGAAGCTCCATCTGTGGAGGTGTTCAAGGCCAGGCTGGATGGGGCTTTGAGCAACCTGGTCTGGTGGGAGGTGTCCCTGCCCAGGGCAGGGGGGTTGGAACTAGATGATCTTTAAGGTCCCTTCCAACCTAAACCATTCTATGGTTCTATGAAACTCCCATGTAGTCAACTCAATGGTTAAACACTAAACATCGCAATATCTAGGTGTGTAACTTTATTAATAATTACAAAGGAACTTTAATTTTGTCATAATATTTCTCAAACACAACTAGCATAGAGTAAAACTCAAGTCAGCCAAGAAATTTTAATAGGGTTAGCAGATTTGTTTCCATTGGTTTTAGCTGGCTTTGGACTAAGCTCAGAGTGGACAAGAGGCTAATACTGCATCAACAGCAAACTTGTACAACCTCCTCCTAATGCAGGGCACTTTTGGTGTGTCTCACCAGTCTTCAGCCTTAAATATTTTAAGGTGAATATTTTTTGATAGACTTTTACCCCAGAATGTGGAATGTGAAAGATTATTGGTCATCCAAGAAACAACTGAGAACTTTCCCTAAACTAAATAGCATTGCAAATGAACCTCCAGGAAAACAATTTTTACACTGAAAACTGTGAATAACCTGAATGGAATTTGGACAAAAGCCGTGGGAATCATCAGGAAGGCTGGAAAGACTTATCAAGGCAGATTATTATGGTTTAGTGGAGCGATAACTAAGGAAAGACATGACTTACACAAACAGTGGAAGTAGATAAAGGCTAAGGAAGTGGGCTGCTCATTGTAGGAGGGACAAGTCAAGGAAACAACAATCTTGAGTTATACTGGTGGTTATTTTTTTTTTGAAACAAAGACTTAAAGGTGAGGTGGAAGTATTTATATGGAAGTTGTGCAATTTACAGGGTTCAAGTACCTTAGGACTACTGCAGGTGATGTAAAGCTAGATCATAGCTAGGCAAGATACTGTAGTATTTGTCATTCTCTGAAGCAAATGCATTGTATAGAAAAATCTTATTCAAAAGGTGGTGGCTTAGTCTATGGAAAGTATAATATCTCATCTCTCCACGTTAATACCTTGTGACTTTATTGCTTCCTTTAAGCTGTTCTCTGGACTCTGCCATTGTCATGGGGAGAAAACTAGTAAGACTTTAGTCTCATCTGGCAACTTCGTGATTAATAACAAGAGGGTCTGGAGTGAACACCCTGGGTTTACATATGCCGAAGATATTGGAAATGCAGAGCCATAGATCCCACTGAATGGGAAGGAAGCAATTCCCTGGTAAATAGGCTTTTGAAACTGGACACTTCAGGGCTTTAAGTCTGAACACACTGATGTTTTAGACCTCTCAACCTACCTTAATGCTTTGGGGGATTCACTGATCCACTGTTCTTAGAAATGCTGTCTCCTGTGCCTTCCCCTCTCTCCTGCTCATGAATAGCATTGGAATTCTACCTTCAGTGAAAATAGGGATTTTTATTGCTGAAATCAGCTCACCAG
The DNA here is from genome assembly GCA_008711295.1 of Anarhynchus alexandrinus. Classification (NCBI taxonomy): domain Eukaryota; kingdom Metazoa; phylum Chordata; class Aves; order Charadriiformes; family Charadriidae; genus Anarhynchus; species Anarhynchus alexandrinus. The sequence goes on along the minus strand of VUYV01000087.1, from coordinate 2,948,082 downwards.
TGTAAGATCAAGTAATAAAAGACTAAAATAAAGGGGGGCAGGGGGTGTTAAAAATGGCAACTGTGTTTTTCTGATTATTTTCTGGAACTTTAGCCTCTCAAATCTTGGAATATGAAATAAATTTTTGATTTATGTAAATGATTTCATCCTTTACCAAGCCTACACTTACCATTCAGCGATGTTGAACTGCTGTGAGATGCAAAATCTTTCAGTAATTATAAGGAAAATGCTTCAAGTCTGTGCTTTCTTTAAAAGCTTTTTTTCTTCAGATTAGAATTTTCTGCTTGACTTATTTGAGGATCTGTAGAGAAGCTTTTTCCCCCCACTGCCTTCTTTAAAGGCTTAACTTTCAAAAATGCACTAAACCAGTCAGTGCCCCAGTTCCAATTTTCTTGTTTTACCTTGAAAACTACTGCAAATCTTTTCCGGTATTGTTATGCATAAAAGATAACAGTACATTAATAATGCGAGCTTGGAAACTTCCTGTATGCTGTAAAGAATAGGAATCTATTAAAGAAACAATGGTATTGTTTTCTTTTCATACTATTTCCCCTTCTAATACCATCTATTGTATTCCATAAGAGACTAAAATAACAATTTTCATTCTTAGTATACTTACAGCAGGCAGGTTGAAGACTAATAAGCGTAATGTTAAGGCTATTTCTTAACAGCTTTTCAGAAATGAGTCAGTTTGGTAACTGTGATTGAAAATGCAGGTAGGAGTCTATATTTGATGGTTAACCATGAAGGATTACATACAGAATTAGTGCTTTTCGGGTACAAGTTTGGTGAATTGTGAACCCATGACAATATGTAGTTGGGTAGTTATAGCACAGATTTGTTACTTTCTCAGAGCTATTGTATTTGCTTAAAATGAGATAATTCGTGCTCATCGCTGGTCTGGGAAGCTAATCTGTTCCTGAGTAGCCTGACAATAACAGGAGGCAACTGAAAGGAAACTACACACTCCTTTTTCCTCATGGTTCAGTACATCAGGTTGGGGGGGGGGAGGAATTCATGGTTTATGCCAAACTTGGAAAATGAAATCAACCTAGAATCCAAAATCAAACATCTGAGTGTACACAGGAAATTTTAAATGCTGTTGTTTCCATTGGTGGAACTCCTTCCATACCTTTATATTATAATTTTTTGTATCAAAGCTAACTTTGGATAAAAAAAACCACCATCCTTGCACCTCAAAATTAATGCCACTTTTGTGATGCATAGTGCACTTCAGATATTAGATATTAATGGGTACCTAGGAAAAGAAAAATCAGCACTACAATAATAGTGAGGGAGAAAACAGAGACGTTGATCTTCAGAAGCTTTTTTTTTTTTACGTAGAGGTGAGATGCATTTGTTTCCTTGAGGAGTAAAATGAGATGTTCAAGAACAGAAGCAAAATATGTATAAAACGAAGCCTGCCCACATGAATGGATTCTGTATGAAGAAATTAAATTCTCAGCAAGACTTAAACGTCTGTGCTTGTGTGGGTTTGCCACAGTGGGAAGTCTGGTAGATCAAAATTCTTGAAGCTGTGCAAACATACAGGCAAAACTGAAAGCATATATCCTCTAACTGAAATTCTCAGAGGTTTTAGAACAGCTCCTAAATGGAACAATACAGAAGTAGCTGAACTGGGTTCACCATGGCGAGTTTGGTGCCCATATTCCACCTCCTTCTGGTCCTGGACAAGGTGGGCTGGGGAAAGGAAGGAATTGGAAGGAGTGGCTGATGTAAATGAGGAATTTAGAGCAATGCTATGCAATTTCAAGGCCTGTGGGTTAGAAACAATCAGCCTGGGAAGGCCCCGGGAGCCATAAGGAGGAGAGATCTCTTAGGTATCACTAGGGCAAGTAATACCTGAATATATTTTTGACACTATAGAAATGTAATTCACTTCCGTACCAATTGTTTTTCTTTTAAATGCAATGCTTTGGTTCTTCGCTGCAGAATTATCATTGCTTAGGTGACATTGTTTAGGTGTTGTGGTGTGTATATCTATATACATACACAGATGTGTATGTAGGCACGCAAACACAGCTAATTAGTCTACATTAAATAACTTATTTCCTGTGATCTACCTCTACAACAAATAACATAATGTAGATATGCTTTTCTCTTCAGAAATTGGGTCTGCCTGTCATCGCTTTAGAACTTTTCCTAATACTGACTTATTTTTTCCCCAAGATTAAAATCCTGTGGCCTCTATATCAAGAGGTTGTTACTACTTTAACCTTCTATTCCAAAACAAGCTTCTGTTCCCAACACGTGGGAACACCAGCAGCATCGCAGCCCAAATGTTTGTTACACTGACAAGTTTAACTCCACAAGCAGTTGTAGACTTGCAGTATTTGAGTCCTGCCTGCTTGGTTGCTCAAATACAGGTTTGGAATTTCATCTTTTTAGAGATTCAGAGTTTTGAAGAGCTGACCAAGTAAATTGGGGTTTTGGCAGTGATAGTTGTTCCTATAAAAACCTTAGAAGGAATTTTAGTTATCTGTAAAATTAGAGTTGCCAAAGAGAAAACCATGTTGAGGTCATTTCAACATCTTCCCCCCTAAAGACAACTCTGGGACCAAAAGAGTGGCTTAAGCTGTTTGCCAGTTCTTATCTAGTATAATTCATGCAGGGTTAAATGTTACCGTTTCCCCTAGTACAATAATACTTGGGGATGAAGAAGAACTAGGGATGCACGTCTGGCACTTCCATTTATTGACTGCTCTTTCCAGGAGTTGCAACTCAACCGCAGAAGCCTTGCTTGTATCTGAAACTTGGCAAATGAATCCTGAATCCCACGGAAATTAGTTAATGTAAACTCCCTAAGACTAGAATTATTTGGCAGTTTCTAACCCTCTGGCCATCCACTAAATAATTATATAAACAAAACCTAAAACACAGCAGTTCCAGATGTTTGTTTGTACTCAGCTAGGGGGTGGAAAGGATTTGCCATTTTAAACGAAATTAGGGTATTTTTGCTTTTGGAAGTGGGAAGTGAGTTTACTGTAACTGCTTGTTTTCATTCAAACGGAGCTTATTAGCGTTTGAACGTTTGTTCCAGCAGGCTGGAGCTGCAGTGACAGTGGCTTAAATGCAGTTTAGCTTGTGGTGCTGGATTCGGGCTGTGACTGGAGCTGCTTGAAGCCCTTTGTGGAGCAGGGCTAAACCTCCTCAGCTCTGCCTGTTGCCACAGCCTCGAGCCAGGCCCCACCACCATGCCATCGTGTTGGGATTTGTGGTGGGTCAGGCATGGGAAGGTGTTTTTTCAGTGCAATGGAAGGGAGTGAGGGTATAACCTACACTTGTCTGAACTTTTTGTCACCAATGTGACTCAGAATACGGTCTTCTGCATTTTGTTGCTGCAGTGAGGTCTTGTTTGTGTTCCAGCTCTGTCAGCAAAACACAGTGAACTTTAACATATAAACAAGTGACACTAAATTTCGACCTCTAGGGTGGTTTTACTAGTTCTTGTCACTTCCGTTAACACTTCTTCTACCCCTAACTACTTCACTGTGTTTGCTTGCTTCTGTCTATTCTTCAGTGAAAACTGTTTGCTTTCCCATTCGCTTCTCTCGCCTCAACCACTTGTCCATGTTATGTTTCTCTGTCAAAACTGAAGCTGCCAAAAAGTAGCTTGGGCCTCTGTTCTAGCTTGGCAGATGATCTGAAGGGGGGTTTCGAATTAGGAGTTGGGTCAATCGGACGGATCCTTGCTGCTCCTAGGGAAAAGCAGCCCTCCCTGGAGAGCAACACTGGCTCAGAGCACCTGCACTGGGGTGGCTGATGTCTGCTGTGGCCCTGGCTCTTCTCTGCTGTTTTTTTTTTAGGAAACAGTAACATTAGCCAGTAGCCTGGACCCTGAGGAGCAAATCTGTGGAGTGAGAGGATGGTGCTAAAGACTTGATGTACACACTGTCACCCTCCTGGGGCTTTGTCAGGCTGATGTCCCATGAGCTGAAGGCCTGTTTGCTGCTGGTATGATACTGAAACCCACCTTTGTTTTTGTCACTGGCTTGTGAGAACATCTTGAAGGGATGGAACCCCCCTGCTTCCAACACCTGCTTGCTCTGTAGGTTACCTCTGTTCTGGGGGAAAAAGGAATGAGGTTTTCCATCTCTTCTTCCTACATCTCGCTTACCTCGGACATTGGACATATAATGGACTTTTTAATCCAATGCACCATTTAACTCTTTTGCTTGTTAAGACACAACTTTTTTCTGAAGGATAGTTCAGTAGGAAAACTTGGGTCTTTTTTCCTATTGCCAAATATAGTCCATCATATTATGTCTATGTGAGCCTTGATTTTAACCTAAACAGGTCAGTCTCGGGAACATTCGGCTTTAATTTTCAGCCCTGAAGCTTTAGGGTTGTGAATGCAGAGACCACTTTGAACAAACATCAGTGAAATGACCCTGACAAATGTGCCATCATTTTGATCTGTTCCTTGCTTATTATAAGTTGTTTCTTGTTTACTATCCCCAAAATAAATACAGGATGACTGCTGAGTCTGACTTAGCTTTACCCTCCAAGCTAATCAGCCTGTTCGTGGTTCTTGCCTACCACCTTTGGTAAGGAAGATGAGGGTGGAGATTTAGAGGAGATCCAAGGTGAGGAAGAACTGCAGAGGTGTTGGAGGAGCAGAGTTGCAAACCTCAGTGTGCAGGGATGAAAGGAGGTGGTGTTGTGTGGCTGACTTTAGGAGGGGACCCTTGGGTGGGGGGATGCTGGGGAGAAGATGACAGAGAGAACAAATGAGTCTGAGGCGGCACTTGTGAATGATTAGAATACTGGACTGTGCAGTGGGATATATTTATGTTCAGGGAGCTGGAGGATATGAGGTTTTATAGACAATGAGTGCCCAGCCTGCAGTTTAAAGATTTACATGACATTTGAATATCACAAATACCCGAATCTCTCTTTCTGCTAATGTAAGCATCTTGTTGCAATGTAGCTTTTTAACTCTGCTTTTCTGTGAACAAACAGCCGGACAAGAATGGTCCTCATTAATTTGCAGGAGCTCCTGTTTAATGGTGTCTGCATCAGAGTCAAAGCCAACTGCTTTACAATCAAATCCATGCAAAGCAAAAAAAGCTGCTATTCAGCTATACCTTGAGAACCAGAGGGCAGACTAAAAGCAATTCCTTCCTAGCTTTAATACAGAAGGGTTGCGGTTTTTATGAAGCTTTGTAAATACAAGTAACTTCTCTATTGCTGCAAAATTAAAGCTTAGGAGTTTTTCGGAAAAAAAAAATAGCCTCTTGTTTTAGGTGTTTGTTTTAACATCCTGTGAAACAACTTTTTGGAATGATGGCAGAGGAGGATGAGTAAAGCTTTTTTTTGTGGGCAGTGGCCAAGGGTTAGACTAGTGAAGGAACAGTCAAAGTTATCTTTCTGTGACATAACTGCTGATGTTTGACTGACTTGCTCTTCAAGAAGAGTTGGCTTCAGACTTACAGGTGTTACTAAAGACCGAAAATTACAAAGTGCACATACTACTAATGCTGTCTGGATTCAAAATACCTACTTTATTTATTCTGTAAAACAATGTGTATTGTACTAGAAAACTTTAAGTTCTACTTAAGTATTAAACTACAAAAAGAACTGCTCACTTTAAAAAAAAAATAAAAATCTGTTACTAAGCATTTAAAAAGCTAAACCATTGGAGGGAAAGAGGAGATAAAAAAAGAGGGAAGACGCTTATATAAAGACCTTGAAATGCTTCCTGGGCCTCTTAATTTTAAAACCAGCCAAGGGACATAACTCCCAGTGCAGCAGAGGCGCCTGCAGGGACAGAGCCAAGGTGTGGATGCCATCTAGTGGGCTCTGGTCACTGGAGACATGAGTTCCACGTTTCGAGGTGGTGCCTTTATTCTTTTATACATTGCACAGCCCCGAATTATCTTATCTTCCGCTTCAACAGCCCCAGCTGCCCTCTGACTTAAGGAACTGGGTTTTCTTGCACACACTGCATTAGTAAAACTACGTCATGTTTTGGATCACTGTTGCAGGCTGCTATAGTACTTGAAGGCACCGTTAAGTCACTAAAAAGTCTGTTGTCTGGCAGGTGTTTCACAGAAATCAGGAAATCTTGCCATGTAAGGGAGAGTTCATTGTTCTCATTAGAATGAAGTGATCCCAGGTTTCAAATTAAATATGGCATTTATTCATTTTGGGGTCATTTTTCACACTACACTATACCTTTAAAAAGACCCAACAGTATATTCTTGAAGGCTTTTGCTAGAGTTTAGTAATGTGTGGACTGGTTTATTTACCTTTCTGTTATGAAGGCTCTTATAAAAGCAGGGTAGTGTCTTCTGGTCATGTGGAGTATTCCAGAAAAACTGAGAAATCTTGCTTTGGGGCCCCATGGAAAAGCTGCAGACTCCACTGCAGAAGGGGTATTCACCAAAATACTCAGAGAAGACTACCCAAGGCACTGTGACTTATCTGAGCAGTGTGTGTGCAGGCAGGGACGGAAGGAGTATAGAGGGTTTTCTCACCAGCTAAAGGGTAAATAAGGAATAATTGCAGGAGTTAAGGATTTCTCCCTCCATACACTTTAAGGCAGCTCATGCCTAGTGGACCAAAGATCATGTCCTGACTCTTCTCTTGTGCGCAGAATCAAGCGCAGCTGCTGGTGGTATTCCCAGGGATAGCTTTTAGGTGTCTACATAGTCCCTAGTTAGGATCAGGGTCCTGTTTCTTAATCAAGGGATTCTTCAGCCACTACTACCACTTTAATACAAAGAACTTGCATTAATTGCTCAAGAGGGTACTGTTCCTTTCAAAACTTGTATCCTTCTTCCAAACCCCTTTGGGGCTGTGAACTTTTCCTGGTCAGGTCAGAGGCAAAATATCAAATTTGGCTGTGTCTGAAATGGTTTAAAAGACACCTCCATACCCCAACCTTTCTGGGTTACATAGGGGAGAAGGTGGACCACCAAGAGGTTAATTCAGAGGATATAAAGAAATGTCATCCCCTCTGCTAAAGAGGAGATCCTTGAAAGGATATGTGTTGGTGCTTTTCAATTGTTACATTACGAACTGACAAAATGGGCCAAGAGGCACGTGCATGTCAAAACAAAAAAATTTTAAAAATATCCTTGCTAATGATGTGCCCACCACTCCCAGCCCAAAGATGGGAGCCTGGCACTCTCCTACTGGGAGCAAGAAACAAAATAACAGAAGGAAGCCATCTGATTTGCAAAGAATGCTGGCATCTGCTAGCACTTTGATCAAAAATGTTATCCAAGGTGGTTTCTGGCTGAGCCACTGCCGCTTCTGTGGCATCTTGTGGAGGCTGGGACCATACGCAGAGCTTTGCAGCTTGTGGTCCCTGATGGCTGTATTCCTGTCCTCCTGGCTTTTGCGTACTGATGCAAAAACGTGTGAGTGATGATAAAACTTTTCAGTCCTACCTTGGTCTGCATTTGAACTTGCTGGTTTGGTAATGAAGTGCTAAATAATTATGTCACTAAACTATGGTGCCACTAGAGGGCACAGAAGTACTCTGTTTCAGATAATTTTAAGTATTGCAACTGTAACAAAAGGAAACACTGATATGTCATTAAGGAAATCCAGTACCATCTGCCTTTTCAGTTCCTTTGGCACAGCAGTCATCCCAAAGCATAAATATTGCTTTTTATATCAGGTATGAATAAAAAGCTGTCAAAGTGAGTTTCACCGGGTGAAAACCCTAAGTCAAACACTGGATTTGTGATCCTTAAACAAGTGAAATTTAAAAACCACTGTGATGTCCCTAGGCTGAAATTTGAGGAGTTCAGCAGACAAACAGCCTGGCAAAGTTGTCGGGGTTTTTTTTATTATTTTGGCGGGGAGGGAGTTCCCCTCAAGTGACATGGGAGCAGTAACTTCATCAGGAGGTGGCTGAATAAAAGCTACACGCTGTAAGTGGGTTCTGACAGCAGCTGAGCCTAGAGGATGGCCCTGCTCAAAGGACAAAGAGCAGAAAATAACCTCTCAGGATGAGATATGGGATAATAGGGGAAAGATGAGAGAGCAAACTGTGGAGCCCCCTCCCTCGCTGAGGGAGGACTACATGAATTTCGTAGATGACCTACATCAATATCTCATCACAACAGTGTGACCTTCCCCTCAGTTATCTGCAGATTAGCTTTGGCATGCTCCTGTGTGTTTTACTCCAGTATTTATATTGCAGTGAAATGCATCAGTAGTGGCTGAGCCAAAGAATAAAAATGGTTTTATGGAGATGTATTGGGCACAGTGCTAGGATTGCTCTCTTTTCTATGCAGCTGGACAAAAAAATTCATCAAGTTCCTTTGCACTGGAACACTTGTTTTTCACTCTTTCTTTTTTTCTGGAAAGTCTGGTGTGTTTTTTTTTTTTTCAAACTGTTCATTGAAATTCACTAACCTCAAAAATCTGAATTGTGTGGGTGTTCAGTTTAAAGTGGAAAAGCTTTCAGATTCTATGCTCAGTTCAGACCAGGAATTTTGCGTTGGATGACAAGAAAATTCAACCAGCTCTGTCTAGTTCCTGAAGCTCTTAATCGAGTGACAGGCGATTCTAGACATTGGGTAGAGTTTCCTATGACAGGCAAAGCATACAATTGTTTTTGTCATTCCCCTCTGCTCTTGAACTTCTCAGTCTCAGACTTGCCCATACCCAAATTTTCATGGTCTCTAAACTTACTTTCTCATAGCTTGAGCTTTTGCTGAATAGAGGTGGTGGGTTCCAAATGCCACACAAGGTTGCTAATTAGCAATCACTTGTGTTGGTTCTCACACTGTGGCAAAACTACTTGGCTGATCTTGGTAATCCAGTCCTCTACTTGGTTTATTGCTGGGAGAGAATGGAAGTTGTCCAAATTGACCCTTGTTGTAAATATGACAAAGAAGGCTTCATAGATCAAGTTCTAATGAAAGATTAGGCTGAAACTAGTGACTTCACTTACACTTTTTTGGTCAAAGATATTTGAGCAAAGAATGAAAGTTATAAACTTAGACATGGATGTCTACCAGTCTCAATAGCTGCCTATGGTCATCTTCAAATTATGTCACTATTTTAATTCCTTTGTTTATGCATTGCATATTGATATATCCAAAGCCTTATGTGGCCAGTTTTTCTCTAAACAGTTAAGGTGCTTGTTTCTTAAAATGCTACCTTTACCCTATTAAAAAAACAACATGTATATTTTGGGAAGACTTTTATGGTCAATCTGTATCTCCAAGGGTTTTAGTGTTCTGTAAAGCAGATTCCATAATGTTGCAGGGTAATATTGCAGGAGTAATTGCAGATAAAGAAACTGAGCTGTGCTGTCTGAAAAGCTGAATGCCATAAAATGAAGTGTAGGTACATGTTCAAACCCAAACCATGGCTGCACAGCTGTACCAACTGGTTGGCATCTGTTATGATTAAGAAGGCACCTATTATAATTCAGAAAGCTTTTTGTAGCCTGTGAAATAACTGAAGATGCATAGAAATGGTTAATTTCTGGAGGTTTTGATTACTCTGCTGGTATAGAGCCACTTAAGAAGAAAGCAGCATAAGGCAATGAAAAAAAAAAAATACCACTTTCATTCCACCTCTATGCTGTGTCAGGCTCCCTTTGGGGACTCGTTAATGCTGCCTCTGTGTCATCAAAGGGAACAGTCATCAGTCCCTGTGGTGGGGACCCAATCTTATGTGCCACGTGTGTATCATGGGGGATGCATACCACACCTGCCTCTGCAGGCCATGAACAACTAGATCTAAACTTCAGTTTTGACTCTAATGAGGGAGGTTTGGGTTTAGGCTCTCTTCCCCCTCCCCAAAGGCATTGCTACCTGTCTGGGAAACTCAGGACAGCTATGGTGCCCCACCTTTAATTGGGATCTACAACTGCAGCTCCATCCCATCCCTCTGAACATGTTTCCTCCTTGCTGGTTACTGTCTCAGTGACGTGCATGCTATGCTTATGGAATGGACTTGTTTTCTCTTTTTGCATGTCGCTATCTGAGAAGTAAGCATCTATGTGTATCTGAGTACATTAAAACCAGTTCCAAGAAATACATTATTAAAAACATTACTGTTTTAATTAGGCAGCCACCTTCGCAGTTTTATGGCACTCATATGGCTTGTGCATGTGATTGGGTGTTTAGCAATATCTCTCCAATATCTAATATGTCTTTTTTTGTAGGTGACATTTAAGAAATAACAAAAAACTATAGATATTGTAATGGCTTTATATGGAAAAAATCTTTCAATTAATTTCTTCAATGTAGTCTGACCTGTCACGTGTTCCTTACGCTTTATTATATTTTATGGTTATGCCTGTCTTTCATATTGTATGGTTTCAGCTATTTCAAATACTACTTTTTCTTCAAATGAAAACCACCAGGTGTCTGCTGGTAAGCACAGTAACACATCCAGGTTAAGAATGTTTCATTCAAATTATAACATAGTTTTGCTGCTGGAAAAAAAGCTTTTCTGTGGTTCTGTACTGCGGCAACTCTATGGGACATGTGCTTGCCCCCATCTGTGGCCGTCCCATGAATTTCAGGGCAGGTCCCTTACAGAGGTGGCAGTATGTGTTAAGGTAAGTCCTATAGATGGCAGGTTAGTGGCTTGTGCAAGCACTGGCCTACCCAGGGGGCATTTTCTTGATTAAGCCTGGTGGCAGATTTAAGGCAGACTGGTTGCCAGTGGGAGGCAGATGATTGCACAGCATCTAATTACAGGCTTTCCACTTTCAGGGTAACCTAGTGTCACACATAAACCTGTCAGAATTCCTCCAAGATAGAAAATATGATGGAAAGTCAAGCTGACCAGCAGTAGGAGGCAGATTGCTTAAAACCCTGTTTAGGTGAAGGGGTGTCTTCTGCAGCTTGTTCATGGCATGTTCTTTCTTTCTTTCCTCTCCTTTTGCTTGGCTTTAACTGCCTTGAAATAAATGTTTAGCGGAACATTGCGCAGTGCTGTAGATACCAAGAAACAAAATGACACTTCAAAGAGGTTTCTGACATAAGGGAAATATTTTTTTTATCATTCTGGTGGTGCCAATAGCTCCCTGTACAGAATAAGGCTAGAAAGGAGTTTTTGGCTAATGTTATGCTCTGATTCAAAATTGAGTTTCTGTTAACTCTTTAAGGCTGAAGACTCCCTAAATTTCACTTCTCTGAGACAGCTTCTTTTGTCCCTGAAGTCAGATTTAGAGACTAATGTAATTAAGAGCTATTTAAGGAGATAGAAGCAGGTAAGACCTTTCAAGTTTGTCTGAGTCCTGCAATGCAGAGTTTAGCCAGTGAGATGTCTGACCAAGGAAAAGAAGCCATAAAAAAGGTGTGTGGGGGAATCTAGTACTAGGAATTAAGCTACAGCAATTACAATTGGAGATCAAAACCGAAGGAAATGCTGCAGTAGAACAGCACTGAGTAACAGTTTCAACAGCACAACTTGTTGTTCTAAAGATTTAATAGATTGGGGTGGATTTTTGACCCTCCATCTAGAACAAAATCAGGCAAACTGGGTGGGTGCCAGACTCCCAAAGGTGATGCTAATCAATTATAGATAATGAAGAATACTAGTCCTCTTGCCTAATGGCCATGCTTCAAGTGAATACATCCCCAAAAGGCAACTAATGCTCCTCAAATCTAGCTACCACACCTCTAGACCAGGTTTGCTAAACTGGAAGAACAGCAGAGGATGGTATTTTTTCATGGAAATGTTGTCATAGGTGTATCTCACCATTGACACTGAGATTTTTCTGTTGGTCTCACGAAAGCAAGACAGTATAGAACCGAACGATGCATTTTCTTGCATGGGGGCATAGTTTGAAGTGTAAGCTAGTAATTCCTTACACATCACAAAAGTTGATTCAGGACATAGGCTACAATCTCCTCTGCATGGGTGTAAGAATAGAAAGGGATCAGGAAGGAACCAGTGAAATGCAGGGATGTAAAATAACTCTGTATGGTCTCTACTGAGCTTCTTGGAGCTCTCCTTTCACCAGACTCTAAAACTTTGATCTCTTTTTTTTGCCTCTGCTTCAGCAAAACAGAGCTTTCATCATCACTTCTGGTATTCAACTATAGGCCTTATACAACTCTTTCTGAATTTGTATGTGTTAGTAACAGATAAAAAGAATAAAAATTAGTCTTTATTGCTTTTTTATGATTTTTTTTAACAGAGCAAATATTCCTTATTTGGGGAAATCCAATAAAAGATTTCAAACACTCCCTTGCTTTAGCTACTCTAGGTGTAACACAAGAGCTACTCTCTTTGCACTATATTGCACTATACTATACTATGTATTTCAACATCTGATGTTGACCTAAACCAGAAAGAGAAATAATGAAAAAAAAAAAAATATTTGCTTGGCCACAGCATTAGAAACAATTAATCTCATCGTGGGTGAATTCCTCATTTTGATGGGGCGCTGTGATTGAACATCCACCCAGTCAATGCAGGATGAAAACGTTCTGATACCATTGAAAGAAAAATGGCCTTTGTTTAGTGTCTCTGTGGTTTTGGTTAATCCCTAGGAAGTTGTTTAAAGTCTTTGCACCCAGCTCTGTTAATTAGTAAGATAGAGAACTCTTGAAGGGGAAATGAATGTGCTGCATTCGTGAATGACATGAATTCATGGTGTATGATTTTGTGAAGTATCTTCAGGTGAAATAATACTGTATGGTCATATATCATGCAAATTAGTTTATTGTGTTTGTAAAACAAAGTTTATAAAAGTAGCTGTTTTCATCATGTTATGTGACTTATTTGACAGTGTGGAGTCCACCAGAATAGTTTTCAGAGACCCAGTGCTTAAGTAACCTTTGGAAATGGGATATGGCCTCCCAAAACAAAGTTGCACAGGTTAGAATAAGAAATAACACAGAAGTTAACTTAAGCTTGTTATGTTTTGGGAGCATACTGGGAGTTCTCAGTTTTGTTTTAGTTTCTTGCTTTTTTAAAATTCCTTTTTATTTTCCTGTTTTTAGGGCTAATAGCATCAGCATTGTACTAGCAGTCAGGAGGGTTTTGTGTTACTTCCAACTGGCAAAACAATTTCAAGTGCCTAAACCCTCAAAAAGTGGAGATCAGGTTTTTCAGGGTGGTTTGGCTTTTCTTTTCTTTCCTCTCAAAACTTTCAGCACAATTTGAAGAGATGAGTATCTCGGAGAAAATTCACGGCCATATTTACACTTCAGCACCTCTACCCACATACCTTTTGGGATATTCTGAGCAGAAGCTATCATTTATTAAAGGGAAGGACCTAGGAAGGTACATAGGGTGGAGAAAGCAATTTCTCCAACAAAAACTGGTCAGTCGAGTTTTGATATGGTATAAACAGCTAAAACTCTGTTAATGACAGTATAGTGGCAACTACTTATTTGTTTTGATGTCAGTCTGCAGGTGCTGGGGGTTCTTTCTGGCAGAATGAAAACTCTTTGATGTTAAAAATGGTGTTAAGATATTCAACTTTAACCCCCCTCCTGCCTTATTTTTGGTAATTTAGTGATCCATTGAAGCAGATCATTTCACTGATGGGCTTCAGACAGTAAACAGGGGTTCTCTTGCTCACTACTTTGTTTACTTCTAATTTATTGGTTCAGTACAGTGGTTTTCAGGTCTCTGTGGGTTTATGCTTGTAGTTCTCATTCATGTTAGCATGGTAGATATTACTAAAGCTACCTGTGTTCTGTATTGTAGCCACCATGTAACAAAACTCACGGTAATGCAGAATGGTGCAGTTCCCTCCCTAACTTGGTATTATAAACTAACATGCGCAGATTTCAATGTTAATATCTGTTCTGAGCACACTAACAAAAGTTGCCCTCTTTTCAAAAGATGAGCAGCAGAGAGGATCAAGCCAAGATTTATTTCTTAAAGGTGCTATTAAGCCCCTGACTTTGACCATTCAGATGTAATTCTCAAATCACAGATTTCACTTGTGGCTAGGGGTGGATGTCTCGGATGTGGCCTCACTCATAAGCAAGGTGAAGGGGGGATGCCTGTACCAGCGAGGTCCACAGAGGAGTGGTGAGGAGCATCTGGGTGACCTCTGGTTCACACAGCGGCAGTGCACCCTCGCCTTCCCTGCCACAGCACTTCGCCCGCTAGCAAGTGATTTATGTGATCTGATTTGCTGCTGTCAGTTACCTCTGATTTGTGAACAAGCTGGAATGAGCCTCGGGGAGAGGGCGGGAAGGTGACAGAGGGATGCTTGAAAGAAAGGTTACATGCCTCCCCACTCCAAAAGGCTAAACATATAATCTTCCATAGAAGCTCTATAATTTCTACTTTACCTGGTCATCTGGTAGGAAGAAAAACTGCTAACTGATGACAGCCTTGAAACAAGCAATTGCAGAGGTTTCTTTTTTTCTACCTGCAGGTAGAAATCATAGGAAAGGGGAGGGTATGAGGAAGGAGCAGTTTGCGTCTCTGGCATGTGGAATTAGTCACTGCTGGCAAAGCAGTGATTGAAATGTTATGGGAAGAAAGCTGCTCATAATAGAAACAAAACAGGAGCCTCTATTTTTACACAAATTTGAAAATAAACAGGTAATTTATTTTCTTCCTGATGACTCATTTGAAAAGTTTATGGGTTTTGTGAAGGCATTCAGGTGGGACCTCACTGATGGTAAGCATTGCTCAGTCAGATTGCTCCCAAGGGCAGGCCCTGATGAGGGGCCCTACTCACTTCTCCATGGAAAGCCCTTGGGATGTCCCAAGACTGCCCAGGCCCCTCTATGCTTCTCTGCATGTTGGTGCCTCTAAGTGTGAGCCTTGCAGCATCCCTGGGCAAAACCCTTCAGGTATCTGTGCTGTGTCAAGTCTCAACCCACACATGACCATGCCTTCTTGTATGAGGGGGACCCTGCCTGCCCCTTAGCATTATCTGTAGGCTTTTTATAGCAAATAGTGGTGGTAGCTGTAGGACTCCTGCATTTGTGTGATGTGCTTAATGAATGTCAAGAGCCAAAGCCATTCCCTAAGGCAGCAAGTCAAAGAACAGGAGATGGCTCTGCTTGTCAGGTGACATGTAATTTCTTCCTGGCAAGATCTAAACTCTGTCCGTGTTTACTCTTCTTACACAGGCTGTATGCAAGGGCTGGCCCTCTCAGCCAAGTCTGAGGGCACCCTGGAGCATGTCCAAGCTCCCAGCTGCAGAGCAGAGTGCCTCTCAAGAACCTTCAAACAGGGCCTAATTCACATTTCCTCTTTTGGAGCCTTCTGTGAGGCTCAGTCTTCTGAGAACTCTGTTAAAGATGTCTAATACCCACTTTGTTGTTTAAGTAATGGAGGCTATGGAGCTTGTGTTGCAAGGGGGAAGCCTCAGCTTAGCACCCTCATTAACCCCCTGGCCCACCTAACTCCAATCCTCCCACTGCCCCTTTATTTCATCCTTGCGTTGCATGCTGTCGCTGTATCAGGTTGCCCACAATTGCAGTTCAAAAGCAAGTTTGAGGAAAAGATCCTGCTGGGGAAATTACATGATATTCCCTCACAAATAGACATGCCTCATGCTATGAACTGCTTTTTTTCATGTAAGTGCTCCTTTGGTTCATTTCTTTAAAAAAAGAAAGTAGATGTGCCACATCTAACCATTCATAACATGTGGGCAGAGGTTTTGGAGCCTGGCAGCATGCGTGTTTGTTGTGGCATGCTGCTAGCTTGCTCCTGCAGCCTGTAAAAGCATTGATAAAACAGTGTTCAGTGCCAGATAATAAATGTTGAACCCAAAAACCCAGGCTATGGTTTTATCGCAAATACCAGACAGGCTAGGTTTTCTTATCGCCTACAGAAAAGTGTGAGGGATCCAGCTGTTCTTCCTGTATCTGTCACGTGAAGTGTGAGTAGCTCTATACAAGCGAAGACTGTGGGCAGATTAAATCAATAGTTGCAAGCAGAATATAAGGTTCTGGCATTTAATAAAACACCGTACCAACAGAGCTGAATATGTAGCTATTCTTCATTAATGAAGAACCAAAGAAACATGCTGAGTGATGTGCTATCTTTTTAATCATATTAGTCCACATGAGATTTGGACAGGGCTATTTATTATCCATCCTGTTTTCATAACTGAGGTTTCCAGCTCAAGCAGAGGGACAGAGGATGCCAAGTTTTTCTTTGTTATTTTTTTCTTCCTAAATTTGGCTTGAAGCAGCTGTTAATAACACTCAAAAAATCAGTATTACTCCTCAAAAGCTTACACTTCACTGGCAGTGTCTGTAAAGCAGCCAAAATTATCACTTTTTACTGGGATCAGCACTGGAGGCTTGGAGCGTGTTAGGATGGAAATCTTCACAGTCCGTCTTACAAACCAAAATGGCAACCAACATGCCCGAGGGCCAAATGTGTTCAGCAGTAGAAGTGAATCAGCTATAAGTTGTAGAAATGGGGACAATCTCTAGCATCTTTTACGGGTCAATAGCAGTGATGAGCAGTATTCAAAACTCAGTCCTACCCATGTCCTTTCCCCCCCGTTTTTGGGACAGGTGCCCTGGGACAGCACAGTAGGACCTCCACATCATGACTCTTTGCTCATGCCTGAAACCCAATGGAGCATTGCCGCCCAGCAGCAGCCCTGGTTTTGGCCCACCACCACCCAGACCTGCAGTGGTACCCAGGCACCCACTGCTGCATGGCCAGCCCGCTGCTACCATCCTCTCCATCGCTGGGAGAAGAGCCCTGGTATAGGTGGCACAAATGCAACAGATCTGTTCCCCACTGGTGACCCTGTGTAAACAAAACTGTTTGCACAAGTTTTACTTACTTTCAACTGCTCCAGAAAATAGGGATTAATGCGAAAAATATTTTTTTGTGGGGTGTTTGTCATGTCCATCTTCTATAGATAGGTTTAATATTGACTAATACAAGCTTTTTCAGAAGAGGGGTGTTTTATAGAAAAAGCTTCTTTTGGAAATCTATAATATCTGGATGACTCATTTGTTCTTCTCAACCTTTGTCTTAATTCAGTGTAAGCCAGCAAAGATCTCTCTAAATTGGTTTAGCTGTTCTCATATAACTTATTTTCTAATATATCCTTGTTACTTGAGGATAAGATATTTTTTTGGCCTACAGAAAATTTGGGCATATGTAGAGGGTGGTTGTTTGGGATCTTTTTTGATGCTTGCTTTAGAGTATCGTTTGAGCTAAAACTCTGAGGAAACTGACCACAAACCTTTGAAGAAATTTGAAAAGAAAACTGCAGTGGTAAATGTCAGTGCTACTGCTGCCGCTAGAAGCTATTTAGCACATGTATGTCCAAATACTAGAAATATCAAAATATATTTTTTATTTATCCTCGATTATTTGTGACTCAGGAAAACTATGGCAATTGTACATGTGCAAGGTTCGAATGGAAAAGCTGGCCCAGCTGTGGCTACAGCAAACATCCCGCCATGCTTAGGTGAACAAAATCTCACCGTACTGTAAGGCATTATCAAAGATACAGTATGTAAACAATGGATCAAAGTCCGCCGAGCGTTCCCAGGCTGGGGAGTAGGAAATCCCTGCTTTCTTCCATTTCAAATGAACTCTAGACAAAAAAGTTGCAATTATCTAGGCAGCTTTAAGGGGATGAGTGAGCAGTTACTTTAGAAACAGCATGGGTGTTAAACATACACAGTTCAGGTGTTGCCTTCTGGCAGTTTTTGTGTGTTCTTTAATATTAATCTTTGTAATTTAATAGGCATAAATAGAGATCATAATTACCTTAAACAAAAATGCTTTTAAAGTTTTGTCTGGCACATTATTTTGCACTTTTCCTTTAGACTGTAAACCATACAGAGAGAATTGTAACCTCAGTGGGAAATACAATACTTGGTACCTTTTATTGTGCAGCAGTTAGTTTCACTGCTGAGGTAACGGCCAAAGCTATGAGAACCTCCACAAAACTCATTTTGGGTTATTTTAGTGATAGCCAGCGTTCAGACTATTTGGAAATCGTTTCTTATTCTGACAGTCGGTAGCATATGTAAGTATTTTATGGAGTGGTCCAGTGGGATCTGGGGGAATTTATGAGATGCTATGTGCCATAAAACTAGCTCGCTAATTCATAAATAACCTTCTGAGCAAATAGGAATGATGGAAACCTTTGCCTAAACCTGGAAGAAAAACACAAAATACACTGTAGCAGCATGTGTCGACTCACCTCTTCCCTCTGCCCTGCCTGCTCTCACTGCCGGGCAATCCTGATGTGCCTGGGCTCAAACATTGCCTGTGGACCCCTTGGATAGTCCAGCCCAAGTCTTGGCGCTTTCCAGGACAAGTTTAAGACCCAGCATCTCTCCCAGGGGACTGAGGCTGTAAAGGCTTATCATTTCAGAGCCTCTGATTTGTCTATGTGGATATAGCCCCTGACTCGCCCGCTGTAACCACCCTGCCAGCACAAGGTGCCTGCAAGAGCAAGGCTCGGCGTAGGTCACCTCATGTCAAGAGATGCAGGAGAAGCAGTGGCAAAGTACAAAAAAGAGGAAAAAGGCACTTTCTGCACAGTTGCTGAAATTGTGCCTGTTATAATTTGTCTGAGGGGAGGGAGTTAAGATTTTCACGTGCTCCTGAAATTCTTCATTTATTCATTTGCTGCTGCTGTTTCTGAGGACTGGGGGTGTGGAGGAAGCTCCATAAACAAGGCAAGTCATAAACAGAACAAAGCACCCAAAATGGGGCCAGTCCCTTTCTCCCTTCCTTTTATTTTTTTTCCTGCCAGTGATGGCAACTCTTCAGAAGGAAAAACTCATCCGATGAGTTCCCTGCCACTTTAAGGATTTCCTTTTCGCAGCTGGCCAAGGTTGGTTTTTTTCTCTCTGCACACCCTTCATGAGGAGGAAAATGCATCAATGCATCGAAAGGTTTGAAACCCTAGGGCAGGGTTGGTACTTCCCCCTCTCATCCTCCTTCATCTGTTAAACTTCCGCACACCAGGAGTTGCTTCCTCAGATGTTTGGGGAGCAGCTCAGGCCAAAAGGAAGAGAGGAGGAGCATGGGTTTAATTTGGTTTATTGTTTATGGTAGGTTGCCTAATTTTAGGTGAATGGCCATTTGTTATATTAGCTGATGCATATTTTGATACTGTAATTTGAATTACTGGAGTTCTCCAGTGCCCAGATTAGCATCATAAAATGAAATAAATAAAAAGGGTTAAAAAAACCAATCAGCCAGTCCAATTAAAACTGTGGCTGTCTGGAGCCATGGAAAAATGTAGCATAAACAGAGCTGCAAGATTTGCAGGGTGGAGCTGGCATTGGCAGTGAGGTGTACAGGTATATACCTGTCTCTCTGATTTGGCCCAAACAACCCCCAGTGTGCTCCTTTTTGGGATCAGAGAACAAAAGTCAGGCAATCACCGCTGAACTGTGGGAGAAGCCAATTTGCAGAGAAAAAGTACCTGTTCAAACAGCCCCCACTTTTCTGAAACATCTCCCGTCTAAAGACTTTTAGCTCCTGTGCTTATCAGTTTATTGTCATGCTTTCTGGCAATTAGTGATCCACTTCACCCCTTGCAAGCTCACATCACCACTGAGCTAAACTGACAAGATAAACTCAGTGCTTAAAATTCCATTTCCAGTAATAGAAATGTACCCTATCCTGTCATTTTTTTAATCTGATTTTTTTAAAGTTATACGAAATACTACCATATTAGATTAAGCCTGGAAGGCATGCGTTTAAAGGGAGAAACCTGTATTTCTGAACAGTATGACAGCTTATCGTTTTCACACTGTAGAATTTCCAAAATAGCTATTTTCTAATTGCCTTACCTGCTTTACCTTTTGACTTTGGCACTCAGGTTTCTTCTTTTAATGTCTTTCACATTTTTTTTCCATATCTGTTACTGCACTTGGTGTAATTAAGCCTGGAATCAGTAAACCACTTAAACGCATCTTTCACTGTAAGCTTGTACTGGGGTTCTCTTGAAATCAGTGGCTGTAAAGATCTTGCTTAAGTGCTTTGTTAAATCATGACCAAAAATCTTTGTCCTTCAGTCTTACTTTGGGGACAGGGTGTTTCTTGTGCCTGGTTTTACTTCTTAGACCTCACATCAATATGGGCAAGCCAGGTTTGCTCATTGGCAGTCTTGTCTTCTGGGGTACCTTTTAGAAACAAAGTCAAAAGAAGAAAGGAAAAGGTCCTTGGACCAGATAAAATTCCGTTGGTGTTCAGTGTTCCTGGATGACCACATTGGCTCAGCTGGAAACAAAGCTGATTGATAGGGTGGGGAAGTGTCCTGCACTCCTAACTACTTGAAAAGAGACCACTGCAAGATGGGTCTTCCCATCCTGCAGCAGAACAGAAAGGCTGCTGGGATTGTAGCAAGACAGATCTTTGCATATAAAATACAGTGTGTGCTGTTTTTTAATCAACTTGCAGTCAGCCAACTTCAAGGTGAGAGAGTTTATTGCATGATCCATCTTCATAGGTAGCCTGACATACCTGTTTCCCTAGGACCTAGTGCTGTATTGTCCTTCCTCTGAAGTGCAGATATCTTACAGGGGCAGCCCATGGTGGTGCGTCTTTGACAAAACCTGCAGAAATGAGCAAAGGTTGGGAGAACCCCTGTGTTTGAAGCAGTCTTGGAGGTCTATGGAGAGTCTGAACTCTGAGGCTCGGTCATTTCTTGAAAATGTGTGATCCAGCAGCACTCTGGATCTAATCAAGAGATAGAGCATCATCAAAGCTCAGCATCTGTCAGTCCCTTCTCAAAACTTGTTTTCCTTGCACTCTGTTATCGCTATTCTATATATTGCCCTGAAAAATGAGTGCTCATGAAAAAAAGACATACTTACTCGCTTTCTTCTCATTTGAATTTGCTGTATGAACCAAGTCAGCAAACACACAAATGCTCTTAGAAAAAGTCTTTCATGTAGGTAACAGTGGACTTTTTTTTTTTAAAGGGCAGTCTGCCAAAGGGTGTCCAATATAAGCTTTTGTAGACAGCAGTTTTTCTACACAGAGCTGAGTTGACAGCTTTCCTCCTGGGATAATCACAATCTTCATTCTTCTGGGACAAAATTGCTTCTGACAGTATAAAACCCAGGACATCTTTGATGTAAAATCTGACTCAAACACATGAATGGTGAGACTACGGAGTCATCCCATTCAAGAGAAAATGTGAGTAGTGGAAGCGAGATCAGAGGTGCCAGCTGAATTAATCCAACTAGTAAAATGTGAGGAAGTATCAGTCCATAAAGCTGCCTAATAAATCTGAGTGCACAGCGTTTGATGGGGAGCGTCTTTGGAAACTAAGCTGGGTGTCAGACCGGGAACGGGCACGCTGTATATGTAGTCCTGTCCTGTTGGTATACGCATGGTGTGCTGCATTAAATGTTTTGAATGTCCATTTCTTTCAAAAAGCCTGTCTGAATCTCTAGTGCTCGTTGATGCAGTGTAATACCCAGTGGGGTGTTTTTCTCCCTCTCTCTCTCTTGCTCTCCCTCGTTTGTGATGAGGACCACGGGAGCTGCTGTCTCGAGTTGGGGGTGGGGGGGAACCTGGCAGGTTCAGCTCTGTTCCCGCAGCCTGCCCTGTGGATGGCAGGGGGTGGTGGGCACCGTGTGCCCCTAAATATCAGCCATTTTGAGTTTGTAAAGGTAATTGTGGATTTCTCCAGGGAATGACCTAGATTATCAAGATATGAGTATCAACTAGCAAATGTTTTGCAGGGATAAAAGTAACAAATACTGCCATGTTTTTCTTAGAGTTTTTTAAAAAAAAAAACAGAAGTGCTGCTGGGTTGTGCTGTCAGGGAATGCATGTGGGTGATGGGACCATCACCAAGGGACTGTTCAGTAAGGCTGTCCCTGCTCTAGCCTGGCTGAAGGAAGCTCTACTCCTGGAAAGCAGGTCCTGCAAAGGAGGGGTTTTTTTGGGTGGCTCCTTCCTCAATTCCATCTGCAGACCCAGGGTTATGTGACACTGCTTGGTCTGCTGCACCACAAATTTAGGAATAACATAGATACTGTGCAAGTTGCTAGAGCTAAAATCCACATTCCTACAGTGATTTACATAAACTGAGGTTTCACTCTGGGCATCAAATGCTGTCTGAACCGCAGTGTTCCCCACTGTTAGTGTTTTCACACTAGTTTGTTTCTTCATTAATCTGTGTCCCTCCTTTTACTGCGGTGTCATGCTATTACTCTGGTGCGACAAGGTGACCAAGTTCTGCCTGTGTAGTGTGTGGCAATGCGCCGTAGCAGGGCCTTGTCATGACCGGTGTGACTCCAAGGAGAACTTGTTCCCATGCACCTGACGATCCCGGCGCAGGGCTTAAAGCTTGATGAACAACCCTAAGAGGATGTAGTTCGGTGCAGGACACTGTTCTCATCTTCTGCGTGGATACTGTGAAGGGGAGGGCTGGGTAGCTCTCCCATCCCTGTGTGAGCGCAGGTCTGGGGACAAATGAAGGTGCAGTTAAACAAAATTGTGGCATCTAGCCCAGGAATATTAACCGCAGTAATATCTCGGTAAGCCTTGATTTGAGCATTGTTTGCTTTAAAAGACTTGGCGATGGAGTTGAGTATTTCAAACCAGAAACACAGAAGGAGAAGAGACGTTTCTGCTCCCTGAGATTTTAAGCAAAGAAAGCCGGCACTCGTGGGAGGGCAGTGAAAGCTTCATTTCATTTAGTGTGTCTCCCCCGTCCCCATGGACAGCCAGCCGTGGGTGGGTGAGCAGGAGAGGTGGCAGGTCAGCAGGTGGCACCAGCGCCCCAGCGATGCACAGCCTGCTGCGTCCTCTGCTTCCATCGTCCCCTAAAAAACCCTTTCTGCCTTCATTTTTTTAGATGGTGTGTGGTGTCAGCCAGCCGCCATGCACTTTGCTTTCTCAGCAAGGGAACTCAAGGAACAGCTTCAAATTTGGGGTGTGCCTACAGAGCTTAGAGCCAGGAACACTAGGTCTCTCCTTTCTGCTCACTTTACAGCAGGAATGAAATATCTTACAGCCTACAAACCTCTAGAAAAGACTTCAGTTGCTTTTCCATTGTTGTTGTTTTGTTTTCATGCTTGCTCTTCTTTGTGCTAGTCTGCACTTGGCCTCGCTTTCATAGCATCCCTGCAAGACCTGTCTAGAAAGGTGATGGAGATGGAGGATAAACCAGATGGGGAAAAGCCTGTAGAAAAGTCACTCAGATTGGCGAGTTGCACACAGATTTCTCTGTTCCTGCCAATATTTCTGCAGCAGGTCTCAAAGTCCTGCTGATTTCCCGAAGAAATGGCTGCTCCTCAAGCTTGCTCGGTGCCTTGCTTGCTTCTTTGCCCTTCTGTCCGCGGCAGCATAGTAGGGGCTCCCTGTTCTCTCCAGTCTCCGCAAGTACAAAGCAGCCCCTGTCTCTGTGGTTCAGCACAGCATCTAAGTGTGCAAGTAATTTCATCCCCATTCAGCAAAACACTTAGCCACATGCTTACCTTTAATTATGTACTTAAACCAAAGACTTATGAACTTGCGTAATGCTCTTATTCTGGTCTCATGCTGGACAGCACAGAACTTAACGAGATGCTTAAAGTTCAATAAGTACTCAATGGTTTCCTGGATCAGGACCTAAATAGAAGATTGCTCCACCTGATATTTAAAATTAGATTATGTTTAATTTTGAAGTCAGGACACTTCCCTTGAAGTCATAGCGTTTTGCCATAAATAGTTCTTGGAGGCAGTGCCCTTGGGGTCTAATCCAGGCCCCTTTGATCAGACTCCTGTTGACGTCAGTGGATTTGCATCAGGTCCTGGGTCCCTGCGGAGGAGAGGGAAGGAAGGAGGCAGCTGAGATCACACCCTGTTGCCTGACATCCCCCCCCCCCCCCCCCNATCTCCCCCCAAGTGACACTGGTGGGAGCTGGTGATGAAGGCTCATCAGCCTCCTCTCCCACAGGTGGGAGAAGATTGCAAGACAGCAAGAAGCCAGGGTGCCTGGAAATCATGCATGCCACCCGTCTCCTCTTTCACCCCCGCACCCCAAATAAAGTTTCGGAGCACAGAAGGTGAATCAAAAGATGTCCACTTCATTTGTGCAGGCAGAATGTACTGGTCAGCCATGCATTGCATTTGCTGTTGGGATTAGGCAGGACTGACTTATTGCCCACAAGCTTTAAAACAAGATGGTGACTTCTGTGTCAGAAGTCCAGAGAGCTGAGTGCTGCCTCTGTAATGTGAGTCTGTAGCTGTGGTCCTCCAGCACAAACACAGTTTTTTGAAGAGCTTTTATTTTCTTTAAAGAGGTGAAATGGATAAATCAACAAATAAACTGAATTAGAACATAGTCATAAATTTGTACAGATTTACATGCCTCTAGACAGTAATATATCCACTCACTTCAGGGGGGAAGGAAAAAATTAAGAGTTTATGTTTTGGTTTTAAGTGTCTGAATAGGATACCGGAACCATCTTAAAACGCACTAAGTACAGCTCAGTGAGGAATTCACACATAATAGTGTGCTCAAATTTTAGGGTTTTTTTCTTCATGCAAAACATCTATCATCAGAAAGGGGAAACCGTCTCATTTAATTTGCATTCCAGGTTACTAAGGAATTCTTTAGTTTGTTGCAGTAAGCCTGTGCAGTGTTTTGCTTAGCTACAGGAGCCAGAGGCAGATTGTATAATTCCCATTTCCTGATTATATGACATACATAAGTGAAGGGGCAAAACTTGGATAGCTCAGTTTACAATTGGATGCAGAGTTTAAATAGCTGTTCTCACAATTACAGCTGTGAAGGGAGAGTGTCTCTGAAGACAAGCTTGTTATCCCCTCCTGTCCTGATGTTCTCCTGAAGGATCCCTTCATTGACATCTCTGATTTGTCATATAATGAGGTTGAAATGTAGCTGTATTTTATTAACATGAATATGTTTGCAGCGTACTTTAAGTTGCAGTTGATGCATGATGCAATCTATTTCTTATCTTTATCTCGCAGCTCTGCAGCACTGAGGAAGAGCAGGGGCTCTTCACTGGGACCAGTCCCTGGAAAGCCTCAGGAGCATATCTCCTGGGATCATTCTTCTGACAGGTCCAGTGTACTCTCTGCCTTTTGTGGCAGTGTCAGTCATGCAACACCCTTTTCTGTGCAGTTTTACCTTTGGTCTGTTCCTTAGATTTTCCTCCCTCTTGTATAAGAGACATTTCCTTTGCCTTCCTTCTTTCTACTCTTTCTTGCTGCTGACCCTTCTTCCTCTTTGTTATATTCCCTCTCTTTCCTTGAGTCTTTCTGACCTCCGTCAGCATTGCCTCCCTCACCTCTTTGTCTATGCCTTGCTCTGCAAGAAGAAATACATTCCCTTCTTCCACAGCCTTCAAAAGCCGTTTGCAACCTGCTCTTGCCCCAGGCCCCTGCTTATTGCATGTCAGGCACCACAAGATCAAATCTGAGCATCACCCATCCCCTCAGCCTGATAGAGGTGGCAGTCCCAAAACAGATTTTCCCCTCCTTTTTCCTTAGCTGCCACCAGCAAGAAGGCAGCAGCTACTTTCTCTGCAGTTTTTTCTCCTGGCTGCCTGTAAGGCTGCCTTTCCCTCTTGGCTTCTGCCAAAGTAAGCACCAGCTCCACTGCTGATGGTTATCCCAGCAGTGGCGAGCTGAGCCTGCCCGGCTCCCGGCAACACCACCTCACCCTTTCTCCAGTTGCTTTGTCCCTTCATCTGTCTAAAGGAGACAAAAAATTTAGAGGACTCTTGCAGTGCAAGTGAAGTAACATCATCTCTTAAAAGCTTACATCTGTTTTGCAGTTGAAGAGACTTGATTTTCTGCGTTCATAATTCTTCTTCCCCTGCCCCAAGTATTCTAATTAGCAGAGCATCAGTTGTCAGGCACTTGTAGAAAACATATGCTCGGGCAGGGTTTGCACACACGACCTGAAATCCACTTTCAAACTTAGATGGATGTTGTTTGGAGATATCATACCCCAGTTTCTCATTGTGAGTCTCAAACACAGATTTTTACATCTCTGTCCTCCTGCAAAATCCAAAATGGGTCTGGCAGTACAGAGGGTGAGGTATGAGGAGAGAGGGCTGAGACGGAAGCCCATATTCAAACAACTCACAGCCTTGAAAATGCTCAATGTGGGGGCTGGTTGCAAATGTCATGGCTCAGACCGATCTCCACCAGAGAGTAAGAGAGAGAAATTAAACACCCTGTTCTTTCAGCTGACCAAGATATGATATGATATTTTGTAATCATAACAAAAAGACAGCAGCGTGGCCAAACTATATCTTGGCTGTTCTTTATCCTTGTATGTAGTACAGAAAGACAAAAATCAGATGGGATGAGCAAATTTTAGGCTGTAAGGCAAATGCAGATGTCTCTTCCCAAGAGAGGAGCTCCTTGCAGCTGGTGGCTGCACGTAGCTTGCTGTGGAGCTGCACCAGTTCTATGAGAGGGGAAAGGGTCCTATTCCTCAGCATCATGGCCAAGTGTTGGCTGGGGCCACCTTCTGGGCTCTAAGTAGCCATGCCCTTTGTTTCCTTAACTTTTCCCCTTAGCTTATTTATAATCCACTTTGCAGTCAAGCCTGTAGCAAACTGTGCAGGAAGGCAGAAATTACAAGTGTGGTGTAGAACAGCCTTTCCTGAAGTGCAGGTGCTTTTCTGTTAGCCCTCCCCAAACAGGGTGCTTGGTTAAACACGGTTTGCAGAGTTGCCTGTCTGATATTCAAACAAAGGAATTAATCCACTCTGAAAGCGCATGGCACTGGTCCCTTCTGTAGACCAGAAATTCAAAATATGGGCCAGCAGTTCTGAAGTCTGCAGAAGGATGGAGGCACCCCCAAAATGTGTTAAGACATGCCCTTCAGCTAGATGGGCAGGGCGCTCTAGAAGAAAATAAGCTGTGCTGCAGTTGCTTCGCAGCCTCACTGTTTGTATCTCGGACTTTGCCATGTGTTTCAGTTTGGGCTCCAAAACTTGCTAGAAAACATAAAGGAAATGCTTTTGGTCTGTGTCCTACAGTGTAGAGTAACTATCCCACCTCTCTGAAGTTTGGTGTGTAACAGAGGCGCTTGGGGTGCAACANAGAAAACATAAAGGAAATGCTTTTGGTCTGGTGCGTCCTACATTGTGGAGTAACTATCCCACCTCTGCGAAGCAGAGGGAGGTGGTTCTGCTCTACTAAGGCCCCATTTTTTTTGCAACTGTTGATTTATGAGGTGCTTGGGGTGCAACAGTGAGAGGGATGTTGGAAGGTGGGTGTAAGGGGCTGCCTGAGCAAGCGATTGCAACAAGAGCAGGTGACACCAGGGGCTGGCAACAGGGCTGGTCCCACTGTTGGTGGAGGCATGGCTGTAGGAAGAGATGATGATGTGGAGGTTGCCCAAGTCAGCCCCGGCTCGCGCTTGGCTTCCTGGTGCTGCTCCCCTTGTCGGCGCTGGCACCTTGCCTCCCTCCCTTCCTTCCCCTCTTGGGTCTTGCCTTGTGGCTCCTGTGCTGTGTATAGGAGGTTCTGTTTCTTGTTCTTTTGCAATACTAGTAGCACTTGGTTTAAATTTAATTTTCTTCTTTCCAACAAGCATTTTTTGGCAGTGTCTTCTTTGCCCTTCAGCTGTTTTAAATGTTTATTTCTCATTTTGCACATGTTTGACAAAGGCAGCACTTACACAATTCCTTTCTGAATAATTCCCTTTCTCCCTAGAGCCAATAAAGTAGAGATTATAAAATGAGACACTGCACTTCTGTGTTAAGCATCTAGGTTGCCCATCTTGTTTCTCTACTCTAGAAAACAGTGCTGGGGTAGGAAACCTTGAGAAGGACCTATGGTCCAGCCACCTGATGCTGTGCAGCCAGCTCCTTTGAAATATCACTTTTACACACTGCTGTCTCTTCTGACACAAAACCTCAGCTTTTGAGGGGAAAAGAAACTTCACCAACCATACCCGAACTGCCAGTTTACAGCCCAACCTTACTTTTCTTCTTGTTGTCGAAGGCCTTGAGCCATAGTTAAATAGTGTGTGCCCATCCAAAACAGCGTGGGCTGAAATAATGCTGCATAGGACGTTAACAGGGCAGTCACACTTTCCAGCACGGGCATTAACAAGTGCACATACCCAAAGCACACAGTGATTTACCAGTGAGACAAAATGTCTCAAGACTCTTCTGCTTTTAGACAGACGATGGCTTTGTGCATGGGCATAGATTCCTCTGAGAAAACCGTAAGCCTTCCAGTTAATTATCTCATCCAAACAAGTCACCGGTGACTAAATGACTAAGTATTTTCTTTAAGTTCTGTATTATTTATATTTAATCTGCCAGTTACACAAAGAAATGGGTTTGGAACAAACCTCACTCTACAGGAAAAAGGGTTTTAACAGAGAAAATATGTTTGAGTATTTAGGGTAAAATAATCTCAAGATTTGTTCCAAGTTTAATCTGATAATAAAACTGACCTAGAAAGAGGGGGGGGAGCAGTTATTTTCATTTATGTAATTTGTTAAAAATGATAGCAATGAAATATTGGAAGGAGTAGGCCATCTTTTCCCCCCCATCATTCCCATCTCCACCCACGCACTAATGCTTCAGGTTGACCCTGTAAGTCAATCTGGAATTCAGTGTCATAACAATAACACAACAACTCCTCACAACGCTTCTCAGGTTGCATTTAAAACCCCTGAAAAGAGGGCTGCTTCTTTTTCTGCTGCCAGCTTTACAAACTGTAAAAGGAGTCATCGTATAAATTATCTCAGGAACTGTATGGACTACTGGGGCCATGTCTATGCAACAGATCTAATTCGCTCAAATTCTTTGTAAATTTGGCAAAGTCGTTCTAGTTTGGAATTGTAGCCTAAGCTCATAAGTTGCTTTAAAATAAACAACTACTGCCTCTTTCCTGTCCGCAAATTGGGTTAGATGCACCCACCATTGATTACTTCTTTAATTTCTTTGGAGTGGAAATCTTCTTTTTGCCAGTCACGAATACGCTGAAATTTGCAGCTGCCTTGTTTGTCACATTACAAATAAGGGCTGAAATCCTGCCATTGGCAAAACTCTCCTGGATTTCACTAGACTCGGGTTTTCCCCCATGGGATGCTTTCATTCTTCCGCCATCTATCTTAACTAATTGCTATAATGAGATTTGCAAAGGGCAAGCTTAAAAATCAACTGTAAAGTCCAAAGTGAGTTGTTACCTGAAATTCACTTTCCGTGAGCATTCTCATGGAGATGCCTGGAGCACTAAAACGTACAGGGAAAATGAACACAACAGGCCTGCAAACATCATTAAGTCCAAACTCAGTTTGGAGTTCAAATTACCTTGCAAAGAAGGATTTTTTTTTCCCCCTTCCAATATTATTTCAGCTCTGCAAACTTCATACTGCAAAACTGCCCATGCAAAAAATAAAAAATAAAAATAATGTATGGGTGATGTGACAGAGTTTGCCAGACATTCTGCGCACCTGGGAACCCTGACCAAGAGGAGACTGAGCCTCTTCTTATGCTGAGATTCAGCATCTGCTTTTATCTTAAGTATGTGGAGACCTTTAGCTAGGCAGCCACACTCCACAGTAGAGACTGTAAGCCTGGCATAAATTTCCATTTTAATGATACAGTCTTTTATTAGGGTGTATTTATCAACTCCAGAACAAAAGCATTTACCCTGTGTTAAACATGTGCAGCTCAAACCTGTCTGGCAATTGTTGTCTTGGCCTACCAGGTCCTTCATTTTTGCAACTGGAATGTTTGGCTCCAATTTAATGATTTCCTCCGTGAGCCCTGAGCTGGCAGACAGGAAAAAAAGGTCGTGTTCCTTGGCAGGCTCCACAGGCATCTTCTTGAAGCTCTGCATCATGCCTCACTGCGTCACCCCAGCACAAATCACGGTGATGGATCTGTGGCAGGAGCCTGGAAGAGGAGCAGTGTGTTTCCTGCTCAGCTAACCGATTCCTCCGCTAGATCAGAAATAAAGATACTTGGGCAACCAGACCAAAATAATCTGCTGAATGAGTGCTTTGTCAGCAGCTCTTTACTTGTCTCTTATGTTTGTGCTCTGGCTTTGCCAAGCGGTAGTAGATCTGGGGACTTTGAGTAAAGGAGAAATCACTGAAGCAGAAGGGTCAAATATACAAAGTCAAGGTGTTTTCTGCTGTGAGTCATAGAATTGCTCCTTTTACTAGAAATTGCACTCCAAATTCTCCATTCTCTCAAAGTAATGGAGTAATACTCACCTCCTGTATTAGTGAACCTGAAGCAATACATGGAGGTGCTCACAGCTAAGTAAGAGAAGTTGAGCTTTGCTGGATGTCGTGGCTCATCGCTTTCCTGTTTCACTTGTTCATATCATGTGCATCCTAGGTTACCAAATGATTTATGGACCAAAACGAAAATCAGCAAGGACATCTGCTCCTTTCCCCTCCCCTATTCTGTCTGCAGTAAAATGTGATGGAAGTGTTTGTTTGGGGCAGAACTGTCAACTGAGCAAGCAGTAATACACAGGTGCAAAGGCAGAGGTTGATATTTCTAGAAAGCTCTGAAGGGTGAGACACTTGTCTGATGATAAAACTCAGGCAGGGGGATTTGTTGTAATTGGAAAAGGTGTAGAACTGTCAAGTTCTTAAATCATGTTCATTGGTATCACAGGATTTGTATCATTCTTGGAAAGAGTTACCCCATCCGTCCTCATTCTGCAACATAAATAAGGCAATAGTGGCTTCCTTCACTTCCCCTACCGTATTCCCAAATTTTCTTCCAATATTAAGTTTAGATTGGGACTTGGGATTCCTCCTTCTAAATCTGTGGGTATGTTGTAAAGAATTGAACGAGGTAACATGTGGCTTGGCTTCTGGGAACAACTTTCAAATGGTGAAAATGATGAAGCTCTGGAATAATGCGCTAAGAAGAGTGAGTAGAAAATGCTCCACTTACTATATCTTCTTGTTGAAGAGACACGTAGTTAAAACACTACTACATGTCAGCTAATTTGTTCTTGGAAAGGAAAGTGACTCGCTCCAGTGAGCTGCCGTTAGTAGCAGTAGTGTTCTTTGCCCTGAACTCTTAGGGTACAGTAAGAGTTACTGTATTAACACAAATCCCCAGTCTCATGGGCAGCCCCTCTGGTTTCCAGGTTCTGCAGTGGTGAAGTCAGTTCTAGGTGTATGAATATTGAGCGGAGCTGGTCTGATACCATCCCAATAGTCAAGTATGATACTTGCAGAAATCGGCAAAAAAAAATGGACTCGCTGCAGGCAAAAGTTGAGCTGCCCTCCAAAGTCAGCCAGACCTTCAGCGTGGTGGTGACCACGTTACCCCCTGAAGCACCCTGAGAAATGGCAGCCCCTGCCTTGTTCCTAGGGAGCCCAGGGCTGGCAAGTAGGACACAGCCAAGGGCCGTGGGGGGCTGCAGATCATGGCCTCGGTTCCTCCTTTGGCCATTGGTTTTCTCCACCTTGGCCAAGTGGGATCCACTGTGGTGGTGAGCATGTCATACTGTGGTTGGACTGGCAGCAAACCAGTTTCCCCTGTTCTTAATCTTGTTTTTGCACGCACTCTCTGTGTATATAATTCAGACAATATTTGTAATGAAATGTCAAATGTGGAAAAGTGAAAAACTTTGTTTTGAAATTCCCCAGGTTTCTTCTTCACCTGAAACAAGTGACGGGCTTGACTCTGACTTGCACAAAATAGCTAGCTGTCCAGGAAGTTTTTTGTCACCAGAGAGTTTAGTACAAAAATATGTCCACCTATGTGCAGAAGTTTCTGCATTTCTGAAATCAAATAATGTATTTCAGTAAGCATTTGCTATTGAAAAATGACTGCTAAGTTAATTCAGATTCCTCAGACTTGAATTTGTGAGAAAAACCATCAGTTTTAAAGGGTATGATTTGTGAGGACAATCACAATTTTCTTCTGGCGACATCTCACAGCTCTTTGTGGTAAACTGGCCTAAAATCATTGTTTGTTATAAGTTTTAATAAAACCGATGTGCAGCTTGTTTGTTTTTTTTTCATTTGCAAACCAGCTATGTTCTTTACATGGATTTTCCATCTGGCCTTAAAAATTTTGGTAACATTACATTATGGTTTTCATATTCCTCCTTTCTTGCTGAGGAAGTTTTGCACAAGCCATTCCTCTTCTGTGTAGGCATAGCAGGTGCAAGATGGTTATTCGATTGAAATTCTAGTATATATATTTGATTTTTAAGTTCTCCATCATTCTCTTTCCCCTGCCTCATTGTAGCTCTGTAATTGATTTTCCTGTCGGCTCCATTGCTGCCTTGGACTTCCAGTACTGGCATTTGCTCCTAACACGCTTACACACAGCTATTAAATACAGCACCCCCATGTCAACTTATCTGGTTGTACTTGTTGGAACAGCTCTGTGGCGTCTATTCAAGGGTGTAAGGAATTGCTTTTGCAATCACGGCTTGGCAAAGAGTAAACCAGGAAAGGATGCCCAGACGAGAACGAGTCTGTCAGACTCATTTTCTTCTTGCTTTTAATGCTGAATTTATTTTGTCAGCTTCTCGAGGAAGTGGGACATACAGATGTTTGATACTTAGCTGGAAACTGAAATTCATTTATGTCCCTGAGGTAAAAAGAAAATCAAACCAAGTCTGCTTCACTTCTTACCATCTTCTGCATCTTTTGCTGGCCAAACCCCAGTCCAGACAGGGAAGCATGGTACCCCGTTGTCCTGATAAAGCCACCTGGATTTGAAGGTTACTGGAAAAGCCTGGTTATTTAATTGAAATAAAATATTCTAGTTCTGTGAGACTAAATGTGACCCTGCTGGCCCCTTGTGCTGAAACAAAGTTAGCCTTATTGACTTATCCCTGTTTCCTCCCTTCCACCACAAACTTCTTTGTGTTGTACGTACAGCTGAGTTAACATTATGTGCCACCCAAATAAAGTGGCTAATATATCTTTGCTTAGGTATTTATAAACTTAGTCCAGTGTCAGCGCACATCAGCAAACTAGTGTGGCTCCTGGAGGTGGCAGGGCTTTTTATCAGCTGGTTCCCAGGCAGAAAATGTTTCTGAGGGGGAGGTAGGAAAGTCAAAAAGATGACAGTTCCTACAGGAAGAAGGTCTTACTCAAGGTTGAGCTCCTTCAAACTTGTAGTGCATCGTTCAGTCCCATTAATTCTGGCTCACAACTCTAAAGTAAAACATTTCTTTGTTTGCTTCCTATGCCAGGGCCCAAGCTGCTGGTTGAAACTGATACAGTAAATCATAATATTAGGAAAAAATACCCTGTTCCATATATACTTCTCTTTAATGGCATATGATTAGGAACCAAATAGGGAAAAAAGATCATATTTCCTATCCCTTATCTGCAAAGGTCTTCACTCAGTTAAAATGACTAACATTTCCATATGGACTCCAGCTGTTGAATCCATAACTGAAATAAAGATATAGGGCATAAATAACCAGCAAGATCGTTTACTAAAATGCAAGCCATTAACATCCAAAATTGGTCATGGGATAAACTCTGCAAAGAAGGGTGGAGGGGAGGGGGAAGTAGCACAGGAAGTTTCAAAAACAGATTTAAGAAACAGGTTCTCCTAATACTTGTCTGCTAGAGATTTTCCAGCTAGGCAATGCTGCAGGGGTTCCTGCAGCATCTGCCTTCAGCAGAACGGTGGAGAACCCATCGCGTACCAAGAAATATAGAGCAAGCTGAGTACTGGAGCCTGCACCACTCTAAGTCTTGCTCAGAGAGCTCAGCAGCTTGCAACACGCAATTCCAAAATTCAAATCAAGTAGGGACACGGAGGCTTTGTCAGGAATGTTTTCTCATATCCTTTTGTGAAACCTAAATGCTTTCCAGATTTGGAGACTCCTGCCCTCAGAAGAGGACACCCAAGTAAATTCTAGCATTTTTAACTAGCAACTTTTCACAGTATTAGCCATGTAAACACAGCTCCAATTCGCGTTAGGAGAATGTATGGAGATGTGTTGGGTTTGTGACTAGTTTATTTTAATCCCTTTTCAGTTATAGAATCCTTATATTTCCGTATTCTATCATTGCAGATTTAATGTTGAATGGTATAAAATCTTTTGATTTAAAGCTCTATCGTGATTCGTCTAAAGCTATGGCATCACAGATATACCTTTCCAGGATAACTGCTACATAACTTATAAAGCTTATATAAATCAGATTTTCACTCTTGTATTTGATAAATGGAATAATTCATCCTTTCTACTGTCCTTCTTAAAAATTAAATATTTTGAATTAGTTTCATCCTTTCCCAAATCTAAGCATGGTTGGCCTATTTCAGAAAAGTTTTTATTTAAAATTCTTGCTGCCATACACTGCTTGCCTGTTTTTAGAATGAGACATTCCAGTACCTATGTGGTAACTGATGCTTTAATTGTAACCACTACATAAAGCATTCAGGATCTGCAAATAGCAGAAACGTTTGTTTAGAAATAAATAGGAAATGTAGTATTTGTCAGTGCTATACGGTAGTCTTCGAATGACAAATAACTTCAGACAACCGTGATTATGCTGTAGAAGAGAATATATTTACTGTAGTGAGAGTTACATTTCCAAGGTCAATATTTTCCCTTGTGCTCTGTACAGAACCTGAAGAAGTCTTTTGTGCACGCCCTGTAATTTAAAATTTGAAAATGTTGACAGCAAGAACTGCATTTCTGCTGCCTGCTAGTTTTGCATGTCAGTTAATCTCTTTTAGCAATACAGAGTGTTTAAGGTGAGTGTCAGGCTCATTTTAGACCCTTCAATCTTCAGTTAAGGAAATCTTCGCTGTTTGTTTTGGGTTTGACTGGTTTTATTAATTTACTTGGTCACTTGTTTGGAAACAAAATCAATACTTTTAAGAAACAAGGTGACATGCACGATTAACAAAGTGCCAAAAAATAGATTGCTAACTACTGAAAGGGCATGTAGCTTTTTTTGGAAGAAGAGATGTGTGTGTGCCTTGGCTTTAAAACACGTTCTCCTGACAAGTTTTTGATCCAGAAGGAATAAACATTACTTCATAACTGGCAGAGCCATGTCATGATTATCTTTGAGAAATCACCTCTCCGGTCCCACCACAGACAAGCGTGGCTGGGCAGATGGAGAGCTGCGAGAGCCTTTGATGAGAGGCCGATAGATGCTTATCCTTGCGGTGACAGCCAGATTTATAAGCATCGTATAGACAGACCTGAGGAAGCCTTCACCACCGGTATATCAAGAAGGGCAGCTCTGTTTTGCTCCAAGAGCAAGACAACTGAAGGCAGTATAATAAGCTGAGTTCTGCGACATGCTGAGCAAAGCCTTCCCTGTTGAGTAATTAAGAGAACGTGCAAAGAATATGTTTTTCTCCGTGAGATTAAGGGATCAGAGTCAAGGCGTGCATGGGACGGACTTTCCTGCCACAGCCATCAGCCTGAGTCAGTCTTGCAAAACCGCAAATACAGTTGCGTCTTCCCAGCGCTTGGTGCGATTGCGTTCCTCCCGGAGTGAAACCCCTCAGGTTTTGGGATGGTTTTGGGTTGCAAAATAGTGACAGGCCTTTCCCTGAGAAAGCTGTCTCCTTGTTCCTGCCAGGCACGGTCTGTGTGCTGTCAGCCCTGGTGCAATGACAGACCACAAAAGCTGCTCCGAGACCTGGAGAGAGATTGTCCCCCAGATACTGGTTATCAGACTGATTCAGGGCACAACCTCCCGCTTCACAAGTGACCAGGATAGCATATATATGACATTCCTATGTATGAATATACATACACACACATATATATACACACAAACTCACATACACATATACAAATATATTAGTTCTGGTTATTTAGCTGCTAATTGTATGATTAGCGAAGGACAATGCATTAAATGAATCCCTTGTGTTAAGCACATTGTTTTTCATGAAGTTATACCAGCGATAATTAGGGCCTCCCCTGTTCATTTCTCCCAGCTTTCCTATCGGATTAGGGAGAGAAAAGAACTTCCCAGCTCAATTAAGCATTCCAGCTGGGAAAAGCGTGAATTTCGGAGGCCATTCTTTTCTCAAACTTGGCTGTCTCCTCCTTAATTATTATAAACATATTAGTTACAGTAGTTTGTTTTGGAAGGTAAACAAAAATAAAACATTATGAAAAGTGATACAGTAGTGGAGACCACAATTATGTCTAACTCTGTGTGTGAATTCCCATAAATGTCAATATTTTCATTAGGAGACTGGTGTTCTTACTGAAGTGGCCAGCGCTGTTCCAGTAATTCATTATTTTGTCTCTTGTTCTCCTTTGAATATGAGCTACCTCCTGCTGTTCGTGCATCTAGTCCAATCTGGTGGATTGCTCACAGCATCGGAAATACCCTCACATCGAGATCAGAAAACAAATGAAATTATTTTCCCCCAGTCACAAGAAACCGTGCTAGGAATGGATTTCCAAACAGAGCTTGTTTATGCCACCTGGAAAGCAGCCTTTGCACTAGCTGTGATCGATAGTGACAGCTTAAATCCATCAAGATCCCACCCGTCATGTTTGGTAGGCAGTAGAGTTGCCTGAGTTGTAGGCATCCTGAATCCAGGGAGGCTGGATGTGTACATCTGCAGGAAAAGATGTTAGGAGATTGTCCCAGGCAGGGCAGGGAGCTCGGGGGAAAGTTGCTCCTGGAGTCCCATTCAGCATCAGCTTCGGTTCCTTTGGGAACCTTACGGCACCCTGGAAACTCACACTGAAGTTGCCCGAGTGACTCCCCAACCTGAGCTGCTGGAGGTGTTTGAGAGTGTGAATTCAATTGTTCTTCGTGCCTTTTTTTTTTTAATGCAAGAGCTAGTTTCACTGATATAAATCTATCCATGGTTTTGGCATCTAAGGGGGTTACAAGGCAGAAGTTTTCTTATAACTGTAAGATTTTGAAAGTATATTCCCATGATTAAGAAAAATCCACTCTTAAAAAATAATTATCTTTCCCTTCAAGCCGTAATCAGTTATAAACTCAGGAGTTCCAATATCAGTTCAGTGTAGTGGAAATATTTCTAGGAACGTGTAAACTCAAGTAACATCCCAAAAAAGCATAACGCAGTCTAACTGAAATGTCCCGGGGTGGAAAAAAGGTCTAGAAAAACTTTGTTCATTTATATAGTACCTGCAAAGCTTGAAATCTACTCCTGTAACAATATGCAAATAGTAGCGGAGCCTTATATTAATTAGGATCAATATCATATGTATATGTCATATTATGCCTTGTCATGTCACGAGATAGCTGGGTAGATAGTTGGGTTGATCAATTGATCCGTCATACAAGAGTCTGACAGACGGTGTCACCAGGTTTCAGTTGCTGCAGGCAGTGCTCTCATGTGTCCTCTGAGCATGTTTGATGGAGGTGTGCAGTCAGCCCCACGCATCCTTTCCTCCAGTTACCCTGTGGCATCTCTAATGGGGCGGATGGTTGCCTTCATTCTTGACATGTGTCCCAAATGCACCCATTTCATTTGCTGGGGGTACGGAGCTATCGAGCTCCTTGATAGCTCCTGACGTTCGTTACAACTCCATTCCATTTCATATTTTCATTCCATTTAGCATAGTTGCCTGCCTGTGTGCCTCTGGGGGACATCCAGGTTTTATATCATTTGTTCAGATGGAAATAACATTCAAGTTGAAGATTCATAGTTTGGTCTAAGAGTTGCTGTGATTTGGCCTTTAAGATGTAGATTTTCAACAACCAAATCTTGTTTAAACTGGTAAATGCAGCTGCCGCCCTGCCAATTTGTGACCTTATTTCCTTCTGGGTATCCCCATTGGCTTGCATGTTGCTGCCAAGGTATGTAAATTGACCTATAGGTATTCCCTTGCCCTCTAAAGTCATTCTTCAGCTGAGAGTTGCTGGGGCTCTCATTAGATTGACTTTAGAAAACTGATTATGAATCCCATCTGTTTGTGATTAAAAAAAAAAAATTGTTGTGATTACACGGGGAAATATTGTTACCTTTGTACCCTATAGCTTCTGCCACCACGCAGTTGGTTGTCGAGATTTCTATCCGTTCAACACCTGCGCATGCTCCTAGTTCTCCTCCTCTGCTGCCAGATAAATGGGAAATATATGCAGGAACCCTAGCTGCATTTCTTCCATCTTGCTGAATTTTGGCTAGTGGTATTAATAAGATGGTAGTCAAAACTATTCTAGTTTCCTTGCAAAGTTATTTGCTGATTTTTTGGAATTTTTTCTCCAACTTAAAAGAAAGCTAAGCAAGAGTGAAAAAGAAGACAATGAAAGGGAAACGTGTATTTCTTATAGTCAGATGCGAACTAGAGTAGTGTTTATACATCAGGCTGAATTTGTTGCCGCTGAGTATCCAATACAAATGTCTTGGTGTCTTTTGTCTGCAAAATAGCCTTTCATCTGCCATCGCTGGAAAAAATACGAGTTTGTAGGCATGATCATACCTATGATGGGACCGGCACAGTGGTAACACAAAGTTTTCACAAGCTTTAAAACTTTGGACCAAAAGCTCTTTTCTTTTTCTCAGTTGCTTTTCCCTCATACAATAAAAGTGGGTTTTGTTGAGTTTAAATTAATATTTCATAAAAAAGTAGCTGGAGAGGGATTTACTTGGCCTGAAGTGAGACTCCTTTCTGACCTTTCCCACCCACATGGTCAGTTTGTGCATGAGAGTTTGTTTCCTGTGCAAACTTTTGATTTAGCAAGTGTAGTAACTACATGGTGTTTCTAAAACACTCTGATCTGCACATAATGCTGCAGCAGTATGTGCAAGGATAGCATGTGGCAAGGGATTACGCACCAAAAATGTATATGCATGTGTTTTCCTTTTATTTTCAGGTCGTTGTCTTGTCAAACTGCACAAAGAGATGAGTAAGAGCCCAGGTTCATTATCATTGTTTTATACATTATGTTATACTTCCTATTACTCAATTCCTTCACTTGAATACATAAAATATTTTTCTTACTTGTCATCTTAATACAAACTTTCCCAGGAACTTTAATCGTTTTTCTTGCTCTTTCTGGATATTTGCAGTTGCTATGTAACTTAGGTTGATTTTGATTGTCTTATCTATTGAGAATATTTTATGCCTAGATACATTTAGGTGTATGTATAGACATATATAATATAGAATGAGATATGAAAGTTTTATATTCTACATACTTTTGTTGACATACATAAAATAGGTTATGCAGGCTATGCAGTGCAGTGTTTTGAAAACAGTCCTGGTACAACTGTTTATCCATCAGCTGCAGTTCTGTACACAAAAAAGCTGAAGTCATTCAATGACATTACCCCAGACCTACACCGCTGGCATCCAGGCCAGAATTTGGTTCAGTAATGGCAATTTTATACGCAGCCTGTACAACTAAGAAGTTTAAATTACGTTTTTTTTTACATTTGCTTTATTTTGCAGTAATTGATGTTACGCTTTTTTGGTTACAGTGATGCTTGCTCTGACCCAATACCCTCACAACTGTGTCACCAGTAGTATGTCAAAGACCATAAACCATAGACCAAAAGCATGTAGTGATAGGACGAGGGCTAATGGCTTCAAACTGGAAGAGGGTAGATTTGGATTAGATATCAGGAAGAATTTTTTCACTCTGAAGGTGGTGAGGCACTGGAACAGGTTGCTCAGAGAAGCTGTGGGTGCCCCATCCCTGGAAGTGTTCAAGGCCAGGCTGGATGGGGCTTTGAGCAACCTGGTCTGGTGGGAGGTGTCCCTGCCCACAGCAGGGGGGTTGGAGCTAGAGGATCTTCAAGGTCCCTAGCAAGGTAAACCTTTCTATGATTCTGACTCTATGAAACTGCGGTCTTAGTTGTTGGGAAAAAAAAACTGTGCACTTCTCTGGCTTGATGGGTGTCCCCAAACACCAGTTTGTATGTGTGTTCAAGGCAGCAAACCAGTGTCTTCACCGCCTTAAGCTGAACACCATGGCTGGGCTCATGAGATGAGGGAGGGGTGGGGATGGCAGGCGCTGCTGGAGCCCCTCGGATGCCCCTGCCCTCCCCAGCTCAGCCAGCCAAGCTGGAGCTCCCCAGAGCTCTGGGGGATGGCTCTGGCCCTGCATGGGAGCGGGAATCTGCTCGGGAGCCCCAGTCGGTGGGTCGAGGTGTGACTCATTAAAGCCTGAGTGTGTGTTATGTGGTTGCCAAGGTAACGAGATAATTGAAGTAATTACCTTCGCAAATTCTCATGTTGATATTCATGTAAGCCTGCCTGTTATTGGGCAATCTGAGGCACACGTGCTGTAGCCATCTTTTCTGGAAGTCAAAAATTTGTTTTCACTATGGGGAGTGCATATTTTTGCAAGAGTCTTGGTGGGTTTTTTTTTCTTTTCTGTTTCATAGGGCACAATGCTTTTTTTTTTCCAAGTAGGGCAGCTTTTGCCTTGGGTACCCCTCTGAGACTCGTTGCAGATACAGCAGCTGCAGATCTGGTTCTCTCCTTACGTTTAAATAAACATTCCTGTCCTGACTGGCAAAACCCCTGTCTCTGGTTCCCGCGGTACCTGCATAGGCAGGGCTGTTAATGCTGCTGCACAAACGCTGATGCTATCAGCCAAATCTGCTCCAAGAGCAAATGCAGTAGAAAACCCTACCCTGTTGATAAGAGCGTACCTGCAGACACTTTAAAAATGTCCAAATGAGCAGTCGGTTACCAGGATCGCTTCAGCAAACAGCTGGGTCTCATCTCAGCGGATGATAGCAAGGCGCGTTTCTGTTCGTGCATGTTTGGGGAGGTTTGTTTTCCTGCAAACCAGAGCCGTGGGCTGAGCGGTCAGATGTCCCTGCAGTCCACGGTCCCTCAGCAGGTCCATGTCCCCCGCCGATGGTACGGGGAAGCTTTTGTTCTGTTTTTGGTACGTGTTGATGGATCTGTGCTGGGTATTTCGCTGGAACTACAAGTATTCATTTCAATCACGACCCGAGGCAAATTTTGAATGTAGGCTTCCAGAAGTGTTAAAACAGTATAGACAGAGTTTAATGGGCCAGACTCCAAGCTCTATAAATTTAACTATTCCCATATATCCAGTGTAACTTACAAGTTGATTAAAACATGTGTGAATTGATTCCTGTAGACTGACACTTCACGGGTGGCTTTAGACTGAGAAATGATCTGGTTTTGCTTTATTAAGTGCCCTGTATCTCGTATGTATGGCTTGGAAGTTGTTTTAGAAAATCTCTGAGGCTGCTGATCTGCTGGACCAGATGAGCTGACAGTTTGGCTGGGAGACAATGGACAGATTATTATATTCCTTTTATCGCTCGAAGTTTGCAGAAAATGCAAACAATATGGCCATGAACCACCAGAAAAGCAGAGCCCATCCCTGCCCCTTTGAATGAAAATTAACTCCATCCTCAGACTTAGACAAGTGCAGTAATTTTAACAAGATAGATACTCCAGAATGGTTCCTCGCCAATGGTAGCACGCCCGTAGCGATCACCTCGAAAAGACATTTTTGCCCTTTTTTTTTTTGCCCTCCTGCATTAAACCTACTTCAAATGCTCCTTTGCCCCCAGAGAGAGAACCCAGGTTTCAGGGGAGACTTATGCCTACGAACATCTTATGCCTTATGTGCCTATGCACATCTGCTGATGCAATAGCGTGACCTCCTGTGAATCTCTTATGCCACTGTCTCTTGCTGAAGAGGTTGCGGAGGAAGATTATAGCATTCTTGGCAAGACATCATGGAGCCAATCTTGATTGTTTTTTGGGCCACCACTAGAAAAGCTTCATAAGCTACTCCATTGTCCCATGCCAGTAAAGATGTCAGTCAGAGCTATCACCTTCTCCCTATTACCACTTGCCTCTTACCTATTATCTTTAACAGCAGTTGCTAATGTTACAAGCAAAGATAACTGATATGCTCCTATAAACTTGATTTTGATAACAGAAGAATAAGGAAAGGTGTATAGTTTCAGCAAAAGTTTATGGTGTGTGTTTCATTATCCTTGCAGGGGGGCTGTTTCCACTCCTCCCTGGTGCCGTGCAGTACCCAACTGAGAGACAATCTAATTTAGGTACTGTGTCTCCAGCAGTGGCCAGGGGGGTGTGTGTTTTTAAGAGAAAGCAGCCAAGCTGCCATGACTATGTGAGGTTATAAGGTTTATGATTAAACTCCTCAAATGTGAGGTTATAAGGTTTAGGATTAAATTCCTGAAACGGAATGGTTTGGGATTTTATTGGGAAAATCGGTATTAATCTGGCTTTGTCACTCTGTAACTTCACTGGTTGTTTTCAGTCTTTCTTTGTGTTCTGCTATTTGTAGGGTGTGCGAGAATGAGAAAGATTAATGGAGTGCAAGGGCTGGGATGAAAGCAGAGTTTTGCAATGTAGCATGATGTTGTTTCCTGTAGAATTAGTCCAAAGTTGTAAAATCCATTTTAAAAAGGGAGTTATAATGATCTTTGGTACTGTATTTCCCTAAGAAGGAATACAAGGAGTGTGCTGGGGGTTTTATGATTGCTCTGTGAAATTCCAAGCAATGCATTCCTGGGATTTAGCTGGGAAACCAGAGGAGTGTGTACTTGCCATTTGTAAATCGTATTACTTAAATTCCCCATTAACATGTATAATTCACTATCTATCTGGATAATCTAGCGTGCTGGACTACTTCCAGATAACCCAAACCAGACGGAGGGTTTGGACATTGCTTCCATTACTGAGAAGCTTGAAGTGGAAGCCTAATTCCACACCCTTTCTGCATTGCACAGGTTTTAGGTCTTAAAATGTGCTTTTAAATCTTGATTCTGGAAGGCAGCGAGAGATGTGCCCAGTCCCAAGCCCAGCAGAAGTCCACAGCAGATCTTTGCACATGTATTTAAAGTTCTCAGTCTGACAAGCAACTGTTGAATTGAACTGGGAAATTTCATAGATGAACTCTGCAGGTATTGTGGGTGTGAAAGAAGCTTATGACAGCCCTGATTTTGAAGGCTGAGTCCCTGGTATCCATCCACTGAGCTGCTTGTATCCTCCTGCACCTCTTTTTCAGTTCCTTGATTTGCATGTGACCTGTGTCGTGGCTGGAAATGAGAAATTTGGCAGCTGAATTGGCAGGGTGTTTTCCCATGAGTGAGACCTAGGATGTTTCACCTCAGATGCACTGTTATCTCCTTAAATATAATGGGATTGTCACAGTCTGTGGGAGCAAAATAACCTGGGTAGAGCAGCCTTTGGGGGGGAGAGCTGAATTTGCTCCTGTGGATGGAGATTCCTTCTGAGCCTAGGTGTTACCATCAAAAAAACAACATTGAGAAGTCCTTGTAATTTTATAGCACAGTGAGTATAACCCCAGGAGAAGGTATCTTATCCTTCTGAAACATCTGTTGCATCCTTAACCTTAGGAAAGCATTTGCCATGTTATTATCCAGTAGTTTCACTGAACAATTTGATTTCTTCCTCCTGATTGTCTCCCTTCTTGGCTCAATAGTCAAGCCAGGTACATCCCCTTCACATGTTTTCTATGTGAGGGGCAAAGAGGAAAGTTAGCATCTCTGTAGCTTGAGTATGTGAGTCATCCCAATAAAGTAGAAAGGGCTCTCCAAGCTTCAAAGGTCCCCAGCCGGGGAGGTGCTCAGGTCCTCTGTCTCCACCACTTTTTGCTGTTTCTCTTACCAGAAGGTTTTGCTCTTTTTAATCTGTCCCCTATAACCTCTGGAGATAATAGGCTCATTTTATGAATCCTACACAAGAGGCACAATCCAACTCCTATACTTAAATGATCCGAAAAGCAAATTTCTATTCAAGGCATTTGAAACCAGAAGTTGTTTAGTTGTTTTGTTTTGTTGTTTTGTTTTTTTTTTTCCCAAGGATCTAATGGAAAAAAAAACATTCAACCTTTCTTCAGGGGTGTGTGGTTTTAGATTAGTGTATTAATCTTTATTATCTAAATTAATGGAATTTTTGTATTACATAAATGTTTATATAATATAATCCTTGCCAGTGCTGGAGGTAATGGGTGTTGCCACTGTACAATATTTTGCATTCTTTGATATTTACGTTACTTATGAATATA
Source organism: Anarhynchus alexandrinus (assembly GCA_008711295.1). Lineage (NCBI taxonomy): Eukaryota > Metazoa > Chordata > Aves > Charadriiformes > Charadriidae > Anarhynchus > Anarhynchus alexandrinus. The sequence continues at coordinate 2,904,245 of VUYV01000087.1, read as the reverse complement.
TTGGCCAAAGTTCCAAATAAGTGCATAGTCACACTGTTGCAAGCCTAACTTTGGAGTTTCTACTGCCTTATAGCCACATGAAAAAGCCAGAAGGTGACAGTGAGCAGAACCAGTGTTCCTACAGGCCCTCAGGTCAGAGGTGTAGGTAGGATGCAGATGTAAAGTCCTGACACAGGAGTCTGTGATGTCATTTCGCGGCTGTGGTGAACATACAAACAGGCTCAGATGTTTCACAAAGCGCGGACAAGTGCTTGAAGCATATGTCTGACAACGGAGCACATTTTTTTTCATGGTCTCTTTCTTGGATTTTTACATATTTCCCCTTTGCAAGAGTCCATGGTTCAGATCTTGCAGCAATTTTCAGACTGTGTTACCTGGAATGAAATCAAGGGCCTTTTTAAAATGCTGATTTTTTTGGTATTGATAGTAGCATACTCTAATGATCCACGGAATAATACGGCAAAATACTTAACATAGCAAGTTAACCATTTTCAGTGCGGTTTGAAATACAAATTTATGAGCAGTGCTATCCATGCAGTCCTTCCTATTGCATCCAACTTACTGTTCCTGCTTGCACAGTGCATGGAAACTGGAGAACATAATACTGGTGCACGTGGTTGCTATCAAAGGTCCAGACTAGTGCATTACACTCCGTTTTCCAAGGGAATGTGGTCCTTTTTTCCTCTGATCCTTGCCCAGGATGGGAGTTTTGTATTTTCTGCTGTGCCCTGTCTCAAGGGTTCCTTGGGACAACACAGCTGAACCTCAGGTGTTTTCTTTCCCTTGCATGGAAAAGGGTTTCACTTTGAATGAACCCCCGAAGTGTCTCAGCTCTGTGATTTTTACTTTATGCTCTACAGCCTGAGAAATACGACGGAGCTCTGTGTCTCAAAAGAACAGAATTTCTCCCAAGACTGCCAGCATGCCCTCCTGAAAGTATATGGTTTCCCACAGTTTTCTTCATAGTACTTTTAGCCACTTTGCTTCTTGTCCCAGCTGGAAGCAGAAACTGCCAGAAGTTCATGAAAATGAAAAACGGTGAGTGAAATATATTGTAAATCTAAACTTTCAAACCCCAATAAGGCTTAATTATGATTTCATCCAAAGTGGCTCACGTAATTATTTCTCCCAGGTTTTAATGCTGTAAACCTGTCTTCTGCAGCACACATCCACATTCCTGTTGGCCGTGCCAGGAACTCGCATCCAGATTTATCACTTGGGCACGAGAACGTACAATGATCCTTTAAAACCTGCCAATTGCTTGAGAGCTAAACATCGCTGCTTCAGATTAGGAGCACTCTCTAAAGTAAATACGAGGAAGCGTGGGGAACACTGAAGAAACTGTATCTATTTAACGAAGACAAAACTGGCAAATTTTTAAGGTCGTCTCCTCCAGGTACTGTCAAATAGCACTTTGAGGTCCTGACATAATTTGGACCAGAAATGATATGCCATTAAAGAAAGCGAAAGGCATGTCAGCGAGAACTTCCTCTTCGCGTTATGTTGTCATTCTGCCCCATTGCTCCAAATGTGATACATGTCATCGCTAATAATTCCTGCACCATGTCTGTTTTCCCCCTTTAATTGTGGTTAGATGGACTGGCCAAGCTACACATGGTTGCAAGTTCCAGTGGGTATATTTAAGAGACTGATTTCTAATTTACATTTGCAATGAAATGTACGAGATGCTGTTCCAAGAGGCATGCTTTGTCATTGTCCTCCAGCCTAATGTGGTTCATTTTTAGTATTATTAATAAACGAACATTCTTAATTTGTAAGAACTCGGCGAAATTCATGATTGCGCTCTGATGGCTCCTTTTCCAACTCCTCCCCTGTGAAATCCATTCTTTTTCTTGGGGACAGATAGATAGATAGGAAAGTTAAGGAGATTTCCCCATTTCTGCTTTCTGTATTTTTAGAGTTTATCTTCTTACACATACTAAAAAAACCTTATCTAGGGCTTTACTTGCAGTTACCCCCGGCTTCTATCCACCTCCTACAGATGGGGTCACCATGCCTGTGCTCTTCTGCACTAGCAGCACAGCCCTTCGATTTTTGGAGGAACTATGCAAGTAAAAGAGAAGCAGAAGGTGACTGATGACAACAGAGACTTGTGCAGTCAGGGAAAATTAGAAGTCCATTTATTTTCTAGGCCTTATATTCTCTTCATCTCAGGCCTCTGGATCATTATGTGATGCCGACAGTTCTTATAGAGTCGTATTTCTTTGCTGTACAGTTTGCACAAACACAAACTAATCCCCTTTCTAAAGCCTATACTCTGTTTCTTAATTCTGTGCTTTTTATGACGACTTTGTGGATTGTTCATGAGTTTATTTTTCATGCTGCTTGGAAAAGTTCCTATCCCTTCAAGACCTGCAGGGATCTTTGCAGGTGATCTGTGTGTACGTGATAACGTTTGAATGCCACCAAAACAAGAAGGAAAAATAAGAGGATCACTCTGAAAGTCTAAGACTCTCCCCCTGCATGCCGCTGTGTAAGCAATAAAACTCAGCATATACTACAGGATTACGCATTATGTCTTATGCTATAGAGCTCATTAATGCACAATTATATAGGTATAATATTGGTGAGGTAAATCCATAAAACCAGCCCAAAACCTCTGTGTATGAAGTTAGATTAGATTAGGTATCAGGAAGAAATTTTTCAGTCAGGGTGGTGAGGCACTGGCATAGGTTGCCCACAGAAGCTGTGGATGCCCCATCCCTGGAGGTGTTCCAGGCCAGGTTCGATGGGGCTTTGAGCAACCTGGTCTAGTGGAAGGTGTCCCTGCCCATGGCAGAGGGGTTGGAGCTAGGTGATCTTCAAGGTGCCTTCCAACCTAAACTATTTTATGAAGTTTTTCCCCTCCCAGGCACTGCAATTCTTACAAACCGCCTCCTTCACTATACAAGGCAGCTTTCTGGGAGGAAAAAAAAAAACAACAACAAAACCCAAAACCAAACCCAACCATCATCAACACCGCTTCCTACGCTAACTCGCATATAAACAGCGACCCTATTTATACTTCCCAGCAATCTTTCCTGTTAGTAGCAGGATTACTAATTGCTGGCTTACGGCTCCTTCCTCCCTGCAGCAGTCCGACCAGCGGAGCCTGGCTGCCCTCCAGTTTTTTCGCGGCGGCGGAGACAGGCGTTTCCAGCCCTATGCCTGCAAAGCCAGCTCCACCCTCGCCAGCAGAGAACTCGGCCAGTTTTATTTTTCCCAGCAGAGGCGCAGGTCTCTGTTTGCACAGCCCGTAATGGTTGGTGCTTGCCACGGGGATGGGAGTTCGGGAGGTGAGCTGGCCCATCGCCTCCCGATTTCTGTTTATCCCTGAGCACGGCAGAGGGTTCCTATCAAGCAGCCCTTAATCTGGGGAAATGATGTGTGGTTTCCACTCGGAAACTCATCATTAAATAGTCTGCGTAGGCTTGGGAGTGGGTCTGTGTTTATCTGAACGCACATTTTGTTTTCCTGGGGGTGGGCAAATGGCAGGGTAAATTAGGGGACGGAGGTGTTCATGCCAGAATAAAAATGTCCAGTGCCAACTCTACCAGCGCTGGGGAAAGGAAAGCAGAAGTGCAGAGGTCCTGTGTGGTTTCTGCTTTTCCTGTTTTGGATTTGAGCATCTAATTCCTATATCAATTTGTATTGTTTATTCTAGGAAGCAGGCTTTCCTTCACCTTTGAGGGGGGAAACACTCTGAAGCTGAGAGTAACAGTCCTTATGTATTTACCATGGGCAAGAGAGATTGGGTTTTGCTTAAAGACTCAGTTTATTAAGTGGGATTTGCACTCCCCTTTCATCCCTCTCTCTGTCTTCATGTTTTTGTTTTAGTTTTTTTTCCCCTCAGGGTTTTCCATTGACTGAATTGTCTAAAAACTGTTTAAACGCTTGGACCACGATTGCCAAATTATAAATCCTTTCCTTCAGAGATGATAATCCAGATGGAACAGTTGACTAGCTGCCTACAGAGGAGGAATACACGGCACGCCGAGTTCTCAGCACTTTTATTTATCATCTAGAGTATCTTAATTATTAGCATTATGACAAAGACTTAGGCTTCTCCCGTGGACCTGGGGACAAACGTAGTGATTAGGAGGAGGCTGGCTGCGGGCAGGCAGAAGGGAGGCTGCAGGCAGGAGGCTGCGCTATTCCTGTGGGCAGCGTTGCAGTGTGGGCAGAGCAGGGTGTTCATTGCACATCCCTGTTTCTGGCAAGGTTTGCTACTGAGTTTGGGGTGCTGGGCTGCCCCGGGCACCCTTGCGCCAGGGGCTGGCACCTTGCAAAGAGAGGATGGGGCAGGGAAGCGTGGCGGCTTGGCCGTTTCTGCTCTTGCTCTGCCTCCAGTGCCAGAGAGCTGTTTCCACCTCCTTTTCTAAAGGTGACTTTCATCAGGGGGGTGAAAAAAAAATGTATGGCAGGTTTACAGGTATGTAAACACCTTGTTTTACAAACTAATATAAAAGCCTGACTTGACCTGACAGCTTTTCTTTAAGGAAAATATTCCCTGTCTATAATGAATCTCCTGTCACTAATTCCTGTTTCCAGAAACACTGTGCTGTTCCAAGAACGTGTTGCACAAGTGAATTCATAACAAAGTAATCACGGAGAAAGCAGGTTCCTTATAGCAAAGCTGTTATAAAGCATCACAGACACGGTTATTTTAATCTTCCGAAGTGTCTCTATCAGTACTTCCCTTCCTCCGAGCAATTTGGACCAGAATGACAGCAGCAATAATTGGAGGATGAGTCACTGGCTATATCGTAGGTGAGATATCATTGTGGAGGGAAGGCCAAGAAACAAACCTTAAAAACAGACTTGTTTTTATACTGCTGCTGTGTCTCAGCCTGGCAGTCCTTATAACGGCACCACCAGTGTCACCAGATTCAGGGCCTGTCAGTGCTGCGAACAGCTTCACGTTCATCTCCAGAAAATCACTCTTGGCTGACTCCTGTCCTACAAGATCTTAGTTTCTGAGAACATTTTTTCATACCAACATTAGTCAAATAAACGCGTTCTTTGAGTGTGTTTCATGAATTTGTTACTTGAAATATTTTGCAGGATGTTAACTATTAATTCAGACTAGGCCATTTGGGGGATCTCTCTTTCTCTATAAAAATCAATCATTACAAATATTTAACACTGCACAAAGGAAATAGTTTTTTATTTAAGTACTCTTAATAACAACTATGATTGTGTTATAAATGCTTTATGATACTCAGTAAGCACCTGTATCATTGTGTTTGCAATACACTGTTTGCAAATCCCACTCTCGCAGCCGGCTGCAGCGTGGTCTCTATGCCACAAACGGTGTCTGAGTGCAGAAATATGCAAGTGGAAATTCAGTCCCTGAAATCCAGATTTGATCTGGGTTTCAATCAGTGGAAGGGAGGCGGTGAACAACTCCGAATTCTTGAAATTACTATTGAGATCAGGATCCAGGATCCAGCTCTAGACAAAAATGGCCATTGGGGTTTAGAAGAAGAGGAGCATGAAACAGATAAGAGGCTGAATTGGGCTTTTCAAGGCTTATCGCTGACAGAGACAAAGCAATACTGAGGTCTAAAAGCCCTGGAGTAAGATACAGGGTGAAAACGAGGGAGGCAAAGATGCAAGGGAATATGGAGTGGGAAAAGATGAGGGTGGTAGAGGAAGGGCAGGGGAGAGCTGCCTTTTGCAGTTGCTGCTGGGCTTGGATGACCAGAGCAAGTTCAGAAGTTTTGTCATCCACGGCTGGCGAGCTGCTTTCGTGGTATGCTGAGGAGGCAGGAAAAGGGGCTGGAGGCAGCGGAGGTCCTGCTTTCCCCCCTGGAGCGTGCCTGACGCTGACCTTGGGCATGTGGGACAAGCATGGTGCCACTCCGGCAGCCTGGCCTCAAAACCCAGCACATATTGCTCTTCCGTCCTTAAATTTATTAAGCAATTTCCTGAATAGACCAGAAAGGAAGACAACCTGTTTTTCCTACCGCTCGTCCCTATGCAGAAAGCTAGCATCATTGACTTTTTTTTGTCTCAGAAAAGAGTTGAAATTCACACTTTTCCCAGGGTGGGAACCCGGAAAGGGAATTTTATCCTATAAAGGAGGCACAGGGGGCAGGGAGCTGCATGTACCTGGCACTTGTAAGGATGCACTCACCAGCTCTGGGGGCTGGGGCCCAGGAGGCAGCTAATGAATGGTAACTTGATCTATCTTTTGTGTGGGGTTGAAGGAGTTTTGGAGCCGGGCAGGGAGAAGGGAGGGCTGAGCCAGCCAGGAGCATGCACCGACTAGCACCAAGGCAGAGAAAACAGCTCTTGGAACCGCTTCCATAAATTTTCTTTTCCTTGAAGCATCCGACAGAAAAAGAGAGAGGGGGAGGGAGACAGATGGAAGTGTGAACAGAGCCGTAAAACCTTGCAAAAGCGGGGATGGGCAATCATTTCACATTTTTGGCACAGTTGCCTCCTGTGATGGCTGGAGAACCTCACTTTTCAGACCTTGCTGCTCTCCTCCTCTACCACCTCTCCCAGAGCTTGCCTGTGGCTCGGGGTTGAGCTCGGAGAGCTCTGTGTGAAGGAACAAATAAATCAATGAAGCCCGAGGACTCGGCAAGGGTGGTGAGCAGGCAGGGACATGTGGAGAAGTAGGGTGGGGAGGGACCAGGAATCCCCCAGCAGCAAACATCTCTGAAATGGGGCAGCCAGCTGCCAGGCTCCTCATCCCGGCCACCACCAGCCCCAATGGGGCCAGTAGGGCTTCATCCCTTCTCCCGGACCAGTGAATAGCCCCTTTGGGATATTGCAACACACCCAGCCCCTACTACCAGTGCTACGCGTGTTCAGAGAAGCTGTAATGGGGCCTGGGAAATGTCCTGAAAATTGCAAATCAGAGCCGTCATGCAAAAGAGACTTTGACTTTTATTCTGTTCTCTGGCATCTTCCTCTTGACACTGTCTTTCTGTGCTGAGGAAGTATTTCTTTGTATTAGGAAAACGTGGATGGGAAGAAAGTCTATATAAATAAACACATCATTAATCATCAGCTATTTCCTTTTTTTTTTTTACTTCTGAGTACTTTAAACAACAATGAAATATAAACAAAAACTACTTCTTTCCAACCTGTAGTAATAAATGGCTGGACTGTTAACTGTTTCTTTATCCATCATTGTAATAACAGTTAGTTATGTGGCAGTTCCCAGGCAAACAGTTTGAAGACAGGTTCCTGTTGCCATCCCTGTTTCACAAAAGTGTGTGCTGAGCAGAGGGGGCAAAGTGACATCCCCAGGATCATGAAAAATGAATCCACAAAACCCTTTCAAAGCAATGAAATCGGTTGCGTTGATTTCATCTGGGGATTTGGAGAAGACCCTGAGTCAGTGTGGAGAAGCAAAACCACATCTGCTGATGCCCTCAGCATTTGTCTCCTAGATTAAATCATCATTTTCTTTTATTTGGGAGTGGGAAAAGGATAGTGGGAGGCACAGTCACTAAGGCACAGAATAGGACTGGCTAAAGCATATAAAAGTGTTAAAGTGCTTTATAATGGTTCTAAGAAATGCTCAGTGAAAATATTTTGTATCTAATAAATGTATGACTAAGAACACAACAATATTCACAAAGCCATAACTCCTTCCAGCAAAGACTGTGAATGCAAAACAGATCGGATGGCTCCCAGACAGCGAAAAGCAATTGGTTGTTATTGCAACGGCCATGGTAACTTCTCAGCTCTCTTTACCGTCATTCTAGATGGTAAAGTGGGGGAGCAGAATATGGCATTACTGATACTACAGCAAAGACTTATCTGTGCTTGGTTTCATAGCCTTCCGAAGCAATCTATTCCTCTGTTTTGTACACTGACTCGCGTCAGTTCCTGTTACGAAATCGCAAAGATCACTGTAATGGGAATTGTCACCGAAAGCCGAAGACACCTTCATAGCTAGGCTTTGTAGAAAACTCCAACCTTAACATTTTAACTTGTGAATGGCCCTAGAAACTTAGAGGAATGGACTTGTGGCTGAGTTAGAGAAGTTTTCATACCAGGGGCAGACACCAGCCAAGATCCTGATGCAAAAGTCGCAGTGTAATAGGAGTGGACTGCACTCTAGATGCCAGGGACTTGAGGGGCACCACTAAGAACATAGCAATAGGGTTGCTACTGCTACTGGAGTAACTTCAGTAGTGAAATAAACTGTTTTGTGAATGCTTAGGATCTGCTAATTCCAACAGCGTTGAGAAATATGGGCGCAAAGAGGGAAAGTGAATAATGATACACAGGGAGCTACCTGTTCCATAATGTGTAGGTGATGATGGGAGGGGAACGAGGTGCTCCAGAGTTAAAACATGCGTGTAGAAAACACACTGCATTAAAGTGAGAAGGTGCAGTGTGCATTCATTGCTGGAAATAAATGACAGTGTTGAAATGAAGTGTCTCCTCTGTAACCTAGTGGGGAGACTATTGGGTAGGGTCCTGGCAATTTGGACTCCAGTCCATGTACTGTTGGGTGACCTTGGGAAAGTCACTTTCTTCAAGTCTGTGCAAGACGGGATTAGTCACCTCCTTTTCTGAAATGAAATAGAAGAATGAATTATTACGGCTGTTATTTTGGTCCTCTCCAGTCATTTTTCTCAGTCAATTCAGTTCTTGTATCAGGGCAGCTGTCCTCTGACATATGAGACGCCGGACAAGCTTAATCAGGTGTCATTTATGAAATGAAATGGGATTAAATTTTACTTGTAGTTTAACAAGAACCCAACTGTATTATCCACTGAATCATTATAATGTCAACCTCTTCAAAATGTACGTAACTTTAACAAACCATAGGCTGTTGCTAAGGAAGATATAATATTATAATAATTATAACAGCAAAGTGGTGTAACAATTCTCTGATGGAGGCATTGTTTACTTTTCAGATTTTTCTCAGGTTTATACAGATGGCATTTAATTTGATTGCTTTTCACAGGTCTTACCACAATGCTTATCCTTTATTTTCAAACAATGAGTAAAGATGTTTGTCAAAGGCTACAGAAAATCCTGGAAGGGAGGAGTACACTCACTGTTTGTGCTTGGTCAAAGCTATGGAGACTGCATTTTGGCTCTGTCTGCTTGCAGCCTTTTTTCTGTAAAACGCAGTGATTAAAATAGAGTATGTTTTATGAGGGCATTTGGAATCAATTTTTTTTTTTCCTTTTACCGCATTTGCCTAGCATTAAGTGAGTGTCGACGCAGCTGACTGAGGAATGAGACACGCACTGCTTCTCGGTGCCAGTGCAGTGCATCCCCGTTCTCTCTTCTAACACCCCTGAAGGTCACGCTTGAATACCGAGTGGAGGTCATATAGATTCTGCAGCTTCAGAAGTTTACCATTAAAAAGCATTTAATGTGTTTTTATTAATCGCACAATGCGCTTCCTGCATTACCCAGCCGAGACGGGCTTTCTCGGCGCACAATAATGTTGTATTTATTGCGTATCCTCCAGGGCAGGGATTTAGTGTTTGGCCGGCGAACAGGAACAGAATGTTTTTGTCGTCTATGACTAACGCGATGACTCAGTGCAGGGCTCCAAATGGATCCCAGATCTACAGGGACAGCGCAGGGCAGGATATGAAGAAGATAACATCTGAAACCACTCTTAGCCCCCCCCAGTGAAAGGGGGGACACAACCATCTCCGACTCTCCAGAAAAGGCCTTGGCTGTCAATCAGAAAACATTTAAAGGCCCTTATGGAGACGAGGGTCCATTTTGAAGAAATCCAAAGCTGGTAGTAAACGATTGTATTTTTAATGAATTTCTGATGTATCTATAAGTTGTTGGGGCACATACACGCAATACTGTGATGATGACAGGGCATTACCATGACCCTTAATCTAAACAAGATGAAAAAAATAACAACCGAAAAATTCGGTGACTAATGAAACAGGGACTCGCTAGGAGGTAGATGATGATGGTTATTTTTAATTGTTTCTGCTTCTTACTATTTCTTCCCCTAGATTGTTCATGTAGATGAGCCAGAGATGTTAGGTATTCGTTCCATTCTGTAGTAACGTATTTCATAGTAGTCTTTAGCCTGCTAGAGTTTCTCGTGTCATGTGAGAAAGGTTATGTGAAACATTGAGGGATTTTGAAACCCTTTTACATGTAATAATAATAATAATAGAAAATAAACTTAACTTTTCAACACTTGTTGCATGAGATTTTTGGCAATGGATAGCAAGACACTTCAGTACGTTATCAGAAGTTCACCACCGAACAGGGGGATGTAAAAACTTACCAAAAGTATTGGGAAAGTCTGAATTCCTTCACTCCTACAGCACACGCGCTCGCTCTCTCTCAATTTTTCCCACACTCTCACTCTGTAAGATAGGAACTCTCTAGGATAAATGGATAGGCCCTGCATATTGTTGCAGGACCGTTTATAGGCATAGATCTTCCGCACACACTTCAAAGAAAAAATTGTTATTTAATATTGCACTGCGGTACTGTAGGAAATGCACAGAAGTTGTTGACCTGTTGCTTCTCTACCCCTAGAAATGAGCAGAAGATGCAGCTTCTTATCAGATGGGGAGGTTCCTATCCTTAATAACACTTCTGTTGTGACTTTTTAAAGTTTTGTACTCCTGCTTGAAAAATTTGACATGCGAGTTAGGCAGTTCTTGAGATTTTGTCGGATATTATTACCTTCTCTGTGAAAGTATGTATATGGCTCTGTGCTCTGCATAACCCAGGCTTGTGTAAAGATAAAATATTTAAAAATATGCAGTTGGGTTTTCTTTACCTTGGCCTTATTAAGTATAGAAAATAATCACTCGTGCTTGTGTTGAAGGAAAGTGTTTCTTTATGGGTTAGTGAAATAAGCTATTCAAAACCACTAAATCCTTCCAAAATACCCTTGCAGAGCTGTCAAAGTTAGCGAGACCTCGCGTTATATTATCAACAGCATGCGGTTAATGCTGCCAGAGTTTGAGGGAAGCATGAGTTTGACACTAAGCCTATTCAGAAATTACATAACTTTCTCTTAATTAACATACATCGTCATCTCTGGATGTAACCTTCCTTTTCTCGTTCTTTTCAATGTGCTCGCCCTTCCAGCAACAGGTCAGTGTGCCTGCGTGTGCCCGTTAATGAAAGCAAATATCTTGCAAATAGGAATGGAAAGTCACTTGAATTTTTCTTCCTGCGTTTTCCTCGTGGTCAAAAGAGAGCAGAGCTGATGCTGTGGGCATTTATTTAACACAAGGTCCTGTTTTCTTCTCTGGGACTTCTCTGAGAAACAGTAATTTGAAAGATTGCTTCTTGTAATTACATGCAATTCATATGAACCCAGCTGTTGCATCAGAAAACAGTGTCAACAGAAAGTAATATGTATCACACCACACTTGCTGAGAAACACCTTGTCTCTATTAACATAATAATTGCAAATGTTTCCTCCTATATTTTAAATTTCGAGCTTTCAAGTGATATTGCCCTTAAACCAAAACTAATTTCTACACTGAAGCTAATTGCTAGCTGTCCTTTGCCACTTATCACGTCAAAACCCAATCGTTATGGTGTCTAGCACTATGTATGCCAGATTGGTAGAAATTAAACAGAGCAGCCTCTTCAAAGATAAAAAATTTCTAATACTAGCATATATAGAACAAAACCTTGAGCTTTTGCTGCGATGGGAATGTGGTAGCNTCTTCAAAGATAAAAAATTTCTAATACTAGAAACAATATACATATATAGAACAATATACATATATAGAACAATATAGAACAATATACATATATAGAACAAAACCTTGAGTTTTTGCTCCTATGGGAATGTGGTAGTTCCTTTCTGAGTTGGAATGACAAGATTTTGTGATCTACTAAGCAGGCAGAAAATAAGACACATATACATGCTCCTAAGAAGGTCTTTAAATTGGAAATTACTCCTATATGTGCACTTTAGGAACTCCAGAAAAAGCTCCAGTGTATGGAAAAGCCCACCTTGGTCCTGATTGGGATGAGATTTGCTCTTGGTGTATGGGAGGGTTTGCAGATTTTATTTGCTTTTTTGTATATCTCAGACTTAGGGATCTAATATTCTCGGGTAGTCTGAGCTCATATATTGGCATCTAAGTGAGTGACTGCGTTTTTCAAAATGCTGAGTACCATCTGTAGCCCATACCACTTTCAGATGGCCCAGTTCAAGCGCTCACAGTGGCACTCCAGCCAGCTTTCATCTGGAGCTTGAGCTAAACATGGACAAAATAATTTGACAGGTTTGATTAGTACTTACTAATTTTTCACTTAAGGTTGAAGTACTTTCCTGCTTGGGTTTTGAGGCAGAAATGCTAACTGTCAAGTTAACACAATATGGTAATGCTGTATCCTTGCTACATTTCCAAACTATTCAAAGTCAAAGTGCTGGGGATTTCACCTACACATTTATTCTAACAGGATCCAAACGTTTTCTCGGGACTGGCTAAGTTGAGCACACTTGCCTTGAACTGATTTTCAGTTCCCTGTTGAGGTTTGGGGCAGTTTTTAATCAATGTGATGTGATTTACCCAATTCTTATTTGCATTGCATACCTGGCACACTATTGTATTTATGCTGCTTTTTTTTTTTTTTTTTCTACACAAAGATTTTAAAGAAAAACCTGAAGGAGTAGTGGCTGTCTATGAATATTATGGACCTTTTGATGCAATATATAGTTCTATTTAAACTACACAGCTCATTAAATCTAATTTGCAGGCAATGGGCCTTTGGCCAGGTTACACAAAATAGATCAGTACCTAGGATAAGCATCATTTTTTCCTAATTAGTAATTTCAGAAGTTCAAAATTAATTAAAAACAAAGGCAGAAGGCTAGTCTCGTTCTGTGCAACCATGGAGACTTGTAACTTAGATTGCAGTGTCCTGGTAATGGAAATCCCCAGCAAAGGGAAGTGGTTGGGGTGGGGAGGAGAGCCATATGTGGTATCAGTAGCTTTTCTTGGTGCTTTGAGAGGAAAATTATTTTTATCCATGTCGGTACCTATTTTCATCAATAATTTTCCCTGTGCTTTAAGCTTCTTTGGAAATCTTTGTCATATTAACGTGAGAAGGGATGAAAGTGGATGCTTTCAAAGTTCTAAGCAATACGTGTGCTGTACGTAGCGATTATATTGAACCACAATGCACTGACTTCTGTATCGCAGACTTTTCAGGGAAGCAATAGGTTTTCTTATAGCACTTTTCTTGGGTAAAAGTCTATTTGAGATATCTTTGGGGCATTATCTTCTTATTTTCCTTCTGGAAAAGGAAGTTTTTCAGTATTTAAAGGAAGGGTACCAAGAATATGGAGGCTCCCTTTTTACAAGGAGTCACATGGAAAAGATGAGGGGTAATGGGTACAAGTTGTTTCTGGGGAGACTCCGATTGGACATAAGAGGAAAATTTTTCACAATGAGAACAATCAGCTGTTGGAAATACTCTGCCCAGGGAAGTGTTGGTTTCCCCATCATTGGACACTTTTAAGATGCAGCTGGACAGGGTGCTGGGCCATCTTTTCTAGACCATGCTTTTGGCAAGAAAGTTGGACCAGATGATCCTTGAGGTCCCTTCCAACCTGGTATTTGAGGATTCTATGATTCTGTAATGGTCTTTTCTTGTCAACTAATGTATCCCTAAAGAGGAGGCTTGCTTCAATTCGTGACATAGAAAATTGGAAATTGTAAAGACTCGTTCAGTTCCTACCAGTATTGTTTATTTTTTCAGTTACTGCTGTATAAGGCACATTGCTGCCAGAGGAAACACTTTCCTGTGGTGTAGATAGTTTTCATCCTTGGAATTCAACCTAATCCAAAGAAATAGGTGGAATAATTTTTAGTTAGTTATTAGTGCCACTGACGTGAAATGTGTCACTGCAGAAGAGAGCAAACCAAACTGAACAGATGAGCGTCAGCCCCTTGCAAGTAGCCTGAACGCTAGCAAAATGAGCTTCCCCCAAGTCTATAAAATGTCTAACAGACTTTTGAGACTTAATAGTTAGGTTGATGGAGGATAGCCAACACTACCAGTGCAGTGGATTAGGGAAATTCTGCAAGTACAGCTTGAGGTATATGAAATTCATATACCATTTGGAGAGCAAAAGTAAAGGCTGTGAAGAAAACTATGCTGCCAGCTAAACAGGCCCCTATTTAGTTCATAGTCTTAATAGAGCAGCTTGGTGCAGGTAGATAAAATCCCTTCTTCTATCCTAACCTAACCTAGCAAATAACAATGTAGAAAAATTACACTGCTTTGCACCTAGTGGGTGAAAAAAATCTTTCTGCCATTCTTCCCATTTTTCCATCCTCTTTCTAGCAAAACATCTCTTTCTTCCTTGTTCAACTCAATTTTGCTCATTAACTATGCTGAAGAACGTTTGTTAAGAATCACAGAGGATTACTGGCTGTTTTTTTAGCTCTGTATTGCCATGGGAGGCCTGAGCCTTTAATTTTTGTTCCCATTAATACTCCTGGGGTGTACCTGTTGTGCCCCTGTTTCTGAAGAAGCGTCTACATCAGTGAGCACTGCTGGGCTTAAGACTGCAGTGGTTTTGACACATGATTTGACCCCCCAAAGACTATTCCTTTAGGTGGAAAAACTTAAAGCAATTGTTCTGAAGAGAGGCGTTAAGATTTCACTGTGCCAAGAGGTGATTATGAGACTCACAAGTTTGTAATAGTGACAGCAACTTGAATGCTCTGCGCTGATTCCCTGGAGATCCTAGAAAGGGTATTTGAAATCTCTATTCTGCCGCTGTTGCTGTTTTTTTCTGAAATAAGCAGCCAGAGGAGAGTGAAATATATGGAAGGAAATGGAGCTCAGGTGTAGACCCAGGGCAAAAAGGTATAGCTAGGGCAGAGTGGGCAACCTGTGCCTGGGGGGCTCACTCACAGCAGCCCCCCTTTTGATTAACTGAGGAATAGTTCCATTTGCAGAGCAGACTACGAAGGCTGGGGAAGCAACACGAGACAGCTTCGTTTTGCAGAGCAGTCTGATATATTCCGTATGGTGCCAGGAGCAGTTTTTTGACTTCAGACCTCTTTATCTAGGCAGGTTTGGATGGAGAAACGTCAAAAGCGAGGAAACAGAAGGCAGAAGGAAAAAGTCAGAAACCATCGTCTGGTTTCTAAAGAGGTTGAAGGCTGTTTGGTTTGGCTTTCAGACGTGGCGATTTAGCAACAGGAAATGTCAGCTCATTAGAGCCATCGCATGGCATCGTATGATGATAGCCGTCATTCCCGCTGGCGGGGCTCCAGCCGTCGCACGCGGTGGGGAAACGGCACAGTTTGATATGAATGTCTCGATTTCGTTTTTAAGACGGGACAGTTTAGTGGGCTAGTTGACTTGGCAGGCTGTTAACAGAATTAATTTGATTGCCTTGGCAGTGGTAGGAGGATGCATGAAGGAAACCTTCTGGCTCTGTTGCCAGCATTTAATACCAAATGATTATCATATACTATTGAACTGGTGCTGGATGAAGCATGCGTGAGGGCTTGCAACAACTTTACCAAAAATAGTAAGTGCCATTTGAAGTTGGCAAACATGTGGGCTCAAGAGAAAACAAGCTTTCCAGTTAAAGCC
This sequence comes from Anarhynchus alexandrinus, assembly GCA_008711295.1. Taxonomy (NCBI): domain Eukaryota; kingdom Metazoa; phylum Chordata; class Aves; order Charadriiformes; family Charadriidae; genus Anarhynchus; species Anarhynchus alexandrinus. The sequence goes on along the minus strand of VUYV01000087.1, from coordinate 2,888,687 downwards.
CGTCAAACCTTCACCCTGCAGGCCTGTTACTTGTCATGTTCCTGGACTGTGTCATTTTTCATCCGTGCTCCAGTTGTGAAAGTACTGCTTTGTATTATCTGCCACTGAATTATATATATTAAAAGCCACGGCTCTCTGCTGTTGATGGAGACCGTTTCCACTGGGGAACGGGTACCTGCATTAATGGTAGCTGGGTTTGCTGTTGAACAACTTGCAGTCTTGGCGTCCAGCATATTATTTTGCCTGAAAACACACTGGAAAAAGTATAGCATACGGAGCTATGCGTTTTGCATATGTAAACCTCATGTCTTTGTTTGGAATGAAAGAAAATGCCACTTGGCACATGAGTCATTTGTATAAATACCTTTTCTTTAGGTACTTAATGTAATTCAAGGGATGTTCAAGAAGAAGCTGCGTATCTTGTAGGGTTTAGCTGGTCCTTTGGAACCAGCGGCCTTACTCCAAGTGACTAATGGTAAATTTTCTCATCCAAAGGGCTGAAAGTGTTTAAGAGCATTCAGGAGAACCAGTTGCCTCTCAAAATGTAAAGCTACAACTCAGTTTCCATGATTAGGCCAATATTGGCTTCGCGTCCAAAACCAACACCACATGGAATATGTATCTCGAAACTGGCACGAGACCCGTGTCTGAGGAAGAGGTTTTCTGCTAGATTTGAGGTAAAGCGCAATAAAAGGCTTCTGATTTTGAACACTAAAATGGAGACATTTCAGGAGTGCAGAAAGCCTGTTCCTCTCGCTGGCACACGTAGACGCACCCATTCCCCGTTCTGCCACGTTGTGACAACCACCAGGGCGTCTGCAGGGCCGGCACAGAGTTGGTACAGCTAGAAAAGGGTCAGGTGTATTTTTTCCCTGGCACAGATATGGTCCAGGAGCACCAGCCCTTTCTGGTACCTGCGAGGTGCTTTGGGTTCCCGTTTCTGGCTGGTGTGGCTCTTGGCTTGTGTTTTTGTAAAGGCGCTATACGGTGTTATCATCAAGATTGCTTAACATTTCCAGTGAAACACACTTGTTTTGCAACAGCCAGATTTTTCATCTTCATGCATGTGTTAGGGTTTGACAAAAGAAGAGGGATGTGTTCCTGAGAAACACTCTGAACCACTGCAGTTGTTTTTATTTGGCAATATTTAAAAGGGAATTACTATAGCAGCAGCAGTATTGTCATTACTTGTCTTCCGTTCTCTTTGCTCCTTATTGCTATGAATTGGAAAATGCTGGGCAGAGAGGGGTTCTGCTTTTTCCTTTGGCCGTTCTGCAGCTCGCTAACTTTTGAAAAATCCCATTTCTCACCACTCTATGGCTTTTCAAAAAATGAAGAAATAAAGACAAAGTACAGAGTGGGGAAATGAAAGAGATGGTGCAAGCCTACTAGACTTTCTGTAGAGGTGATGGCAAAAAAAGAGAAAAAGGGAGAAGGAGAGGGGAAAAAGACAGAAAAGTTAAACCATCGACATTTCTTTTCTGAAAACAATCCATAAAGAATTAAAAATAAAGCAGAAAAGACTATGGCAAAGTCCATTTTTGGACTTGAAAAAAACACCCAGTGTTGATGCCCTATAGAACCTGTTAATAACTTTGTTAAACATGTATCAAAATCAAAACTCTGGAAGCTAGATTTCAAAATTTATGTTATCCATGAAAGAAACAGGAATTGAACTGGAATCGTAAACAACTATACAACTGACTTTAGAACTTCCTTGCTATCTGTTCCTGATGCTGGTTGTTGGTTTGTTTGTTGTTTTTTTTTTCTTCTAAGAATTCATTCTACCATTTCCTGCCTTTTATGATCACTGAACCTTAACAGTTGCATTTATGTGTCAGTGTTATATATACACCTTAATTTCTTCCACCAGACTGCAGTGTGTACATATGTAGGTACATATATCTGCACGCACACAGGAGCGTGGAAAGCTCAGGAATTACTAATGGAAAGTATTACTAAGCTAATATTTTAATAGCAATTTCTGCAGAGTAAATGGATATTTTATACAGATAAATCAGCTCTCCTGGGACAACAGAGAAGACAGTTCTTTATCCAAGCATCCCAGGACCAATTTATGGCTGCTACAACCCACTAACAGGTGGTTTGTCTGCATGAGATCATACAGCAGTGACCATCCAAAAGTTTTCTGGTACCGCATACCAAATCAAAGTGATCTGCTTTTATAATTCGCGACGTGATTGAAGGAGCAGTAGTGCGACCAGCACTCCGTGGCCTTGCTCGCCTGCCCTTCCTTCTGTACGCCTACAAGGGTAAATGGGAGGGGGAAATAAATGGAAAAGGAGTAGGAGCTATATTGATTTTAGCTGGCGTATGCCTTGCCAGCCAGCGCGTAGCTTTGATGGCCACCGTACCCTCAGATGAACAGGGGAGAGTTCCCTGTCGGTGGAAAAGAATTGAAAAGGAAAATTTGATTTCTCTACTAGCAGTGTATCGTGCCAGTTTCTACCACTGGCTCTGCAGAGGCAGCCCTGGGAGAGAATGGGACCATGACCTGATCAAACAGCTGTGGCCCTGAATGTCCGGGGAGGGGGAGAAAGGAGGGATAACGGTTCCAGCAGCTGGAGCAAAAAGGGAGGGAGAGGGCATGAAAGGGCTGGGGATCACTGCTGGCAACTGCTCTGAGTGGATGGGCACAAATCCCCCCTGACCAGTTCAAAAAGGGCAAGGAAGCCTGTCCCCAGAGCTCAGCGAGTAGGGGAAGGGGTCCTCAGCCCCCGGTGGCTTTGGGCAGGATGTCTCCAGGTGATACGTAGACTAAGGATGGGAGAGAAAAGGGCTGGTAGGGAATAGCGTGTAGCCTGAGAGGAAGGTCAGCCAGAAGAGAGTGGTGGGCAGCAAGCTCTGATGAGAAACAGCATCGCAGAAAGGGAGAAGGAAAGGGCAAAACCTGAAANGGGGGGGGGGGGGGGGGGGGGGGGGGGGGGGGGGGGGGGGGGGGGAGGGGAGGAACTGTGTATTAATAACTACAGTGAATAATGCAGTTCCTTTGATTCTGCCTAAAGAACTTAGATCGGGTTTAAAATACATATATTCTGTGTATTAATAAGCAGCATTCTGGTTCCTGATGAAATTTCACAGCTAGATGTTTGCTTCTGAGTATCTTTGGTAGGTGGAACTTGAATCTCTTAGGATGTACCTTAAAAAAATAAATGCCCGGAGTTCAGAGCATAACGAGCCTGCCAACACAACAGTGACAATATTAACCACAAGTTTATGCTAAGATGGCTTGGAACGAAGTGACTTACAGTTTCAGAGCCTGCACCTGGCCTTGGCGATGCCTGCCGTTTTTTTGTGGTTTTGCATTCATATTTTCCTAGGTTTCTTCATGCCTGCTTTCTCACACTTACATGGAAACCCCACACAACCAGGGCGAGCTGGCTGACTAATTGGTGATAGAAAGGAAACGGTGACAATGAGTAAAGCTCTCAGCAGCAGCATAAAGGAAAAAAAAAAAAAAAAAGAAAACCTGGGGTGGGAGAAGAACTATCTGAGTTGCAGTAATCAAAGAAGTTACAGTTAACGTCAAGGGGTGGAAACCTTCAGAAAAATATAACTGTTATAGAACCGTCTTTTACATTCGTGTTTCACCTACTGTCTATGGCGTGGCTCCGTGACTTTAAATTATTTAATCTAGGTGTTTCAGGGGAGCACTGGATTTAGTGAGACGGCTGTAGTGCATAGAGCGTCACTAGCTGTTAAGGCTGTGCTGTAATTAACTTGAAATGGTATAGACCGGGAATATGTATAATTGTATCCTTATTGACACATTAGGTTTGACAGGAATTACTGGGCTTGCTTATTATTAATGTTTAACAAGTTCGTTTGACATAAGTGAAACGATATCTTTCCCAATGTAATGCTAAGTTAAACGTACATCAAATCCAGAAATAAGGCTAGTGATTTTTCTTCTTCTTGAGGCTGATGTGCCTTGGGTTGCTTTGAAAGGGAACAAGAATAGGAATCCAGTAGTCACCAGGAACGCCTTTAGCCTGGTTTGCCACCAAAAAAGATGCGTCCTACCCGCTGAGCCCCACAGACTCAGTGCCCCGAAACCCTCAGTGGTGCAGAGGGTGACCTGAATATACACACTTCATCCCCCTTTTCCCCCCATTGAGAGAATCAGCCTTCTGTGGAGGGGAGAGTATCACACCCAGGGAAACACGGCGCAGGCTAGGGAATAGTACCAGGTTTTTTGGAAAGTCTGCGTTCGCTTGGAAGCAGCGCATTTTCACTCTTTGGCGTTCTTATAGGGACTTGATGTACGCGTAACCTGAGCTCCAGCAATTGTCAGCATGAAAAGCAAACAGGGACATGCCGTTCTAGTGTGTATTTTTTCAAATATGTTCAAAAGGGAAGGGGTACTGCAGGAACCATATTTGCCAGGGAAATACACATCTTTCACTGTGGCCGTGACTGCCCTACTGTGTACCCTCGCCTTCAGTCTGGAGGAATCCTCTCAGGGTGGTTAAAGCCTGGTTTTCCTTTGCCAGTTGAAAGTGTGTAGAAAAGCAGTGAATGCCCTAAGCTTGTGTACCTATAATCACTTCACGTGACTTTACTAGCAAAAATCTTTGGGTTTATAGCCATCCTGGCAGGATTCTCCCAGGATGTGAGAAGGCAGCTTACGCTATAAAGCACAACAATAACAAGGATTTTGCGTTTGAAAGAGATATATTAGTTTTATAGGTGGTGCACCTTGTGAACAGACTCAGTCACTTTTCCAAAGCTACAATGGTTTTAAAATGCCAACAGGAGCAAAAAGACTCATTAAAGTTTATTTTTATCCATAGGGAAAGCAACCATGATTATGGTTGGAAACAATATTTATAGGTTAATATGCAATTTTCTTTCATGGTAACTTTTCTGGCTATGCTCTGGTCATACACTGAAGTACTGTACCTTTGTAATTTTGGGTAGATATGTGCCAAGCTTTCCTGATGATGCAGCATTAGACACCTTTGCCTAAACATTCCTGGTTATGCTGTTTTAGGATACACGTGTTTTAGGATGCTCATAGCCAGATTTATTTCACTGAGTCTGGCAACCAACCTGCATGCAGCACACTGTGACAAAACGCAAAGGGTGCAAAATTCAAACCCAGGTGAGTGATGCTTTGCAATATTCCTTCTGTTTAACAAACGCCCTTGTGTGGAGAGGAAGGTGCCTCCATCCATGCCTACAGGAATTTATGGATTAAGTCTCCTGGATGGATGCAGGCTACATACTACAGGACATTTTTTTAACCTGCTAAATATATATGTCTTTATTGCTTGATCTATTTCCACAGACCCTGGGAGCTTTACAAGTGTCACTTTGCAAGTGTTACTGTAAAGTGACTCTTGTGCCATTTTACTAGATTATATGGAGGTCTTCCATTTCTGATATCCTCAGTTATCTATGGCTGCTAGGTCAGGCAATACAGTACAGGTGCGAGCAGACTTGAAATGTATTTAGAGGTCTACGATTTGCGTTTGCATAAACGAAGACCCCAAGATGGGGGGGTTTTGAGTGTGGTGCACCGCACGACAGAGAGCTTTCTCTCTAGTGAATTTGTGAGCAGGAACACGGGGAATGGGATGAGGGGTGAATAGGACCGTTCCCAATGCCTACTGTTCAGGGGGTGCTCGCTTTGGCTGGGGCTTCTGAGCCACAAGTTTGCTGCTTGCCTCTGCCAGTTTCCTCTGCGTGACATTTTACACCCAGCAGGTATGTGGCCAAAAGCCTAAAGTTTAAGACAAAGATGAGTCAAACCAAAACCGCCCTTTTTTTTCTATTCCTGACCCTTCACTTTGTGTGAGCTTTGGAGCAGCCAGCTGATAGGGGAGGAGGGTAGGGTCCCTTCCCTTAGCCCAGTGCGACTGGGTCTGGCATTTTGACCCTCGCTTCAGGGAAGTTTTAACCGATTCTGGTCTCACTGGACCATCCTAGTTGTTTTTAAGAGGCGATATAGGTGTGAAATGACTTCTGCTAAAGTTAGAATTACACCCGGTGGCTGTATCTGCCTTTTGGCTGGAAGGCTCCAGTGAGGCGTTGGTAGTGGGCTGACAGGGAATATTTATAGCCAGTAGGAAAAAATCTGCCTGTTGAAAAGCTTGTTCCACCATTCTGGTACGCGATGCCTGCCACGTTGTGTGCCCCAGAGCAGCACACAGGCTTCTCTGATAGTTTTAGAAGACGCATTAAAGCCTTGGTGACATAATAAAACAAAGTAAAGGGAGGTTTTTTGTTATAATTTCTATTTAGAAGGGAATATACACTGAAACTAAGCTGAGGTGATCTCCGTTGGGCTGTCCAACATCTAAACATGCCATGTAAGACGGTGTCACTGTTAGGTTTTTTGCAAATGTAACTTATTTTTGGCATTTGATGGCAAACGTTGTTAGATTGCGTTATCAGAGGTTACGTCACAGCAACACTGTTTGGCAAACAGCGCAATGATGAGCGGTTTGAGGCAGCACGGACCTGCCCTTCCCAAGAGCATCTCTGAAACCACTGCTGCACCTCTCTGATGGAAAACTGCAGTCTTTAATAACCTGAGCACAATAATAATGATCAAAATAATAGTAATAATATTGCTACTTCCAGGGACCTACAATAATAATATTTTTGCAGCTAATTTTTGTTTGTGTTTTTGTGTTTCCTTTTGTGGTGCTGGCTGGAGGGGGTGCACAGCTGGGGGCTGGGCACGCCGGCGGGGTCTTTCCGGCATGCACCATTATTTCCAGATCAGCAGATTTCTTTTGATCTGCCCTAAACTCTGGTCTATTCAGAGGACTCATGCCTGCAGGGGAGATACCTCCAGCATAGCTCTTAGGCCCTTTGTGATGGCTCTCCCAGATCTCTTTTTATTTTTTTTTTTTTTTCTTTTGGTCTAGAAATGCAGCCGAGAGATTTGTGTGACAGGGTTGATTAAATCCCAGCTGTGCCATACATGTCTGTGTCCCAAAAAGTCAGGACGGTTTCCAAGGTGGGCAGCACAAGGTCTGCCCAAGAGACCAGTGTCATCATCAAGAGAGATATAACATCACCCTTCTTCCCAGGTGCTAAAAAGACAGTGGGACTCATAGTTTCTTGCAGCATGGGAGTATTTAATGGGGAGGGGACGGTGCTGGTCAACGTCACCCTTTTCCATGTGGAGGCACTAGAAGTTCATTCAAAGCACAGACATTGCTGGCGATGGGAGGCATGTCAAAGGTGCTGCCATGAGGTGGGCTCTGCGGTGCCGCTTGCCACGTGGCTTTGCCACACATGGCTTTGCCATGTTTCACCCAAAATAGGGCTGAACTGAATGTAACAAATCAGGTTTTCCTTTCTGAGGTTATTATTCAGAGTGATTTTGGAAGTCTCTTTTAAGGCCTTTAATTGTTTTGTGAGGACAAGTTGTTGAAGGCACTGCCTTGTTACCTCCTCCAGAAGAAGGGTCTGGTCCTATAGAGACCCTTGGGGGCAAGGAGAGGGCTTCTCCCTCCCCCCACCTTTTCTTTTTTTTTTAGATAAACAATTTTGCCCAAAAGAGAAATTGAGAAATTTGCGTTCCAGGGGCAATACTCTATTTTTCTCAGCTTGCCTTCTCTCCCACCTCTGAGTATAACATCAGCTGAAAGGCCCGCCCTGCAAAATCAAAAAGCACCAGCAAGTCTGTCATGGGGCTTTGTGGGAGTGCTGGGCTGGGGGGGGGCTGTCTCAGACCTCTCGTGCTCCCTCCTGAACCTGGCAATGGCCCTGGTTGAGGGGAAGTCATTACCGACCAGAGAAGAGCAAATCCAGCCAGAAAATCCTGCCCAGAAGCCATGGCACCATGAGGATCTCAGGCTGCCCCCGAGGGAGCTGGGTTACCATCAGCAGTCAATAGTTTTACGGTTTTTTGGATACTTTTCAGCTATGGCGTTTTAATGGCAAATCTAAGCTGGTTTTGTATACAAAACTTCAAGTCGAACAATTATATTTTTTTTGCACTGAATTTGTTTCAAAAAATAGGGAAATAAATCTTTAAGCCCCATCTATTAAGGATTTTCTCCACAGAGAGAAGATCATGTTGCAAATCGCCAAGGAAATACCGAGTATTTCAACTGATTATGTTCTGTTCGTTGCCATTAAGACCTCTATGGTTTCCCAGCTGTTGCAGGCTAATGCTGCTGTAGTATTACAGCTTCACATTTGTGATTTTGCTAGGCAGCTTTTGGGCTGGTGGCTGTGCGAGAGTCATTCACAAGCTCTGCATTCAGACCGTCGCTGGCATCGTTCTCAAAGGCTGCGCGGGCTGGCAATTTCCTATATCAGCACAATGAATAAACCAGGATGTTTCCCCAACACAAACAGAACAGGGTTTTTTTTTTTTCCAAGAAAAGACTCATTACCAAATTTCAAATTGAAGTGAAATCATCGCATTGGTTGGGTTATCTTGCGAAGAGAATAATCGTAGAGTCCAAAAAACCAGGCTTTATTATTGACTCTGCTGATGAGTCATTCTGTAACTCGAGGTGAGCTACTTACTGCCTCTTTGCCTGCAACTCCCCATATAAACCAAAGAAAAAATCAAAGAAAATCAATATCCTTCCCCAGCCTTTGCGTTTGCCAAGTGTTTTAAGATATCCAGGTGAAAGGCAGTAGGCAAGTGGAAACGGTTGTGCATTGGAAAATATTTCCATTGTTACTGGTTTACAGCAAACTGTGAGAGGAAAGCAACAATTTGACACCATCACTTTGAAGAGAGAGAAAGAAGCGATGCTGCTCGAACTAAAAAGGGATTTGTTTTATTTTGTTAATTGCAGTCCTTTTTGAAAAATGATACTTAGCCTGCCGGTGAAGGGCTAATTAATGTTAGGATGTGGTACACCATATAATAAAGGCTGCTGTTGAGGAATGTGAATGAAGAAGAAGTTGTTCCTGAGGTGTTGATGGGTAAACAAGATTGCTGTAGAGGTGGGCCGCAGGTAAGCTTGACTTTGCATTTTTGCAAGCTGTTGCCTCGCTCTTTGTGTTTGTTAGTAGACATTTTCCATGGTGGGAAACTGAGGAAGAGGAAAATCCTTCCCTTTTAGCCACCACTGACATTCTGATTCTGAGACTTAGGTTTTTAGACGCAGCAGTCTTTAGGATGGGGAGGTGCTCAGAGCAGCATCGTTAAAAAGTTATTATGTAATGAGCCATCATAATTTTAAGAACATAATTAAGATTCTGTTTCTCACAGTGTAATTTTATCTGACGCTTTGTCTGATTGTCGTGGTAGTGTGTAACTTTGGCCCCACGTTGACGAAACCCTTTACACTCCATGTAGAATCATCAGCATCTTCATTTTGTGTCTTTAGTCTCTTCAGTTTTCCTCTCGGTCATTTCTGTTGATCAGACTGAAACATGCTGTATAATACCTCATTCAGGGAGAAAATTTGCTTTTCTCTCTGCTCCCCAAGTACTTAGGGAATTTTTCCTGGTCTATCACAGAGGCTTCTGGCTTTGCATTTAAGACTTTTCCCATGCAGACCCATGGAGGAGCAGTTTGCTGCTGTATATTGATAATAGTGTGTGGCATTTTGTGGCACATGCTCTCCCCCCATGATTGTCTTCTGCAGCCATTCTTGACTTCTCCACTGCCCAGGAAAGCATGAGAGCAACAAATTAAATTGCAGAGAGTATACAATTGATTATTGTAACTACTAAAAGCTTTTGTTGCAGCAGTGCTCCTGAACCCTTGGGTTCAGGCTTGGGTAACTGGAGACCTGTTCTGCTGGCCCTTTGCTGCGCTGCTCCCCTTGCCCACGTCCCTCCCTGGGTGGCTTCAGCCGAGCACAGGACCCATCTCGGCATCAACTTCAGGTTCCCACCAACCATTCTGGTACATCTATATCGAACGTAAAAACACACTAGCGATGTACTTAAGAAATCAGCCTTGGAATAATGAGCATCCCATGTTCCTAAATTGTGTTATGTTTTATATGACCGTCTAAACAACTGTGTTGAAGTATAATCCTCACAGATGGACTGGGAAGGGTGGATCTGAGGCAAGCAGAGGTATGTGACCAACTGTGACTTTAGTTTGCAGATAAGCTCGGGCATATTCTGCTGGGAAATTCAGTGCTCAGTAAGGTTTTTTTCTCTGTTTTCTTTTGTACCGTACAAGAGGATGAGCCCTGAGAACATGTCCGTATCGGAGCAGTTTGCGAGGAGTCCTGGTATAGGATCACACTTTTCGACATGTGTTTTATTCAGATATTGGAAAGAAAATCCTCCAACAAACTGTGAGGAGGTTGCTGTCACAAGCTACCTAAGCAGTACCGAGTATTTCACGAACCCTTCCTGAGCTCAGACTCACCAACCGCCTACAAGATGTGTTCACTTCTTTAGAAAGATAGAAAAATATGAGTATGAGCAATGAAGGAGGAATATGCACTCTGCTGGAAGAAAAATAGGAAAAAAGATATATTGAGATAGCTGGGAGTGCTTACGCTCATTACTCAAAGTCAGAGGAAGGAGCTGAGGGTCAAAGGAAGGACACCGAGTCCAACCAAGGGTGTGTGTAGAGAGAACTTTCGGTTGTTGGCTGGCTAGCGTTAGTGTCACTGTGCTATCAGCAGTCCTTCGTTTCGTTAAGAAGTGTCCAGCAGAGCATAGCTGGAGGAGGAACAGTTCAGTACCTCAGCAAACAGCAATGCTCCTGCAGCTGTGGTCGCTGGGAAAGGCACAGCAGCTTCCGTGCAGGTGCTGTACTGTCACCAGCTGTTGTGGTGACACCCTGTGTGGAACATCTGGCTGGGAATATGGAGCCTGGAGCTCACCAGTCTGACGCCCTCCGGGGCTTTCTGAATAGGGTTGCCCTAGAGTATGTGGTGGTCACGGGTTTTTCCAGCACACTGGAGATGCTTTTCCTGCCAGTGTGATATACCAGCAGATGAGGAAAAAGAGAGAGGATTGCCCAAACCTCTTGTGAGAAGACTATTTCACGTGGAAAATGCAGTTATAATTCTATTACCAATTTCTCTATATCCCTATATACTTTTTCTACAACCCTGCTGGCTTTAAGTTCTATAGGTTAATAATTTTTGCAACTGCACCATTTATATGGTGTGGAGATACGCTTTTTGGCAGTCCTGATATTCCAGAGTTGCATTATATTTCATGTGGAAAAGCAGAACTTTCCCAGCTGTGCAATCAGAAAATTTTGTGATTTTTGATATTTACCTTGATATGGCCAAGGCAAAATTTTATTGATTGCAAACAACTGTGAAGTCATTTGATCGATATGGAGCAGAGAACAGAACTACTTTTTTTTTTTTTTTTTTTTTTGAGTCTTCAAAGGATCATTAGCTATTTTAGAAAATGCCTATGTGTGAACAAAAGTCTTAAAAGAGAACTGGGGTAAGAGCTCCTTTTGTTTCCAAAGTCTCTCTCCACTTCCCACACACACTCAGCCCACTTCTGGATATATATTTAAGGCAGAGAGAGCTCCAGGCTGTTTGTACAATGAAATTGGCAGGAGGCAATCTTTCATTCACTCACACAATTGTGCCCTTAGAATATAAGCTATGAAAACAACTAATATGATAATTAAATGATTTGAAGAGATACCTAATAAAATAAACAGTTTCACATCATCTCGGTAATAAAAGTAATCTTGCTTTCAGAAAGTGCCTTTTATCTTGAAGGCTTCCAGAGCCCCCACCGCTGCCAGTGCTTTACGCGTGTCCAACCTTAGATCAGAGCCCGGTGAAAGGCGTTCCTCTCAGCACGGAGGACAGCCAGCCTTCAGCGTGACACACACTGCAACCTGCTGAGGAAGGGGAACCCAAAGGCAATTTTGGTGTAGGAAATGCATGAGTGTTATCACTGCTGTTTCTCCAGAGCCCCATGTGAAATGATGTGTTGGTTGATGAGCATTCAGAGCTTTGTCTCCACACAAAGACTCTTTGGGTATTCATTTGTATACACCATATTGGGCTTCACAATGATAACCTGATGGGGCTACAGAAATCTGCAACCTGTCACTTAACCTAGAAGTAATGAAAAGAAATCTGAAGAAATGGTTTGCTTCAAGACTCACTTCCTTGTAAGAGATCGAAATATATATTATGATCCAACAAATGCCTCTTCTTTTTTTTAACGTACAAAAAGAAATGGGAAGGTTGCCTCCCTGTTTGTTGGATCAGAGTCCCAAAGCCAATATCCTGGAACATCATGATGACACACTGCCACCCTATTTCTCCACCTCTATTTTTCCGTCTTTCAAAATAGACTTTCACAACTCTGTTGATCCAAAGGAGCAACTCCCTAGACTCCTTACCCAAAGAGTAGATAGTGTCTGCTCAGTCGCAGCAGTGTGGTCAATGAGGTCTTTGGTGAGACTTAGCTTGGCATAGATCTAGTTTTATTAAGAATGAAGGGGAGTTGGACTAGATGATCTCTAGAGGTCCCTTCCAACTCTGAAAATTCCGTGATTCCGTGAATGTTAGTGATTCATAGTGATACTTCAGAATTCCTTTCACTGAGGCGTTTCATACTTGTAGCCAGGTTATTCTATTGCTACATGCAACTTTCACAAGTGCAATGGAAGAAAAGGAGAAATAAATTTCAGCTTTTCCAGCTTACCCCGTTCCTTTTGCTGCTGCTTGTCACCCCCTCAGCTTCACAACACGGTCACAGGCACTTGTGTGAGGACTTCACAAGGAGCACTGTGAACTGAGTGCTGGGGCACCGCACTCCTCTTAAACAGGAGTGACCAAAAGATGACGAGGTTTGATGTGCCTCCATCTTAGACATCTGTGTTTCCAAACTTCCCAGAACCTGTTCTGGTAAAAGACGCCACACTACTCCTGCTCCTTCAGGCTAGTGTTTTGCTTCATCTCCCTCACACCAGATACTCACACAAAGCCATATTTCCACTGGTGGGTTGTTGGTTTTTTTTTAAAGTAACTCTTGCGGAGGACAAATCATTTCTGCCTGTTGCATCCACAATACTGCGGGTAAAGATGAGCACAGAAATGTAACTGAGAGTCTACTTATTATCCTCTTGTAACTGTATCTCAGAGGTAGACAATTGCCCTGGGCTTAGATTTTCTAAAAATTTATGTGTATCAAAAGGGATCTTGTACAGGCAAAAAGCAGCAAGTTGATTTTTCCAAGAGCAGCTTGCCATTTTAAGCAGTTGTTGGCTTAATAAGTGAAATAGCTCAGGGCTATATGCATGCCATAATGATTGCATTTTGTAAGAAAAGACTGTGCCTATGGGTCTCAGAGTTTCAGAGCCAAGACTAGTCATATTTGTGGTCTTTAAGTCGCAACCCCAAGCTATTCTTACCACCGTAGATAAGGGGTAGCTGATCATAGCATAACACTGATTTTAAAATAACTAACCACAGCAAAATTAAAATGACCTAGTCAAGTAATACAAAGGGTATATGATTGACAAGATAGCTGTTCTTTGAAATGTACTGTAGGCAGTAAATAGCATCTCGTGCCCATAAGCTATTTTCTATCTTAAAGCCAAGAATAATGATCTGGCATCTGTCCTTCCTGAGCGAGGCTTCAGTTCTGAGAGCTGCAGCAGCTCCTTCCCAAATGCCTCTGGAACCGACAGCGGGACTATGCTCATGGGTTGTAACCATATCACGGGGTTCTTCCTTTTCTTTTTTCTTTTTTCTTTTTTTTAAGTGTGTTTCTCTCTAATGTAAACAGCTGTGCAGGGTGGAAATGGCAAGTTTCACCTCTTACGCTTGTGCTTATGTGGATTTAACTTACATTTGCATTTCCTTGGGGTGGGCAGCGAGACAAGGAAATGCAATATCGGGAGGTCCAATTTCTAATTTATCTTTGTCCCCATCAAAATTCAAGTGGCAACTAAGATTTTGTTGAACTGTAATCTGGATAACTTTAGCTAATGCCACAGAGTTCAAGCAGCTGCCAAGCTTTTCTATACAGCCCCTTTCTGGCAAAGAAATAGGTTGACTGTATACCTCTTGGATGTATGGGATTGGATTGTATGCCTGCGAGTTATATATTCTGTGCAATGTGATCTTGGCTGTGGTCTACGTGCGTTGTGGCATAAAACTTTGGGGGTTTGCATCATGCCTCGGCTCTGCTAGGGGAGTTTTTGCTTTTTATTTGGAAGGGGTTTTCTTTCTTTCTGTTACTGTCTTACTAAGGCCATGGGAGAGCTGCAGAAAATGTAAGTTGGAGACCATTTCTGTTCCTTATTTCTGCTGAAGTAGCTGCAAGGGGCTGTTTATCACCACCTTACAATCACTCTAAAGTTTCCGTTCGGTGCCCCGTTGTGTGGCGTATTGCAAGTATAATCATGTAGGAGCGCGAACTATCCGTGTCCAGGGCGCCGATGCCCAGTGGGAAGGAGCGCTTTCCTCCCTGCCGCCGGCATCCCTGCCCGTAGCACTTTTGCAGCCCAGGCCAGCACCTGAACGGCAGGACCGTTCTCAGCTCACAGAAGCAATAGGAATCAAGAAATGCTAATAAAACACCAGATTTCCTCCCCTCCCCCCCCTTTTCCCCTAGTATATGCTGGAATGCAATCTTGATGAACAGAAAGCTCTTGGAACATGTCAGATGGCTTTGTAGAAAGCAAAATGCTCCCTCTTTCAGGACTGGTATGTTTTCTGATGTTGTCATAAGGGGTTTTTGGGGGTTTTGTTGTTTTTTTTTTTCTTTTTAAGTAAAAAGGAGAATTGTAACTTCCTTTACACCAGTACATTAGCATAATACGTTCCTGCCTTTAGGTACTGTATGTCATTGTTATGAGTACGTTTTGACATCTCTCACACTTCCAGCACTCCAAAGATCCATGACAGAGCTGAATGAAAACTTTTTTTGACTTGGCAGGAGCAGTAAGAACACATAAAACCTGCCAGCTGTCAAGGATGTAAATGGTGATTCTGTTTCACTTTTTTAATGAATTAAAGCGGGATTGAAATCTGTCCAAAGACAGCATGTTTGGCCTTGCAAGGAAAGAAAAAAAAATGAAAGGGAGGGATTTTTTTTTTTTTCCCTCTTTTGGCACTTACTTTCATGCAGTGTTTATTTTTGGTAGCGCTCTATAGGATGGAGCTAGTCTTCTGAAAAAGCCTTAGCCCTGGCCATCAGACAGGAGACACCTTAGCAGGGACTGGCTTTAAGAGAGGAAGAATTTAGGGCTGTCCTGGTTTGATTGAAAACAAAAGAAAAATCTGCCTTATTTCAATCTGATGGAAAATGCATCACCCATCACCGTTTTGGAGAAGGGTGGCAGCGAATTGCTGGTATAAGTCATTTTCTGTGTCATTTACACCGTAGCCATATTGAAGCCAAACTAAAATCTTGACAGCTCGTGCCTTTTTTCGTACAAATGATGTTTTTGCTGCTGTCTTACTGATGCCGCTTTTTGGGGTGGGGGCAGGTGTGTCTCTCATTTGTAGGGCTGGCGTTCGAAGTGTTGTGTACCTCTGAGCGAGCATGGTTGGTCCCTCTGGTTTCCTGGTATCAAAGTCCAAAAGCAATATGGGTTGGAGCTTCTGGGAGATGTCCTGAGTGTTTGCACGTACCCTGTGTGATCATGGCACCCTTCTCTGTGGGAAAAACGTTGCAGTTGTGAGCTCCTTGGTGTTGCATAACCTTAGCCTACATTTCTTGCTATTGAAAAGTTAGCTCCGAAGCTTGGTTAGGAAAAAATGGCTGGTTTTTGTTCCCATTCTCTTCCTTAGCTTCTTAAATTTTGCACTCAGAATATCTTTGACCATTATCCGTGATTCAATCTGATAGTTTTGCTTGTGCTCAAAACATTACGTGTTCATATATCTATTTATGTAGTTACTCAAATTGCACATGTAGCTGCACATCTACTCTTCTGGTAGAGTCTTACTCTGTATCACATGTACCTAAGCACATTGTGCCCACTTCTTTATATATATGTGTATTCCTCTTCAGGGGTGAAAACACGGCCTTTCACGCCGTGATTTCTGCTTAAGATTTTCGGGTGATCTCCCATTCAAGAACTAGCCAATTTCAGATCGTGGTTTCCAAGCTGTTAAGTGATTATCAGTTATGAAGGCTATCTCAGTACCTTAAGAATTGAACTGCAGTTGTCTTAAATAACACAAGCAGGGAGCAATGAAGTCTGGTTTTTGGGAAATGTAGCACCTCACATTGAAATAAGTCCATATTGACTGATGTTCCTGGACCAAAGCTCATCCTGGAAGTACAGCTCAGCTTCAGGCTTGGGTCAAGCCCAGTGCAAACAACACCTCAAATAATGTGGGCTGAGCTGGTCTTTCGTGCAGGGCAGAAGAGGTTCCCCTGTGCCTGGCGAGAGGCGCACGGAGCAGATTAGCTCTTGCGGAGATTTACAAACAGACTTCAATTTATACTTTGTGAATAGACCTATTAATTCAATGTGACTTCTCAGGCAAGCCAAGCCCGTGCTGTACTTCAGCCAGGTGGTTTAGACAAAATAAAAGTGAAGAAATTTGTTCAGACAAAACAGAAGTGAATCCTAACTTCTTCCGAAAACTTAAGATGAACCTGAATTTCTGAAGAAAAAGCATAACTCACTTTTCCTCCCCTCGCCTCTCCCTCAACCTCCTAAAACCCTGGCACCTACCCACTTTAGCTGGAACAGAAAGACTCCTCTCAGATTTCCAGCCTGTCTTCAAGTAGGAAGTATAGAAAATCTTGCAGGAAAGCCTTTTCTTATGAGCTTTCCAGGCAGATTTTCTGAATAAAGAGAGTCTTACACATTTCAGTTATTTACTAAGTCTTCTGAGAAGCTTCCATCCTCAGCTTTTATATAATTCTTGAGACACAACATGTCATTACAGGATGAAAAGCTGCTAAACCCTACAACCACTTTAGTACACTTTGTAGGATTGTAGGTGATCAGAAATATATTGGAAGTCAGAACCCTCCTCTCCTTTGTTGGAAGAGAAATCTTGCTTTATAGCAGCATGCCAATTAATTGCACGCATTGAAGAAAGAGCACAGAGGGGTAAACTTGTGCAGTGAAATGGGGCAGCTCAGCAAATAGGCAGAAGTCACAACATTTTCCTCAGTTTGAGGCAATTGTGTGTGTTCTGTAAAGACTCAGAGCAGGTTCACCCACCTCTGGATCCTGCTCTAACTTAGCGTCTTTTCCCTCTGTCTCTGAAATGGGGAGAACCTGTTCATCCCTCATGAAAGGAAAGGAATCCCTGCTACCTTTCCAGGACAAGTTTTTCTCCCACTTGTTTGAGTCTCGGGGAGCTTCCCCACACTGCGAGACTTCCCCAAGGAGGTTTGAGGCACACCTACCTCCATCGGCGGTCCCAAACTCCACGCAAAAGGAGTTATGTGCCTGCAACTGCCAAAAGAATCAGTGGGTCCACAACATATGCGCCCATTCATAAAGGGATGAGATGAAGTGAATTGGGCACTTAAATCGTACTTTGCGAAGGAATAGGGGAAAAATGGGAAGGGCTGACCAGGAGGAGAAGCCAACTGGCCACCGCCTGCCCTCCTGCCCCCAGTTGTGGCACATTTCATGCCACCAACACGCAACCCTGATGTAAATGTTGTGCAGGGAATAAGTCAACGGTGATTATTTATTCTCCTGCTGAAGTGGTAATTTGCCCTATATTATGAAAGTTTTAGGTTTCCTGATGTACGGGAGGCAAAAAGCCCCCAAATTAGGCTGCTTGGCTTGTCGCTGTCAATGGAGACAAGGTGCATGGTGCTTCGCCTCGCTTTCTTTCGTGGGGCTGTGGCACTTAACCGTGCTTAATCCTTTTTAATGAACACTTTGCTGATGCAAATCAGCCTGCAGATCTGTGTTTAAAGGAAAATACTGAAAAATCTGTTGAGGGACTGTGAGTCTGTAAGATAGACTTGGCTAAAATAAAGAGCGCCGCATAAAGGTGAGTGAAAAATAACGGCAAGTTAAAAATATGCTTCTGGTAAGCTTGGGAAAGTGTTTCAGAGGAGAATGTTCTCTAAACTGGTGAGTTTTTCATTCTGTAGTTATGAAAAGAAAAGAAATTCGATTCTACTCTTTTCTCCAAAAATAGTTCAAAACAGAGAAATAGCAGCACTGTTTTGAAACAGGGCTTTCCTGTACTTTAGACGTACTTTCTTTCTAAAGGCAGGAAAGAACACAAAGTAACACTGACTGTTTTGCCAGTTGGAAAACATTTAGAAAGTGTGAGAATGTGGACGGGGGGAAAAAAAAAAAATCACATCCTTAAGCTTTGTCACTGTTTTTCAGCTGGAAAAATATTGGAAAGCTGAAAGATGTTTCTTTTTTCATACCTTCTTAATTTGTAGAATGGCTCCATAGGAAAACCATTGTCTCCTAGGACAGATATTCAACCAAGAAAAATCAGAGTTTTCAAGTACTCTGTAGTCACATGAGTCTGTATTGTTTCTACTCATTGACTGGTAAACAGGGCATTTATCAGGCTGGATAACTTACTCCTAAAGATAATCTGTTAATATAAAGACAGTGGCCAGGTAGATCCTTCTGAGCATAACAATTTTCCATTTTTGCTGTGACAGAATTTTTAAAGAGAGTTTTAAATACACACTTGCATACAAACATGAGACAAACATTTCTTTCTTGGACCCCGCTTGCTTACAAAACAACAATATTTCAAACATTTTCAAGAGCAGGATAATGAGGAGCACATACAACAAAAGCAAATTTACAACTTGAATAATTACTCAGTGACTTTTCCAGCTCAATTTGCCATCTCTAATAATTCTTATTTTACTGGGTTTAATACTTTGAAAAGTTTGTTGGATGGCTTAATCAAAAGTCTCACATTGCGTAACAATTTGACTTCCTTCACGGGTGACCTTCCCCCCTACCATCCAGCTTTGCTGGATGACCCTTCCCACTCTCACTGGCAATTACCCTAATCCAATAATCTTTGGGGTAGTCTGGACAGTTGAGTGATTCAAATGCATTCTCTGTATCCTTTTGCTCAAGTCAAAGTTTGCAAGTTATTGCACAAGGTGCCGTGCTTTCCCCTTACTCGACCAGAGGCTGTTGCTTAAAAGATCCAGTTCCTGTAAAAACAATCATAGGTCAAAACTGAAAGAGTGATGGAAAGACCCATTTTAGTCATGTATTTTTTGGCACGGAACCACTGAGAGTGCATAATCTGTATAAATGTTAGCTTTCTAAATAAACATAACCTCTGATTGCATGAAAGGGGGGAATAAAGTTGAAACTTGTTCCTTTCGTTAAGCAACCCTTCAAAACCAATGCTTGTTTTGTTCTAAACAGCCATAAATCTTGACAAACGAGAATAAACAAATAGCAACAATAGCAATGAAGCCAACAGAGCCACCGTAGACACTTTACTTTGTTCCTTTCCTCAAGTACGGAAGTATTTTGCCCGCTGTACAACCTAGCCTTCCACTTGACTTCCCCTTCGATGGGCAAGTCTTCAGGGCATGTACCTATGGCGCTGTTTCGTGTTGATGTGCTGTGGAGGGTGTTGCAGTGCTGTACCACCCGTGGGCAGTGCTTGAATTTCATCCGTCGAGGCCTGGGGGATGTTTTTGATGATGTAAACTTCCCACTCTGGTTCTTTGAAGGTTTATACGTTTTTGGCAAAAGTCAGCTGCTGACAGTAGTCACCGTTCAGTGCTTCGTCCAGTTTTGACTCATCTCCAAACTGTAATAGTCTAAGCAGGAATTCTTTTGCTTTTGTGTTGTTATTGCAATTCCCCATGATGTTACTGATACCTGTAAGGGTTTGTTTTTTTTTTAGTATAAAAAGGACAGCAGGAGCATTCTGTTTATGTGCTTAAAATAGCCTGGAAAGTAAAGAGGAAAAAATAAAATCAATCCACCTAAAGCAATTATGTAAAAAAGAGCCTCCAAATTTTTAGTGCACTGAAGGATTCTTGAAAGAAATGAAAAAGTGGAGGATTTTTCTGTATACCATGCTATAAATGCCTTAAAAATCCATCTTTCCCTAGCCTATCTTAAGGAAGGCAAAGCAATGCGCATGAGAAGACACATAGATGTGTGATGAGTGATTCAAATGCATTCTGGTTTTGGCGTTAAAACCTGGCTTATCTGTGGGCTCTGTTCCACTTCCTCCCCCTGCTTTCTTAATGCACATAGGTGACCTTGCACAACACAGGCCGACATTTCTAGGACAAAGTTTTGCATTTTTACTAGCTCTCTAAAAGTAAGTAAATCAGAATTAATTAAATTAAATTGGCCAATATGTAACTAGCTGACAAAGTATACCCCGCCTCAAGACTAATGTATGGATACTAGCTGTGCAGAGTAGATGATTACTACTTGTTTTCCCACACCTATAGCAATATTTACCCCCCCATTTCTTCTTTGAGCTATTGCTGATCACTCACGTGTTGTCATTTTGGGAAAACCAGTACATACAAAACTCTGTGTCAATTGCCCCCATCAAACATATCTCCCCGTTCCATGTTCCAGCCTGCTGGAAATAAAAATTTACTGTGTCCTTTGATATTCTGCCCTTTGGAGAACACGGGCAATATGCAGATATTGTAGCTGACACAGTGCACCTCATATCAAGAATAATGCAGGGATTGCAGAAGATGTGATTTCTGGGCACCCGACAAGAGAGACATGCTGCTTCTGGAGAAGGAGGAATTTGGGTTTTAATGTAGGTGGGTTTTAAGTCACTCAGCAATTTGTCTGAGGCAAAGAATACAATGTATGGCTATTTTTTAAAAAAAGCACTAAGATGATTTACTGCTTGTCACATATTGTCACGTAATTCTGAAACAATGCATAGTTACACCGGCCATTTTAAAATTACTCTTTTTTTTTTTTTTTTTTGNCTGTGAACACAGAAATGTATATTAATTTTCTTCCCGGTGCATAAAGGCAAAGATCCAAACCAGGGAACCTAAGTTTAAGGATTCCAGTGTTCGGTTAGTAGTGTTCACACACTGCCTATCAGAGACAAACACCGTACTCCAAAAAAAATTTTAAAAAAGTGAAAAACAAAACAAAACCCCACCTTGTTCATTCAAACCCCCTTGCAAATGACTACAGTAAAGTTTCTGGCACTTCAGGATGATTGACATGCAAGAGTCTGTTCATGTTCTGGCACAAACATCTCTTGATGAAGTTATCCCTTTAGTGGTCACAGAAGGTCATCTTTTATGTCTTTACTCCTTTGTAAATAAGGTCTTAGGTAGTTCTCCTCCCACTTTCATGTCTACACATGATTTCATAGTTTATTAACTATTTGGTGGCTTTCTTTGTGTCGTGCCTTTTTTTGTTGACTGCCACCCCGGCTTTGCCAAAGTGCCTCTTGATTTGCAGCTGTGAAAGAAGGGCTGGGGCAGGATGTCACCCGTGATCTCTCCTTGTCACGCAGAAGATGTGCAGAAAGAAAGGGATATAAGGATTAGCAGATACAGCCTGTTGCTCTGCTCCCATTCAGAGCTCGGAGCCAGCGTCTCTGTGGCGGGTACTGAGCACCGATTTTAGCTCTACCAAGCCCGTAATCCCCTCTTCATTCTTCCCGGCAGAAGCAACGCTGGAAGAGCATGTGTCTCTGTCGCACCCAGCAGACAGAGAGGCCCTTTGGGCAGGAAGGCTGCACAGTCTTCCCTTTCCTATCAAATGGGGGTTTTGCTCACTTCCAGAGATAGATAAATGGGACACAGCGTTCCCACAAAGTAACTTAGGGCTGTTAATAAAAGTAAAATAAAGCAGAGAGAAATATCCGTTTGCTGAACAGCTGACAGTGTAGTTAAGCAATACAGTGCCAGTCATTTGGTAAACAAAGCCTTTATATATTACTTAAATTCCCAGAAAGCNGGGCAGGAAGGCTGCACAGTCTTCCCTTTCTTATCAAGCGGGGTTTTTGCTCACTTCCAAAGATAGATAACGGGACACAGTGTTCCCACAAAGTAACTTAGGGCTGTTAATAAAAGTAAAATAAAGCAGAGAGAAATATACCTTTGCTGAACAACTGACAGTGTAGTTAAGCAATACAGTGCCGTTAAGCAATACAGTGCCAGTCATTTGGTAAACAAAGCCTTTATATATTACTTAAATTCCCAGAAAGCGGTAATGTATGCAAGATCTCATCACTTGAGTGTCTTTTCAGTGGATCTTATTATAAATCAGGCCACTGAATACCCAGCTATCCTGGTAGTGTTTCTTGACTCTTCTGGGTTTTGAAAAAGCACTCAAATTTTGTGAAATGCCAAAAATCTCTAAAGGCATTTCTAAAATTTCAGAAAATATTCTGAGACTCTTGGCAGCATGGAAAACTGCATGAATATCATTAACAAAACATGATTAAACATCATTTTCTCTGAATTATGTCATATTTTTCATTTTTTGAAGTAAAAAAGATATGTAGATGAAAACATTCAATTCTATAGATGTCTTGAAAGTTCAGAATTGCCCTGGAGACCTTGGTTTCAGCCAAAGCAGATGCTGTAATAAAATTACACATACAAATACTTTACAGGTTGTTCTGAAAACTAGAATCCTATTTATTGGAAACTCCCTACCTTTGGCAATTCTCATCAGTTGCTATGATAAATACTCCGTTTTCTGCAGGCACAGTGCTCATTTAGCAGAAGCTCTGAAAGTGTTTGTGATTTTTGCATTGTCTTCCAACAGCCCCCAAACCAAACAGCAGTCATAAATCCATCCTTTATCCTTGTTTAGTTATTAAATGTTTCTGTTGGATCTATTTCCGAGACATTTGAACTCTTCAGATGGCGCTTCAGTAATTTGTAACAAGTCCTAAGCTCAGTACGTACGGTTTGTTCAGGGGTTTCAATACACTTTAAGCTATCGTGATACGATGGCATTGCAACTCTCTCCCAGGCAGATGGGTCTAAAAGCCATCAACAAGAGAGGAAGAAAGCCTGGTGGCTTAGCTTTGGTGTTCATTTTTCTGTTCAGTGAAACTATAATTTAAAATATGTTCTTTCGTTTTATTGGACTTTAGTAGGTCATCTAGGTATTTAGACCAATTTGAAAAAGTTAGTAGCTGTGTGGCATTTTAATGTTAAAACCTCAGTATGTCTATAATGTTTTCCTTCATGCCATTATTTCTCACTGACAGGTAAGGGGAGGTTTTGACACTGTTAATATAACATAGGGTGTTAATCTTATAATCGCCCTGTCAGCACTTTGTGTCAGGGTGTTAATGACCACCTTTCAGCCACTCAGAGTTGCCTGCCAATAAAAATAGTACCGGCACCTATCCAACCAGCAGCTAGGCAGCTACTTTGCTTTTTCCCCAAAGAATAAATAGAAAATTTCACTAGCCATGTGGCTGTAAAGACGCTCCCCTCTCCTTACTCATTTCCTTTTCCTTCTCTGCACCCGCTGGCAGAAAAACAGCTTCGACACTGCGACTTTTTAATGTATTTTGCATGCTTTATTTTAAAATGTACAAATTATTTCTCAAGTTTTATATAAACATAACACCTTGGACAGGATAAAAGCAGAATTTTTAACAGCAAGAAGCACAATTATTTGCCACAGCTCTTTGCTATATGAATGTAACCCAAAGACAAATGCTGTATTTCTGTAATTTCTCAGCGGTTGAGATGAGTCCGTATTTTTCTCTCTGCACAGGAAGAGGGGCTTTTCCAGCTTCCTGGCAGAAGGAGTTGCACAATTCTGGATGAGTTACTTTATACGCCTAGAGGACTTTTATTGCACAAATAATAAAGGGAGACAAAGAGAGGAAGGAGGGGGAAAGCACACACTCAAAATAATAAACAAAGAATAATAAACATTCCTGCTGTTGTCCCTAGGGATTCCAGATGCTGCTCCATCCCTCCGCAAGGCCTGCCTGCCTCTCCTTCACACTCCTCCAGAGCCTGCGTTAGACCTCTCCGAAAATCTCACTCGCGAATGCGGTGAAACCCTGGGATGCTCAGGAGCTTTTGCGCCCAGCGAGGCTGTGAGTAATCACCATAATACGGATTTACTTGCTCTCTTGAAAGACTGTTCAGTCACAGACAAATTCCGTACAAAAAGAATTGGTCTGTGACATTACGGTTCATGCCGGGATGGATTTCTGTTGCATTTCTCTCAGCCCAGTTCCTTCAAAGAGCCTGTTGCCTTAAAGCTGTGGTCCTTGTGGCCTGATGTAGTCTGATGGTGGATTTCCTCCCCACGCTGCTTACCACGTGTCTTTCACCATTGTATTTAGGGTTTTAATCACAAATCCTACACAAGTTTGAATTAAATACAACTCCAGGTTAACTTTCAATAAGGTGTGGGGAGGCCAACCGGCAAAAGAAAAGCAATATCTCAGAGGATGATGAAATCCCATATTGCAGCCAGTTTGCTGCTCTTACTATCTCGTTGGGTTTGGGTTTTTTTACTTAAATTCTTATAGGTTTCTTTTAATCAAGTGACGTGGCTGATTGGCTGGGGCTGGTTCCAGCATCATGTGCTATCCAGCTGTATTTTATATGCATTGCGTTTTCCCAACTGAAAAGAAACAGACATACTAACCAACTAATTAGAACTCAGTCCCAAAAAAGTAACATTTTGTTCCTAGAGAAAAATTCGTTTCTCATGTGGGATTTTAATGCAGACCAAAAAAAAAAGTAGCAAAGCATAAACAATCACCAGTTTCTATGTCATACAAAGCCAAAGATGCAGTCAAAATTATTTCCGTATTAAAACAAACAGAATTTACTTAGCCTTTGCTTGCTATATTTTATAGTAAGCATTGAATGCTGGAATTCCTATTATCTTGGCTGCACAAAGCTATTTATTATATCACTAGATAAGAAATCGCGTTTTTTCCACAGTCTTTCCATAGTATTTAATGTGTTTTGCAAGAGCGAAATGAACGTGAAAGGTGAGACACTCAAAACAAAACTTTGTCTTGCTGCAATCGGGCATTAATATAGAGAATACGTATCATTTTTGTAATGAAAATAATGGAATTGGATTCTCAATGTAAAGTGGTATAAAACGATCTATCATTGACTTCAAGAAAAACACACTCAGCCTCTGCTGAGGTTATCACCTGGTTCCAGCCACAACAGCCACCAGAAGGTGGACTGCCAGTCCGTTCAAATAGATTAACTATTATCCAGCGTCTCATCTCTCAGTTCTGCAAAATTACTCATTGCTGTCATTCTAAATATTCGTGTAAGTGCAGTTAAATCAAAGGGAAGGTTTAACTGGCACTTTTATGTGTATTATATACTTCAAAATACATGCACCACCATGGGTATAACAGAAAGTATTTAAAAGTGTTTGGGCACTGGAGGTCTGTCACTACTTAACATTGAATGATTAGTATAGCCACACTGATTCCTTTCTTATTTTACCTCTTACCAGGGACTCATAAAAAAATACCTGTGCTTGGCAGAAGGGAGGACCTTCACCATCTGCAACGAGACCACTGGGTCAGCTGGTTGGATGGTGAACACAGATTCAGATCTGCACATATGCGTAGGTGTATATGGATGAAATGATGCGTATAGCAACGGGGGGAGGGGGGGAGGAAGAGAAAGAGCAGCCTTTCCACCTGCAAATCCCAGAGCACTATAAATTGGTGACTTTACCCAGGTCTGTCTGCCAGGCAATTTTCACATCCCAGTCACTAGTCATGGAGGGATTTCAGCGTTTCACATGTTGGTAAGGCTGAGCAGGTCACTACAGTTCAAAACAAAGAAGTCCAAGACTCCCATCCAAACAGCTGCGGTTCATATTTGAATTTTAGCCTTGTGGACTGTAAAAAGCTCAGAGCCCACGTTCCCCGAGGAAGTCTTGCATAAGCTTTGTTCTCAATTAGTGGAGCATAGAGAAAGTAAAAGGTCCAGACTTCAGCTGACCTTGGAACGCTGAGAGTAAATGGTCAAGCCTCTCTTAGACATGTGTGTATATTTAACTCTTGTTAACAGTAATGGGACTAACATGTGCGTATTGAGGGTCAGCTATGACCCCAAAGTAAGCAAATTAGGAGAAGCCAAGAACAATCAAACTTTGTTACATTTTAGAATTTTGCCAAAACAATAGTTACTCCAGAATTATTTTATAGGTTAAGCAGATCTGTCCGTCTGCAGTGGGATTTCATCCTCCCCATAGAACTTAGTTATTTACCAGCTTTTCAGTGGTTTAGTTGTGATAAGTGAAGCGAGTCTCCAAGAACTCTTATGCAAAAAGGAAGCAGCTGCTTGCAGAGATGAGACATTATGGTTAAGGAAACCTCCTGGGAACGTTATGACAGGCACAGTGCTTACAAACTGCAGAGATGTGAGAAGGAGGGAATGCTGTTTAGTTTTGTGATCTCTTCTGCCTGGTGGGAAAGTGGTTTTGAAAGAGTGGGAAATTCATATGAACTTGATTTGGTATTTCTGAGGACAGAAGTTCTTTATTGACAGCCTGGGTGGTGCTAACATAAATGTGTCCCTTTGCACTTCATTGCTGGCGTACAGAGAACGCTTCTAGGGAAGAGACAAGTTCACCCTTCTTGTCTTCTAACTCTTAAGTTGCCCCTGAACCTTTGGTTAGCAGGGGGGTTTTGGAGGATTTTTATTTTTTTTTTGAGATACTGACATTTTGTCAGTAAAATTTGGACTGAGGCCACTAAAGCAATTTTCACAAACTGTCCTTGGATACAGCCACCAGCTGGTCACAGCTTTCAGTTGCCACCAGCCTGCCTTTGACCAAATTGGCTAAATGAAGGGCTGAACTCTTCAACATCAGCTGTGGGATTCAGCCACAAGATAAATTAACAGAAGATTAATAGAGAATGCATGGTCAATTCCCTCATGACTCTACAAAAACTGTAGCCAGACCTTCAGCAGCCCATCAATAATATTTTGAGCCATCCAGTCTCCTCACTGTCATTCCCCAAAGAGATTGTCAACATCAGCGTAAGAAACAGAGGGGTAAGAGTGGAATTTGTGCACTTGACTGAATTACTGCTATGAGACCTGTGGGCTGCAGGAGACTTTGCAGGATGGCTGGGGAGTAAGAAAGCTGTCTTTCGGGGTTTTTTTGACAGAAAGGTGCTTGTTCAGAGGAAGATACTCGTGCCAACAACGACCTACAGCAATATAAACTGAAAAAAGAAAACTGGCTGTTTCTTTGAGACTGCAAGGGGCTGGTCACATCTGTCCAAAATCACATGAAAGCCGTTCCATTTACATATGAACGTAATACAAAAAAAAAAGAACCCAACATAAAACAAGAAACAGAGCAACTGTGTGACCTCAGGAATCAATAAAGCCATCAAGTGCCCGCTTCATCTCCATTGGTGCAGCAGAAGATACGAGCAGGTTCAATGGGTATGTATGGCATCGCTGGGAAAATAGAAAGCCTAACTACAGTTATCCTTGGAAAAGACACTACAGGCGATTCTTGGTCACTTCATTTTCCCTGAATTTATCAAATTATCTGTTTCAGGTGAAAAAGCTGATTCCAGCTAGGTCTTTTTCTGTATCTAGTAAGGTACAGGAAGTAAAGCAAAGAGCGAGCGCCAGTACAAAGTGTGCCCTGCACATTTTAGGCAGGAGTTGGCTGGCGCTGCTTGTTACATAGCCTCCATCTGGCTATCCATTTAGTAGAGGCTTCATTAAAAATAAATGTCTTGATTTGATTGAAAAAACTGGTGGTGTAGATGATTTAAAACAAAGCATTATCCAGAAGAAAGGATGCTGAAACACCTCAAAGAAACCACAGTTTGGTTGGCATATATAGACACACCTATATGTATACATACATACAGTCTTTGGTGCTGTTTTTAAAGGTTTTTTAAATGATTTTTTCTTCTTTAGGGAGAGAATATAGTCTTTTGAGACTATGACTTGGAGACGGTGGACCTATTTCCAGCTTTGTCAAGCACCATAATCATTAAAAGGTCAGTCATTCCTCCTTCTTCCAATTCTCCCTCCTGCAGTTCTTCTGTGTTACTGGTTTGGTCGTGCCTGAGACAAATGTTAACAAGGTAATACCTGTAATTTTTCAGCAATTTGGAAGAATTTACGTTCTGTTCTGTTTACCCCTATAATCACTTCATTACATATAACTGATCATTCAAGTCATGTTATAGTTTTGGGCTTGCTGAATGCATGCTCATGATGCTATTAATTTCAACATTAATAAATGGTTTTTCAAACAGTGTGTACATCTATGGAAACAGAAATTTCATTATTTCTCCAGTGTCAATGAGAACAGAAACAGCTCACTTGAATGTTTGTGAATTCTTATATTTAATCCACTCAATTTAATTATGTGATCACGTAGCTTTTAAGAAGTATCCACTCTCTTCTGGCTCTGGCATTCTCCATCTGTTACACCTCCACAACTGGCTTTTGTATGTTGAATGTCATTTATATCAATGTTTTATTTTCATTACTTACATACCATGTTATGAAAAATCTATAAACACAAGACTTCTCACTAATTATTAAAATGTCACCATTTATTATTTAGTTTATACCAACAACTTTTTCCACTTAATTCAAGATTGTCCATCCCCTTTGAACAGTAGCTTCCTGGAGAGTTAAGTAATAGATTAAGTTTGGGAGAACAAGAAACATAGCTTTAAGTTAAGTTATTTAAAGTGTTGGCTCTTCAAGAGCCATTCTGAGCTTCCTTAGTGTCTCAAACAGTGTCATGAGCAATTTTGACCAAAACATCTACATGTTTTGAATAATAAAACAGAACATACACCCACAAAATGAAACATCACAGTAGTTTCTAAACGTGCTTTCAAAGACATTGAAGCATGCTCTGTTTTTTAAGCTCTTGAATTGTACCAATGTTAAACTGGCATTTTGAAGGGTTCCAAAGGGTTCCAGTGCAGAGAAGCTGGTCAGTGTGGAGAAAAGAGGGACCTTGGAAAAACTGAATGCTTCTACAGAGAAACTTGGTAAATAGGTTCCTGCCTGGTTTCCTTTCATCATTTACAAACAAGCCTAGTTTCCAAATGCAGCTGAACTGAGATTACAGACCTGCTTTTAGTTTGTGTGACTAACAGAGGGGAAACTATGTCTTACCACGAGTTGAAAAGCATTGGAAAAATAATGATGGCCCTATTATCCTAAAGGATATAAAAACTGGCCTGAGAAGAGTAGCAATTTAAGACTGACCACCAGCATGCATGCTGGTATTTTCCTGTGCTGTTTGCCATATTTATACAAATATTCGCTAAGTGTTTATTTGTAAGACTTCAGTTGGCACTTCCTGTACACCCTAAAATTTCATCGACTTCAGTGGGCGTATAACAGGATGCCAGCTCAGGCTTATGGTCTTGAATTATGCATTGCATGTTTCTTCCTATCCAAATGAAAGCCTGTTAGTATACTTCCCGATCTAAGCATCAGGCCTCTGATGAATATTTATATTGGAAGTCAAAATCCTTAATCAAAAGAGAGTTTCTAAAAAAATGAGGCTGCTTTGGAAATTCTGGTCTTAGTTACACAGCGATTCATCACTTCTTTGCAGTTTTGAAGCTCACATAACAAACATAACACAATGAGGGCTGAATCAAAGCAAGTAGCCCAATGTTAGTAGTGTTTGCCTTCCTATAATATCTGCCAGTCTCAATGAGGCATGTTTATTACAAACTTTTACAAATTATATGCTAACATAAACCCAAGTTAAGTCCTTGTCTGGAATAAGTTCTTGTACTACTAGTATGAAGTCTTCTAAAAATATAGCTCAGAAAAGCGTATGACTTGAAATAGAGTAATTTCAAGGGTAATTTAGGTTGCCGTGTCTTCTACACACAGCTGAGAAATCTGTGATTGCTGAGCAGATTAGGTTTCTGGCTATTCTTTAATGTGTTTATATTTTCTGAAACGGCCTTTGGAAATACTGTCAAAGCTGGGTCAGGATGAAGTTGTTAGCTTCGCTTATTTCTGTCAGTCTTGACCTTAGGAGGAAGACACTCAGGGACAGCTTTGTCTTCAACCTGATGTCACTCATTACATTGAGCTTCATTTGGTAGTTGTTCACGTTTGTGCAAAATGGCAGATTATTTTTTCCCTAGTTCTTCCAAGATGTGTAGGGTAAGGATTATTTAGGGCCACCTCCATCTTTCTTACACTCCAAAATAAACAGTTTTCCAAGACCAAATATGCATCTAGAGGTTCTGTGTCAATAAAAGCGTAAGTACCCACAGAAATGAAAGTTCTTCATTTGCCTGTTTCTGCTTGTCCTGTACCAAACACCGCGAGGCAGGGTGGAGGTATTGACCATGCCTGCTGCTTTCCATGACTTGCTCACAAACTCATTCAGTTTCAGCCCCCAGAAGATTTAAGAACTGCTGCAGCAGTTCTTGACTGGTCGGTGATCTTCAAAAACTGTCATCATCTTCTGCCATTAGGTAAGATATAGCATTTTTTAAATCTATGTTGTCATCAATTCCCCCCACTTCCCCAGTGGTGGTTTTCAGAGAAAGTACCATAAAAAAAAAATATTTATTGTGGAAATACTACTCTTATTCGTCTACCAGAGTTTATCATAGCAAGGCCTTTTGATTAAAGCTTTTAAAGCATTTCAAAACATTATGTTGGAAACAACTTCCATATTTATTGTTGCTTGAAAGTCTTCCTGCAGTGTCTTCTCTGGCCTTTCAGTCACCCTAAAAAAAAACATGAGCATGTGAATGCAAAACGTGATATATCCCTGACAATTTTCATGCTCTGTCTCTCTTCACAGCTAGGACATTTAAGAAATTCAAAAAATAAAATAAAGTAGTTGACATTTATTGAAGGGAAGAGGTTATGGAATTATGTCAAACAGAACACTGCAGCAGAATAAAGCCTGCCAGTAAGTTTAACTCTTTCTACAGTTTTATTGCTTATTGTAATTATTAACATCTTTAGTAAGAACACCATTTGGATATCATTAAAATAAATGCAAACGATCTTGGCCTATCCTTAAGGATTTCTTTTAGACACGCTTTTATGTCACTTGTCTCACTATAATGGATCGTTTTTATCATAGAGTATCACATTACGTACATTAAACAGTTTAGCTGTGTCCAATGTCCTGTTGAGCTGGAAATAAAATTGCACAAATTTATCACTACATTGCAAATGACTTGAAATAAATGCTTGTGAACTGAATCGTCACTTAGCAAAGACTTAACAGTGTATTCTCAACAACCAGTCTCTAAGTTCATGCTATGAACCTGAACCTTCTGGAACTGAAGTCAACCTCAATTGGAGCTTTGCCTTCGCTTGGGTTGCAACATCCCCTCTACAACATTTTTATGGCCAGGGAGCAAGTAGAGGAGGTGACAGGGACTCAAACTGAAATGAAGTCTCACCTCATTTGAATTTGACTTGCTCTCTTCCCCCTGAATAATCTAAAACAGTAATTTTAATTAATCTGACTATTTTGCCACTGAAACAGGCTAGGAGCACTTGTTCGGCTGCACACCACATCTAAACTGCTGAGAAAGTATCAACCAGCTGAGAGGTAAGAATGGAAAACTGGGGACAAAATACTTCCTTAAATTGCTCCTCTAGATCCACTAAAGGATATCCGATTGCATGTTCACCAAGGCTCTTGCAGTACTGGCTAATTACTTCTTCCAAAGCCAAGAACTTGGGTTGGGCTTTTTCATATCACTTTTCTAGAAGCCCTAATTCATCTTCAATTGATTTCATCCTTAATGCAGCCAGATAACTAAATTACTTCCTTGCACAGAGTTTGCCAAATGGTCTTCCAAAGCACACAAAGACTCTCTGAATTATAGATAAGGCCACTTAGCAAACAATACATTTCAGCACATATTACAAATATAGTCCCAAAGGATCATTTTTGTTATAGAACACAACACAGTCATGATTAATAAATTGCATCTTCATAGAACATGTTTTGAAGATAACAGCAAATGAGCAAAACAAAATGTTGACAAAAGGCAATATTCTTCCCCCTGTTTACATGGGGAAAGGAATTTGAAGAAAGAACTGTTGCCTCTTCCTCTATGGAATAACACCAGGAAATCTATGTGGCAGGCTCTTTGTGATCTTTTTCGGTTTGTTTCCTCCATAAATGTTTCCACCCATAGAGGGTGTGTGGGAGAAAGATCAAGTTGGAATAACTCCCTTAAACATCCTCTGAGCCTGAGTGCTACTTGCTTTTTAGGGGCTGGGTTTCTTTTTTGTTTTGTTTTGATTTTTTGCATAAGTGAGATGACCAAGCAGATTTAATGAGCAGTCTGCATGTGCACAGGGAGACACAGATCTGCCTGACCTTCCCAGTGCCTTCTAGTCTTTGTCAATAGGGCTCAAAAGTCATTGTTTTGTGACTGTTGCCTTAAAAACGTTCAACTGGATAAAGTGAAGATTTTCTGCCAGTCTGAACCTAAAACTGAAGAGTCCAATAGTTTAGGTCTGGAAGAAAATACATCTGCTTAACATTTGGGTTTCCTGCTGTAAATATTGGAAATTCTTCCAGGGCAACATCCCACAGACATCCATAGCCTGTCGTAAACAGGGTGCCCCTCCAGCCACACGTTCACACAAACATTAAACTATTTACTTTGCCATGAAATAGCAGGAGAGTGCTACCTCTCCATATGATATGTGTTTGGTTGAGCAGCGATTCCTCACTCTGCCAGGTGGTTACAGCTCAACTCACTGCAGAGATAGACAAAACAATCTGATCTCGCTGCCATTTTGCACATGTGGCTTTCTCTATGCTTCCCTCTAACAAGTATGCAGAGTAAAAGGTTTTGCTGGTTTTACCTTTCTCCTTTTATTCAGCTTAGTGAATGAAGTTTTTCTCATCAGACAATGGCATGCTCTGTGATTTCTCAGAATTTAACAAAACAAGTTCTGAAAAGGCAGAAGTACTTACTGTTATTTTGTCCTATATACTGAGACAGTTTTCTTTGTGGTGTACGTGAAGAAAGATGATATCCATAGGTCTCTGGCTTGATTTTCTGTCTCCATATATATATGACTCTCTGTTTGAATACTGATTGAACTAATTTACTTGATTGACAGAGCTGTCCCTCAGTAATCCTGGCAGTTTATGACTATCAGGTACCAGCCTCTCCCACTGAAGCACTTCTCTGCATAAATAAAGTAAATGTTTGTTGCACCAGAAACCTGAATACTAGTCTCTCTTCCGCCAAGGAATAGCTAACTGTCAAGCTGATTGATCAACTGCATTCAAAAAAAGAATCTGGAAGCCAGAGAGGTATGTTCTCAAGCTAAAGCGGAAAGGATTTTTTGAAAACAGGTCCCCACTCAGGTGAATGCTTTAAATATCGGGATGGGATTTCGTTTGGCCAGTTTGGAGGTGTTTAATTCAAAGACCAGATTCACAGTGGAGAAACCCAAGTAGAGTTAATTGCCTTATGCTAAGGGACACAGCTGACATCTTGCTGTTTTTCTCTGGAAGAGTTCAGCTTGCTGGTCTCCAGTGACATTACTCTGAGCTCACTTAGCTCTTCTCCTCCATTCATTAAGGAAGAGATGTGCCTAATCTTGGAGCAAAAATTCCCGCTAGCTGATGGGATGCCTTAAAGTTAGGTGTTGCACTAGCCAGCATTGTATTCTTTGCAGATTTAGCCCTGTATTTCTTCCATGCAAAGCTGATCCCTTCAAATATTAACTGATTAAATAGTCGTTAATTAGAATTAGCTTTCACTTAACATTCTTTAAGGCAATTTTAAGATATGAAGATGCAGGTACAAATAACAACCAGCTCTATTCAGAAAAAAGGTGGCTTTCACTAACATCACAGTTGAGAATAGCCAAGATACCTAACATTTCTTAGTTTTCCCCTATGCTAACACTTTCTGAATAACTATTATCCATGCCCAACATGCATTTTCTTCTTTTGGTGCACTAAATATACTATATTTTTACTTACGTGAGTTTGTTCTGTCACACTCGCAAAACAATACTGTTGTTATTTTGGTGCAAAATATATAATTTTAACTTAGAATAAAAATGACAATAAAATTTTGCAAATGGCTTCATTAAAGTCTAGATTATGATATGTTTTAGATATGCGAATGTTTTATGCATGACTTCATCATTTCCAGCTGAAAGCAACACTGTTATTGTGTGGAGGTTAAACACATGCCACACTTAAATGTTTCCAACTAACTTAAAAAATTCTTTGCATGAGCAACACATGTGTAGCTCTATTAGTCTTTCACATGATGTATTTGAAAATTATTTTGACTTGTGAATAGCTTGAATTTCTCTGGAGCCTGAGTTTATCTTAAAATTCCTAGACTCTGATAATGTAATCAGGTGTATCCATCATAATCTTATACCTTTAAATGAAAAAAAATAGTTTACCGACATTCTTTGGAGTTTTTCTTTCTTTTAATAAAGGAGTTTTTGAGGGTGTAAAGACTTTCAGTAGGGCCCCTTGAAACAGAGAGTAACAGCCTGAGCTCCATCTATAACTTCTTTTCATGTAAGAAAAAAATATCACAACGTGATGTTCTGCTTATATGTGGCAAGTACGCTGATGGCAGAATTAGCTTTCAGAAGCCAAATACCTTCTTAAAATATTTCGTGGTAATTTTTGTCTGATCAGTAATTACATGCCTTCCAATAAAAGGAGGAAATGTTTTGTTGTGTCTGATGATAGCTGAGGTCTCAAATTCTTACAGTTTCCATAATAATTTCCTTCCTGTATTTGACTTCATTCCATTCCAAACCAAAGTTTTTAGCAATGAAAGGACATGTCAACTTCTCTACAAATCCTACTTGACTGTATATGGCATAATCTTATGAATGGAACAGAGTGATAAGTCACTGAAACATTGACTCTGCAAAGCAAAATGTGAGCCTTGCAGCTTTTTCTAATTCCTCAACAACAACCCAGCTAAAAAGCAACCCACCATAAAAATGGCTTCTCAGATTATGTTTCTATTAAAAAAAAAAAGATAAGAATTCAGGCCATACAGGGTTTTTCTCAAAGTTAAGGACAAGGGTTATATGTGATCTGGTAGTTAAGACAGATAACTATAAATATTTTACATTCTTCTATTCCTGCTCTTTTCTTCTTTTCTTAGCATGTTATGAAAGTTTAGAGCAGTCGCTTAGTGCATAAATTAGGCCCCTAAACAAGTGTTTTGATTTTCATAAATGCTGAGCATCTGAAGCTTCTTAGTGTCCTTCTGAGCATCAGGTTTCTCTGTCAGCTCATCTGTGTCTCTCTTTTCCAGGAACATAACTTTTCAAGCATTCATGTTTTCATATCTTCCTTTTAATCTCCTGTGCTTTAGTAGTAAAAATACAAGCAACATTGCCATTTCCACCAAACACTTTGGGGAGTCATAGGCAAAGAAAATATGAGTGGAAAGGATGAATATTGCCAACTGGTGATCTTTTTTATTCCCCTCCCTGGCAAGCAACATTCTTACTCAAACTGAGCAAGTGGATGCTTACACAACAGTTTTTGTAAAAAAATTCTACAAACACTACCATTTGCCAAATGTGTCAAAAATCATTTTATGTTCATCTGATTTCCACTCTTTTTTTTTTTCTAGGTGGCCTACCAAAAAACAAACAAATCCCAAAAAAACCCACCAAATTACCTCTTTTCTTTTGATTTCAGTGGGTCTGAGGAGAAGAGATTTCAGGTTTTTTTCCACCATTTGGAAAGGTGGCAAGCAGGCTGACATTTAAGAAGGCTGGTATTAAGGGTGGGATTTCAGAAGCAGCCACTACTGGCCTAACTTTGCTTCTGTGGGAGTCAACAGTAAAAATTTTATTGACCGATGGCAAAAGAATCATGGTCCTTTCTAGAAATCTCTGGTTTTTAGCCACATGCCATGACTTTATTTCATTCAGCCAGAAGGGACCTGACTTGGCACCCTCAGCCACCCCAACACACTTCTCTTACAGCAACAGCAGGCTCTCAGATGAGTTTAATAGAATGGTTTTCTGGCCACAATGTGCAGATGTTTAAATAGCATCCTTAGATTAATCCTGAGCACAATTAAGTTCTTGTCTTTCTGGATGTTATTGATAAATACAATGGGATGATTAGATGACCAGTTAAAATTAGGAAAAAATTGAAAGCAAGGTAAAAATACCTGTAAAACCCTCTTGCTTTTCTACGTTTTGTTTAGATAAAGAACATTTGCATCATCTAATTATCACCATTTAAATATTAAGTTATCTGCTGGTGTTTGCATTTATTGATGTACGTCTAATAGCTACAAGTGCCAAATCTTGTATCTAAAGAGAATTCTGAAGGCTAACAAATGTGCACTGATATTAGTAGCACCAGACACTTCTCATGAACTGATGTGAGGAGGGTGAGGTGTTTGCTACGGTTTGCTTACCTGACTCAGAAGAGAGTAGCCTAGTTCTTCATCTTCCACCTGATTTCCTTGTACCGCTGACACAAGTCCTTTCATGCTGTTTTAAAAACACCAGTGAGGTTCTGGAGAGATTTAATCTCTGTGTGTGTCATCTGAAGGTACATTTGCAAAAGTGTCCTCAGTAGCTCCGATCATCAGACCCATAAAATTTCCAAGGTCTAAGGTCCCCAGAACTCCCAAGATACTATGTCTGAGGCAGGCATTATTTCTGCAGGAGGAAGGAGAGAAGAGACACCATAAGAAGGAGGTTAGCCTGTCTTGCCTTCTACACAGGTCCACCCCCCCACATGCCTGGTCTTTGGGAAAGGTGGCGCAGCTTGAAGTTGTCAAAGCCTTCAGTCAGAGAATAAAGCTGGCATAAATATCTACCTATGTTCTCATCTGTGCTACATCACATGAACTAGTGGCAAAGAAGATGTAGTCTTTGATTTTTGAGCAACTGCAATGGATAGCACTGCAGTCAGAAGGTTATAAGTAAAAGTGACGTGCTGGAATAACACAAGAGTGTCACTACAATAAAATATTGATTCACTCCCACTGTCTTCTTATCCTTCCTTCCTTCCTTTCCAGGCTATGCCTACAAACATCAAATTGATGGGATTTCAGAGAAATGAATAACACTTGCATTTTTAGAGCAGCTAGAGGAAAATTTTTAAGTGCAGTAGATAAAATGCTTTGTGAACATTGACCTTACTGAACAATCCAGAAATTCAACAAGGAATGTTATCTGCAGCTGTTGGAAAAATGTCTAAAGAAAAGGCTCACATTTTGCAGAGATGTGTCTATTATGCAAAATAAGGAATTTATGTTAATATTGCAATGCAATATTAAGCCAGGCAGATATTAAAACTTGGGGACAGCATGAAAGTTTAAGAGTTTCCATTCTGGACTTTGGAAACTGTTCTTATAAATATCTACCCCAGATGCAAGTTTGTCTCAAGAGTATACATAACAATACAAGGTGTGAGTAAACTCTAAACAAAATTCTCAATTTGTTTTGGATAGTAAGATCCTTGGAGGAAAGAAAGAATTTAATTAAAAACATATACAGCATTGCTATTCATAAACTTGTCCAAGCAAAACAAGTCATAAAGCAAATTGGTTTTATTTATTAACTGTTGCAATATGTGTGGCAAACACACACACACACAAAAAATATCTTGCAAAACAAGACATTATACCTAGAGATGAATGAAATTTCTTGATGAATACAAAATTAATTGAAAAATGGAGTCTGGGACATACTAAAACCCTTTGCAAACTCAGATCAATTTCAGTGAGTGGATTTGTTCCCGAAACTGGGGTAAGTGAACTACTTTGCTTTGAAGTGGAAATAAGTAAATGAATAAAAGTTTTGATTTCTTAAACCAGCATTACTATTTTGAAATAAAATTTACATGTTTAAAAGGGTAGATCTCTTGAAACCAAAATGGAAATTTGGTCATTTTGAACACACAAAGACAAACCAAAGAAAAGCATTTCACTTTACCCCAAAGGAAACAAGCATTGGGTTTTGAACATAATGAAACATTTTAATTCATTGTAAGCCAAATTCACCTAACCTCCCTGTCATCCTCACATCCCCACACACTCCCACGCCCCCAAAACACAGACGTCTCTTCCTTCTAGTCTGACCCCTCCTGGTCTTTCTGATGACCATCACATCACATGAAATGTCCTTTTTCATGCCGCTCTAACTCTGTTGTGCTCTACAAGAGAACTCATAAACATTCATCAGCTATACCATTAAGCAAATAGTGCAAATGTGCAATTTTTCAACAACTTCTACAGACAGACGTATTTTTCCTTTACTCACGCTTTTTGGCTCCTAACCACATACAGATATAATCTTGACTCTTGTTGAACTTTGGAAAAAAAAATTATCCCATATAAAAAATCCATTTAATACAAATCATCCTAGTGAATCTCAACGGATGTAATATGGCTCTTTTTTATGATTCAATCCATTACCATAAGTTGAAAAAAATTTCCATGCCATCTGGGTCAGTGTTTTGAACATCTGGATGACAATAAATAGAAAATTAAATCACTAAGAAGTTTTATCTAGGTAGTATATAAAGGCAATCTAGCTAGAATTTACCTGCACTTTTTCCATTTTATTTCCCATTTGACAATCACTTTAAAAAATTTCAGCTGAAAGTGTTCCTGTAATTAGTAAGCGCTACATAATAAAAGATATAATTCTGGGAAGAATATGTGATAATAATATTTGATAACTTAACTGTATTCTTGTTTTAAATGCAAGCAGACCTTTGTGTTAAATGCTTGACAAATTTCTATAATACATACATCAGATATATCACAGTGCACTTAGGAAAACTGCCAAGTAGTGATGCATTTAGGACTTCAAAATTAAAAAGTCAATTAATTCAGAAAACGCGGCTGTAGAATAAATCTTCTATATGTGAACATCAGGACCTTTCTAGCTCAAAGAGACTTTAGAATCAAATTACATTCCAGAGTCCACGCACCTCTCTTTTGGAGATAGATGCCTTTCAGTCCTTCCAATTTGTTTATGCATGCAACTATAGAAAGTAAAACATGCAAAGAGATTTTTAAAAATTATTAATTAGATAAGGGGAAGGTGTTAACATTTAGCTGTGATTTAATTTCAATGGTTTCTTAAGCAATTACATCTTATTAGGAAAACTATAATTGCTATCAGGTGAAGTAAATCTAGCAAGTAGAGAAACTGGCTTGATTTTTCTTAAAGACAAAGAATGAAATGCCATTATTTTCATCTTTAAGTGTGATCTTCATCTGTGAAAATTACTCTTTTGAAGTCAAAGTCCTTTAGTTAGTTTAGTGGTTAGTGTTGCAAGATAAATCACACTTCAGCATGAGCATAGCAAAAATATGATATATTTTTTTTATATTATTAAAAAAGCTCATAACCAAGTAATTCTTAAATAACATCTGCATGGTAACTCTGAACTGGTAATAGGATATAGATTGTTCACCATTTTAAAAGTCCTTGAATCCAACACTTCAATGTATTAACTAATGTAATTATGCTGGAGAGAACAGACTAATAAGAAAATAAGGAGCGATGAGATTTTTGACTGAGACAGAATATAGACTATTACTGCATTTGTAAAGGACAGGACAATGGAAAGAGGGGGGGAGAAGAAAGAAAAAAAAAAGTCAAGAGTCCTGTTACAGTAGAGCAAATACAAGAAAAAGGAAAATGCATTGGAAAAATCTTCAGATTTCTTCTACAGAAATCTTCTGTATGTCACAGAAAAGTGACATATCTCCATGGAACTTACATGAATGTACTGCTTTTTATATTCTCAGATATGACAAATTAGTTCTTAGGAAAAGCATTCAGATAGATACTCATGACAGAGATAGAGAGTACAAAAAAGAGCTCAAGAATACAAGACCCGCTGAGGGAGAGTAAGACTTCTAAACAATGAACCAGCTGCCACACAAAGAGATATTCATAACACTGCAAGCTTCAACGTCATGTTTGGACCAAAAAGATAGGAAAAGCAGTTCTATATTACTCAGTGGGCACTGGCAAGTCCCTCTTTCTGTGTTAAGTGCAGGGCACGTTCCCAGACATCTGGAGTCTGGGGGACACTTCTGCATAGGCTGAACACTAAAGCGAAGCCCACGGCCATCTCCTGGCAGGACAGGAACAAGGGATGCCAAGTCAGTCTGGGAAGGGTGTGCATGAGAAGTCTGTTACAGAGGGTTACTTCATGTTACAAATAGCTTGAGGAAAAATTTGGGGTTTTTGGAAGGAAAAGATAAGAAATATGGTTGGAAGGAGGACTGGGGTTTTTACGCTGTTCTTGGCTTGAGGGTCACAAAGGTCTGTCATGAGAAGCCAGCTGAGAACGTGGCACATCACTTACTTAAGATAGGGCAGGTAGCTAAATGGGGGTTTAGTCCATAAGTAAGAAGTACTAAGATGACAAAACTGGTAGTGGTGAGATCTCTGAGAAATGAGTAGGCTGTCATCATCTTCACTAAGACAGTGTTGTTTCCATAAGCATCTCGCAACAGGCTCCTTGAGAGCGAACCATCTTTGCAGTTTTCAGTCACCAGTGTCTCTGAACAGGGAAGCCTGAGTATGCAGATGTGATTTTCTCATGCGCACGTAACCAGCCAACTGTTTAAATAAGTGTTTTGCTCAGACATGTTACAGATCTGCGCATACTTTTAGATGTGTACAATACGCAAGCCTACCTTTGACAATCCAGCCCTTTCACACCGAGCAGAGTTTTTAGTATGTCTCTTTTCACCCTCCTCCCCCATGCCTCAGCCCTACTTGAAAGCAAAGGCAACATTTGGAACTAAGCTCCCTAAAAACCATTTGGTTCATTGCTACACTTCAAGCATATGTAAAAATACCATGCTGTTGCCTTGCGACAGCAATACAGCATGTCCTAGAGGTTAGTGTATTTACTCTTCCAGAGCATCACGTCTTTTAGTAAAAGGGCACCGTATGATGCAGTTCTGGTCTCATCACAACATGTGTAACATCTGGGAGAACTGCCACTTGTCAAGCCAACCAGCGCTCTGCTGACAGACAAAGTGAGCATTATACTGAAATGCCATTCCTCAGCTGTTTGCAGAATTAATTTCCCTGTAGAATTTTCTAATTAGTTGGTTCTTTCCAGCCCGTTCCCCACAGAGGAAGCAGAAAGGAAGCAAAAGGCTAGCACCTGCTCCTAAAGCTCTGGCTGGGAAAAAAAAATAATTAAATTTAAGGATGACATATACAGTAAGTATTTAGGCACTAGAAAGTCTTCTATCCATGCAGCTGTGGGGATGAAGTAACTCCGTTTGAAAGCTTAATGGAGATTCTTCTGCGGGGAAGAATTTCCAGTGGCTCACATTCCAGACAGTTAACCACATTACCAAGGGGAAGAAAAAGGGATTTGTTCAAGCATTAGGAACTGTCTTAAAAAAAAAAAAAAAAAAAGAAAAAACAACCTCTATCTGCCCCCCCCCAATCTGTAGAAAAGGCAGATGAATCCAGACCTGAGGATGATTCTACATGTAGCACATTCAATCTCTTATGGGTTATTTTCAATCCTTCTGTTTTTCTATAATTTCAAATTAAAATCCATTATTGTGTTGGAATGCAGTGTATGATATTATCTTAGAAGTAACCACTAACGCAACAGAGTTTGTTCCTAACTAAAGTGAGTCATTGGAACAAGAGAAGTAACATGGTTATTGCTTTGAATTTACATGCAGTGGGTCACTGTACAGGAAGAATACATGAGAGGTACTTCATGGAAAATAAAAATGAGAACAAAACAGTCCAAGAAAAGCAGTTTGCATTTCTGACTGCACAGGCACATTCCCCAAACAATATTAAATACAGAATATAAAGGAAGATGATTGATGGTCTACTAAAGGTAGTACGTGAGGAAAAATCCTCCCTTATTATGGATAAGCCACAATCACTTCAATAAACAGTTTTCGCTGTCTTTCTGCAGTGACCTTACAAAATGGTAGATTTTACAAAGAACTAAGGTTTTAGAATAAGATAATAGATATCTAAGTTAATTTGGTATGTGTTTTGAATTAGGCTCAGAGATGAGCAAGAGTTATCCATTAATAAGCTAGATGGGGTTTTTAATTGTACAGATTGTCTAATTCCAAAGCTCCCTGAAAGCTGTTTTTTAACAGAAACAATGCACGTGTATCAATGCATGTATATATTTGGAGTAGGGGTATGTGTAATTAAAAGACTTTTTAGTTAATAACGTAATGATTTCATGCATCAAGACATAGTGTTACATTTCTATGAACTCATAATTCTCCAGCAGAGTTTTAGATAAACAAATGCAACAGGGAGTGTAGGTAGGAGCAAAGGTTCTGTTAGACCAAAGGAAAAAAAAAGACAATGTTGCCTACCTGGGACAAATGCTCAGACCTTGCTCCCCACTCAAAGACAACTTTGAAATAAAAGTAGTGAAATAAAAAGTGGAGATGTAAGGCAAGGCTATTCCTCCTTGTCTCTGCCAATGCTTGGTAATATCCTTTGGTATACTGTTTGTCTGTGGAAAATTAGTGGATGAGTGGCATTTATCCTTGTCATATGAGGTGGTGGTAACACGTTAATTTCAAATGTCTACAATTATTTCAAGGGAACTTCCCCCCAAAGCCTATATTGAAGAGGATAATTTCAAACTTCAGAAAACCAAAGTAAACAACACTCATTTATATTCCTTGGAAGTGGTGCAGCTAAACTCATCTGCAGCTTTGAAAATCTCCCGTGATATTTTAGTCTGGCCCATTAACTGCACCTGTTCTCTTTTTCTTTCTCAGACTTTATTTCCCTTTCAATAGCAAGTGTCTGTTTTTTTAAGGATGCATAGAATATTTTATTTCATTACTGTCTAGGCATTTAAAATTAAAAAAAAAATCAAAACCCCCTCATCTCATTATTTCCCCCTTTGAAATTAAAAGTAAATAGTGGAAAGAGAGTGTGTGCTTGGAAAGAAATGAGTGATAACTCACAGAGAAACATTACTTGAAACAGTAAATCTGTTTTCCACAAATAACGATCCAAATT
This sequence comes from Anarhynchus alexandrinus, assembly GCA_008711295.1. Lineage (NCBI taxonomy): Eukaryota > Metazoa > Chordata > Aves > Charadriiformes > Charadriidae > Anarhynchus > Anarhynchus alexandrinus. The sequence continues at coordinate 2,845,820 of VUYV01000087.1, read as the reverse complement.
AATCAATTTTCTAGGTTTCTCTATATTTTTCACTTTGATAAAAATGACAGTATCATTACTTAAAAGGAAAACCTTTCACTGAAATAATTTTGATTTTTCATGAATATAAGCAAATATAAGCAGCATATACAGGCAGCTCTTCTCCAGAAGCCCTCTACCCTCAATAATAGAATTGAGTTAAATTTAATTTACCAGCGGCTCATCCAAAGAGGCTTTATTTTTTTCTTTAACGGGTAAGGTGATAGTGAAGAACAATTTGCATGTAAAAGAGACGTATTGTTCTCATATGATTACAGTTCATAATATTTTTAGCTAAATTTTCAGTCAAGAAAACAAGCTAAGAAAACCTTGCTTTGTTTAAGGAAATAATCTCTGCTTATTTCCTACACAGTGAAATTAAAAAGATATTAAAACTAAATATAGTCGTGTCAGTAACCTTTAAAAGCATGTTTGGGGATTTTATATTGGTTGTGTTCTATTTTGCTTTTGATTAGTTTATTTGTAAATTAAAACACATGAAGAAAAAAAAAGCCTGTAGAATAATTCTGCATTATAGGGCAGCTGACTCAACTCTTCTTTCTCTCAGTTACCAAGAAAAGCAAAAAAGTCAATTCCTGTACCTTCACAAAAAGTTTAGGTAAATACTGCACAAATCACTGAAGATAAATGTTTGACTCAAACACCAGAATACCGACTCGGGAACCATCTTTTACTGACTGCTATCTCAATGCCACTACTGATTGGTGTTACCTGTTTCTTAGGACAGCAAAATCTCACCCATGCTATTAAGGGAAAGGCAGAAAAACATTGTCTTGGCTCTAACTTAGACAAATACGTGACAGTGGTGAGAATGGTATAAGAACCCAAATGTAACTTGTATGGTTTGATGTCAGTTGGGTGACATCTTTCAAAAGCCTGAGGTTACTGTTCCCTTTCCCTTCCTCCACCTTCAGCTGACAGATTTTTCTCTGCAGGTTCCAGAAGCAGCTCCCAGACATACAGCGGGTCCTTCTCGCTCTCATTCTTTCTTGCTTGCCCCCTTTTTTTTTCCATCATCTGTTTCTCCATTCAGATGACTCGTACTGTTTTCCCTGAACATGCTCATCTGGGCTAATGTTGTTAAACAAATGGCATGTGGCCAGATCCCAAGTTCCCAGGCAGCCTCACTGACCACCTCTATTTACAACGTCAGGCGCAGCAGTCAGAGGGGCTAACACGTCGCAACATGCGTATTAATATCACTTTACTTTTTCATAGCCTTATCTCTAACAGCAAATCTATGTAGTTCAGGATATGAACTGCAAATGAGAGATGAGGAACTGGTTAGTGCTTATCGGGAATGATGGAATTTAAGATTCTGAGATGAAGGGGGTTTGTTAGGTTTTTGGGTGTTTTTTTTTTAATGAGAGGACTGACTGATGTTTATCAGTTGACCCCTGTTTCAGGTAATGGAGCAGTTGGCAGGGAGCTATTCATACTGATTAGATTGAGTGAGCTGGTATTCAGATTAACTTCTGATTTCCCCAGTATTATTTGTACAAGCTCTTTATTGCTCTGGATAATTCTCCACTTCCTCGTTTAGGAAGTGGAACTGACGTCCTCCTGGAGCACCGCTACCAGCTCACCAGATTTTATTATGTGAGACAACATGATGGCCATAGATTAACCCAACCTCTTACTATTTTTCAGTAGTAAATTTAGACTTCTGTGAAATTTGCTTTGTTGTAACCAAACAGGAGTAATGAACAACTTTATCATATAAGAAAGATTTATGGTACTGAGACTAATCAGGATATTACTTTTAACCGACATTTCTGTGGCTAAGGCAACTGCTGTCTTCTTTCAGGAATTGAACGTTTGTGTAACCAGCATGGCTTTCAGCCTTTACATGTGCTGAGAGTCCCCAAAACTCTTCTGCTGTGGCTGGAAGGAGTTACGGTATTCTTTCCTTCTCTCTCCACTGCTAAGCTCATGGCCTGCAGTATGGGTTTCTTTCCTCTTTCACAGACTGTTATTTGTCACTGGTTTGTCTCACTTGTCTGCCACAAAAGATCCTTGAAGTGATCCACCTGAGGAGCAGATTCACAACCAGTTTTCCAAAAGCTCCCCCATTGCATCTACAAGCCTAAGCCAAACAGACCCTGCAACTACAGGTTAAAGTCCAGGTAGAAGAAGTAATGAGTTATCATATATGTACATTAGGATTTCTACTACACCAACGAACACATTTTCATTGACATTTCCCTTTCCACCCTGGCTATTAAACCTCATATTTCACATATCTGTATGGAAGACCAGGTTTGGTTTCCATGAATTGGCCGCATTATGGTTTTTTTATGTTATTCAATCTCCTACAGGCTTTTATCCAAACCAAGCAACTAAAATAAAACATGGCTTCCTTCCCTAAGATGGTTTCATAGCCCAGCTCTCCAACTTTCTCCCCTACCACAAACATGCAACACAATTGTGCAACAGCCGAGGAAGGAATGGTGAGATCAGAGCCGTGACTGCAGACATCCTGACATGGGGATCTGGCAGCTATTCAACACAAACACAATTAGAGGACTTACCCTTGCGTGAAGTATTTGCTTTCTTGATAGTCACCAGCCTTAACCTCTAGGAATGCTTACGAATCAGATAGCGTTCCTTGAGGAGGGCGAGCCTTTTCAAGCTCCTCTGTCTTGCTTTAGCCAACACAGATACAAAGAAGAAAGAAATTCCACTGCATCGTACAACTTCTCTAAGCGAAAGCATTTCAAAGGAGAGAAGAGTTGTGGTCTCAAAATCCCTGCCAAGGATTCAAGAACCAAAGATCACATGGTACTTGCTCCTCTTCCCCTCCACTACCATCAGTAGGAAAAAATAACACCACAAGAGACAAACTTTGAAATTCACACCAAACGTGAAAGTAGGGGGCTTCCTGAGTCCTGCTTGATGGCTTTGCACTACAGTAGGCTTCTCTGGGGGTGGCGACACCACAGAACGATGGCAGGGCTTTGCACATCTTAGGAAACTCGTAGGATGTGTGTATCTGCATAGATCTTTGTGAGTTAGATACGAAAAAGGTTCCCAATATTAGAAAATGTGACCTAATATACATGGGTGTTAGACAACTTACAAATTCTAAAGCGTGACAACACAAGTATTTTGGTAGATTTATTCCGATTACTGGTAAATCCTGGGCTTTTCACAGAGGTAACAAAATCTTATAAAATGGCAATAACAGCTGACCTTATATAAAATATCTGCTAGCAAAGAAGTCAAATGCCAGTCTGCAACAGCAATTACAAAGGGAAATTCTTGTTCTAAAATGCCCAAGGATTTAAATTATTCTCATCTCAAGCTGCATTGGTGACAGAAGAGAACTGGTCAAAAGAAGTACCCATTGGCATAACCTCAGGAGTGTAACACAGCAGTACTGAGGGGAACGCTACTTACTGGGATTGCCAGATGATGCAGTGCAAAATGCCATGACTACAACAGGTACAGCAATTTAGAGACCCTTAAGGGAGCAAATTAGCCAACCTTAGCAGAGCAGCACACTAAGGTTATGTTATTGCTGATACCCTATGTAAATTACTTCAGTTCATCTTAGATATCGCTATATAGCAGACTTACCCCACAGAAAAAATTGCAGAGTCCAGCTAACTGATATAACATAAAGCAAAATCATCATAAAAGAAAACGATAAGGATCACTACAACTCAGAAATACTGAACTTAGAAGTGCTGAACTGTGTGCCCTGCCTGAGCAAACCCACCACCTCAGCACATAAGCACTTATTCAAGGAACAACTTTCAAATTGCACCTTTGAGCAGCAGCTTAACAGCTGTAGGAGGAAGAGCTGTGCAGCGTAGCTGCCCTCCCAAGTGACTAGATGCACTTTTCCATTGTTAGTAACTTTCACAGACAACAACAGTTTGAAAAGCAGCAGAGAATGCCAAAATATCAAATATCAGTTAGAACGAGACACTCCCAAAAATATTTCTAACACTACGAAATTCCCTCCCACCTCCCCAAATATCCAGGGAAAATTTTTGCATGCTACCAGAAGAGTAACAATAATGCCTCAGCTGGATATTAATGGTCACAGGGTTCCAAGGAAAGGAGCTGGTTTATTAGGGTGCACGTGAAACAACCAGGCTATGCTCAAGGGACAAACTACCTAAGTATGGTGCTAAACTACTGGTACTAAAGCAGTTGCATCAAGCAAACAAATAAAGCAAATAACTTATTTCTGGGGTAGCTCTGTTGACATCTGCAGACCTACTCAAGCCAGGCATTCATCCCAAAATAAAAAATTGGCAACCAACTATGAATGGTTTCTGGTCTTGACTTTTTGTAACTCCACTAAAGAAGCACAATATAAATCTGCAACCCTGTATCCGGGCAATAATTGAAATACATCAAGAAAATGCTTGCAGTCATTCCGGATGGAAGGGAAAAAAAAACCCAGAGATTTCAAAATCTATCAGTGCTTATAAACAAGGATGTTACTTTCCCCTTTCTTATCCAGAACTGCCCTTAATTGAAAGGATCAGTATCTAAAGCAACTGGTGCTGCCCTGCACATGAATCCCCTTTGCACCTCTTCCTTCTTATTTCTTCAGTGGTTTTATTAACATTAGTGACTTATCTAAGTATTAGAATGCTTGGCTGCTTGGAAGCTTATCAACAGCAAATTTTATGGGCTGTTTAGTGATGGAAACAGGAGGAGTTGGAGCTCTCCCCCCCAGCTACCTCGATATGGAAGTTTTCAAGAAGCCATGGAATGTGCTCTCTGGTATTTTTGGTATCTTTAAAGTGTCAAGAGTGCAGAATTTCTCTTGTCAGTTGTCACAGTGTGACTCACAATTAGAGCCATCTGCTCTGCATTCACCTCCCCAGGGGCACCGCTCGTTTTTCACCAGCTTCCTGTTGTTGACAGCACAGTTCCTCCCTGTATCACTCTCCACCAGCACCCATACTCCTCACAGACGTTGCAACAGGCTTAAGCAGATTTCCCTTGGGAAAGCCGTTACCCTTGTTTTGCTAGTGATTGGGAAAAATATAGACTGTTGAGAAAGCTCTGAAGGCGAAGGCTGGATTTCTAAAGGAACTGAACAAATTCCATTGATTTTTTTTTCAGGAGGACTCCATTGTTTTTAGATCCCTTTCAAAAAATCTCAGCATTTCTCTACATCCATTTTTATTTCAAGCAGCAGAGCAGCTTGAAAAGTGAACCACTATTTGTGCTGAGTCCTTTTCAATAATTGATGGAAACAGATGACTAATGCTATCTAAATATTAGTCAAATCATTTTTCAAATACTAGAAATAATTCCAAATAACAGACTTCAGATGGGGAACACGCTGCCTTCCCTTACCCCTCCACCCAATTAAAAAAACAGTTGCGCTGCAGATTTTTCACACGAAACGCTTAAGCTGAGCTAACTACCCCAAGCACAGACCCATGCTTGAGCATAGCTGTATGGTGTAGATCTACCTACGGCATTTTGCCTTTAACGCCCTGTGGGCTGGAAGTTTTATTGCTTAGGCTCTGACCAGTAGTAACTACAAGAGTTGGCCACCTATTATAGAAGCAACTCTCTGAAAGACAATCATATGCTTATACATTCAAGAATTCCTACACTAAGGGCTACATCCATTTAAGGACTGAGGAGGCTACAGCTGTGGGAACATAACATCTAATCTTTTAGGTGCCTCTCTGTTGGGCACAGAGTACCTCAGGGTGAAAGCCTGAGCTCCCCATGCAATGAATGGAAAAAATGAACAGCCATCTCAGAACAGGAATGAAAACAGCTGCCACCTCCTCACTGTTCGCCCAATTGAATTAATAGAAAAACAGATTTGAGATTCTGCTTTCCCTGGGAACCTAGTTTTCCTGAAACTAACTCTAGTCTTGCAGGAGCAAAAGGTCTTAGATATTGTCAGATAATGTAGTCTTCCCTCTTAGGCCTGGGTTTAGTCATGTGCTTCTCTGTTATGTCTACTGCATAAGGAGCACCCTAACAGAAAAATTAAAATATTCAACATAATCTAAAATGCTCCTCCCACAATGGGCCACTAATTTTATGCACATAAGGCTTTTGTGTGAGCCTTTAGGGCAGCTCCTGGGCCCTGTTCCTGACCTGACACTAGTGATAACCGCTGATGTCTGTCGTGCTCAGAAACTCTGAATAAACTGATAAATCATCTTATTTTGTACCACATCCTAGCAATAAAGATTAGTTGCATAACTTCACTGTGATTTGCTGGGATCTTTCCAGAACCAGTGGTTTGCTTCTCCCAGGAACAGACTCTCTCTTATATATTCACACCCCTCCAAACACAAGTTTAGCAGACTTCAGATCATGTTGCATCTGCATTCATTCAGTCACATCACGTCAATACGATGCACAGAAGCCTTTCATTTGCCTTCTAAATCAGGATAGCATAACAGCTGAAATATTTCTCACTGACCTTGGTCTTCAACACAAAACTGAACTTCTCTTCGCTATTTCAACATTCCCCTCACCAGGATTATATTTAAGGTCAACACAATTTGGGCCCTGGATCCACACTGCTGAAATTATTCAAAAAATATGAACCCCTGCCAGTTAAATCAAGAAAATATGTTCTAAAGAAAGATAAAACACATCCTCTGTTTAAAAACACATTTCCAAAAAGCAACTCTAAACTCATCTCATAAAACTGTTATGAAATCCCTAGTTTCTCTAAACATGAGGAGAACTCTCTGCAGACTAGAATATTAGTTCATATTTGTTGGGTAATCTAGTAAACCCAGATGGGGAGAAATTGGAAAGAGAAAAACGAAGAATTATTCTTCCAGTGTTGCCTCAGATTGCTCATCTATTATACAGCCCAGACACGTATCTGTATTGAAGGTTTTCAATGTTCCACAGCTGAATTCTTACTCAAAACCAGCATTTGCTGAAGGCATGAAAACCTGGATTGTAATAGAACTCTGTTTGTAGGATCAGTTGTGGAGCTGCAACTAAAAGGCTCCTAAACTAAAATGCAACTAAAATGCATTTGCCACTCCATAATTATTGTTCCGATAGACTGATAGGCAATTCTGTAGCAAATTCTTTTTACAAATTACAAATCCGCTGACTTGGTCACCTATTAAATGCAAGCCTCTTGGACTGAAAGACTCTTTCTGATAACTGTTAAGTTGTACTTGACATTCAATGCAAGTCAAGGTTAGTATTTTCCAAAATCCTCCCTGTTCAACCTTCTTGTTCTTCTTTCCAAGTCTTCCACTGTGGTAACATCCTTCTCACTTACCTATCTGAAGGCTGACTCAAAATGACTGGTGAAGATGTTCTGCCATTTATGACGTTAGCAGAATTGGATATGACAACCTATTCTTCAAACTTCATTCTTCTTATCCATGTTTCTGTTTCCTGCTCATTATACCTGTAGCTTCAGCCCATTTGCTGTAGTAGTGTCCAAGCACTTTAATTATGGAACCATAATCAAAGCTACATAACTAAATAGCTTATTCTTCACAAATACAGTTATGTTTGCACCCGAGGTCATACCTGCCAGAACTTGCATGTTTTAAAAGCAACATCCAGTCATAAAGTCTAAGATGTACTTTGAAATTTAATGGAAATGCACTCAGTGCTTTGCGGAAGAGCAAAATGGTAATAAGGTTGATTAAAAAAGCAAAATTACACTGAAGGACCTCTCTTTTCAAGCAGAAAGTGTTTAATGTATAAAAATCATCGTGACTGAGGGAATCTGGTTTTGTGCTGAAAACCTCAAGCGTTACGTCACAGATGGACCTGAGGCCTTGCATTTTAATAATTAATTTCATAAAACATCCCAAGAGCAATAGAAAGGTCACGAGAGCCATTCCAATCCATGGGCAGTTAAGCAGGAGAATGCTTCGATGCCCTTTAGCCTTTGAGTGTGCTGCAGGACAGGGGAGTTTGGTGCTAAACGACAAATTGAGTTAGAAAAATTTGAGCCATAAACCATAGTAAATCTTTTAGCACTTGAAACACCATGTGGCACTCCAAACTGAGAGCAAATGAAGTGTTAGTCTATGCATGTTTAAAACGCATGGAGGCTGTGTTTACTGGATTTCTTAACTATGTCTCCTTTAGGAGCCTTTGCAAACTGATGTCCAAAGTCCTACCAAAGGAAACGATTTACAGAATGCGGCTCTAGCATGATTTAAGAAAAAAATAATATGTGTCTCTCTGAAAGCAAAATTATTTAGGTTGCAAAGTCAAGGACAGCTAAATTAGGAAGTGACAGATTTATGTGTGCCTGCATAACCTCTACTCAGCCCTCTTGTAGGTCCTGTGCCCTGAGTGAGACAGAGGTCCTTTGGAAAAAATAGTATGTGATTATGCAATTAAAGACTATATCTTAACACAGAAAGGAGCTGAATTAAAGTTCTGCTGGCAGCTATGAATAAGACATTTCCTAACATTTAAGTTCTGGGCTTTGTAACCTTAGCACAGAATTTCTGGCAGGTGACATCTTCGGATGGCTTTTATATATAGGTGAAAATTAATTCTAGTGTGATTATTGAACCTTTATTGCCACAGAACAGCTTTCTATTTGCCTGAGTTGAAGAAAGAAGAATATTAGGAGTCATCTGGAAAAGGATGCTCTTCCTGAAATGAGAAGAATTGCTGTGGCCCTAGAGTGGCGTTGGCAGAAACTTTATAAGAAGTTGGTTCTTCTTCCCTTGTTTTCTGGCCAGTGTTGTGATCAATATGGAAATGACAACACTGAAACAAAAATTATTGCTGCCCTGATCTGAATCTTAACACAAGCATTTTGCTGCTTTTGTTACGTACTCCAATTATGAAAGTTCTCAAGCTAGACTCATAGCAATATGAATTGTTTCTTCCTACCCAGTTTTGAGAGCCTGCTCAGAATTCTTAAGGAAGAATAGTATTGACAGGAACCTTAAGTATTACTACCAAAAGCCTCTGATTAACAGGATTACACACTTCCAGGAAGGAGAAGGTCTGAAGAAGCTGTCACGCCAACTCCTTCCAGGCCTGTCCTGTTCTGACATGACCCTTTCACAAGCATTTCTGCCACTTCGTTCACCAACAAACTTCTTGTTTCCCTGCTAAATGTATACGGCAGAAGCCAGCATAAACTTTGAACTCAATTTAGGTTAATGTAGTTCTTGTTATTTTAATCTCTCTTGTCTTTGTTTTATGGATTTAGCCAAGGAAATCAAATATTTAAAAAAGCATGTTAAGTGCAATGCTAGCTGAGACTGTAAAAGTGCCAAATTGATGAATGAAAAGGTACTATAAAATTGGCCACATTTGTAAGTATATGAAGGTATAAAGTCATCGCCCTACAGAATAATAGAAAATGTCATATATTTCTGAGACATCATAGTTGCAGAGAGTCCTCGCTTTTCATTGCCTGACTTTTACACTTCTAGAACCTTAGTCCTGCTTTGGCATGAGTGTCATTTTTGATTGAAAAGTTAGCACAAAGCCTGTGTATTGAGAGTCATATAAACAAAAAAATGCCTCTTGCTCTAGATCTTAAATGTCAAGTAATTTCTAACCAGAAATAAATATTTACTTACAGATTTTAAATACTTTCAATAAAAAGAATTAAAAAAAAAGCTGCTCAGGTTTGGAAATATTTTCATAACAAAAGTTGCTCCAAAACATTGTGGTTCTCCAAAACATTGTGTGCTCCAAAATACTACGGTGAACAGTATGGGTGCAATTAGGACACTGTTGTCTTGACAACATCATGTAAGAAATGAAAGAAGTATTTCTGATTCAGGAAAGAAAAGTGCAGTACTATTCTTTTAACTCAGAATATTTCACTCAAGGATCTCAAAAGTGTCATTCAAAATGAAGAAGCCAAATAGCTATCAGGGTGAACAATACTTGGCTTTGATACTACAGTGTTAAATCCAAAGTGAAGGTACCTTCATTGAAAAAAAAAATACAAAGCAACGCTACGACAGGACAAACCACTAAAGCTTGCAGAAGCTATGCTAGATGTTTTGGGATTAGCTGTCCTGCAGTGTTCATTTTTATGGATAATTATCATGATGGAAAATGTCCATCCTGAGGTCTGTCACCCTTGCCCAGGGTGTCAGTCAACCTTTCTGATGGGTTTCAACAGGCCTCACTTTTGTCCTCTTGTGTTGCTAAAATAGGGAATGGATTAAGGAAAGTCCAGGACTAACAGCTGGACCTCCCAGAAGAGCAAATCTAGCATCAGGGCTGTTACCAAGCTGATCCTTACAGGACAGAAAAATGTCCTGTCAATGAAGAACAGATGGAAGAAAGGTAGCGAGGTTTGCATGCTCAATCTTGTAAGAGGTTATCACAAAGCACTCTGCACTGCACAGTGCAGACAGGAAACTCTGGAAGCCTTTGGGTCTAGATGTAAAATTTACAAGGAACTCGGGAACCCCTTCTGGGTGCAAAGTGGAAGATGAGGAAGAGGTACCGAGCTCGCTTCCACCTGAGAAGCCATTTGGCCGTGTCAGTACAATGCTGCACCACAGCAAGCAGACCTTATGAAAAGGAAGTGCTGGCTGCCACGTGAAGAGCAAGAACTTTGCTCTGCTAAAGAACAGCTTGTGAAAAGGTAGAGACATTGGCTCCGGGGTGTGCGTCATGCCCAGCAGGCAGCCTGACAACAGAAGTCCTCAACTTTGAGAATGCTTTCACTTCAAAAGATCTTGTATACATGCTAGCAGCAGCGACCTCCTTTGAGGTACCTTTCCCCTTCTAGCTATGTTTACCTAAGAATTTTCATGCACAGAAAAGAATGAGTGAAAGGGAATATTCAGATACACGACTGGAATGGTCTTTATTGTTATTTGTTTTTCAGCCAGTGCTTTGTTTTCTTTTAGTCAAAGTCTGACAGTCATAAAAAGCTATTGTAGGTGCAGCCCACTGAGAAACAAACCAAAGTCCTCCCTGCAATGCAGAGGGAAAGGATCATTACGTTGTTAGTGTGCCATTTGGAATTCATGCAGTGCATCCGCTTACTCTATTAAATTAAAGCACTATTATAAAAGCATTGTTTGATTGGCCTTTTTCTCTGCAAGCCATTAGAACATGGTAGCTTATACATTTGAATTGCAGGATCTCTTACCTCCCATCCATTACCAACATGACATAAATGCGAAGGGCTGCCCCTGAAGCCGGCAGCATTGCTGTAGATAGACAAGCTGTAAACGAGACAAGGATCTCTCTCTAGCATTTTTCACTGTTTTGCCTCCCCCGAAGTTATGTATTCCCTGCGCTGCAGGTTCCTATCTCTCTGGTTAGTCACTCTGTTTTTCAGCCACTGCTCTTCCTGTGGGACCCTCCTGGGTGTCTGCTCTTCCCTGCATTCGATAAGGAGATTATTTGGAATGGAAGTAGACAAGCACAGGTGGTGGGACCACCTGCTACAATCTCTTCAGTGCTTTTGGACAGTATAATAGTGCTTGGGTTTGACCTTTGTGTTTCCTTCCCCCCCCATCCCCCCCCCCGCTTTTATTTTTTTTAGCTAAAGTTAGCTTTCAATTCATTTATGCAGGGGTCTAAGAGGAGGAATTATGATGAAAGACACTATTCCCTTGGTCCTGGAAAAGCAGTTTGCTAGAATATTGTACCCGGGACAACAGGCTCTTCCTTTGCATTATTTAAAACCTCTGGCAGGCCCAACAAAAGTGCAAACCAAAAGCTCTTTTTAAGGTGCATTTCCCATCTCTCTTTCCCTTCATTGCCTAACAGTTTCATGTGCCTTATTGCCTACCTGCTCCTGCCGGCTCCCAAATTTTATATGGCCATGCACAGCAGTAACAAAATATCTCACTCCCTCATTTGGCTGCGTTACAGACAGGCATGTCTCAGCCTCAAAGGGCATCTAACAATAGGGATTTACTATGGCAGAGGGTTTCTTTTTAGTGTAAATTTGCTTAGCGTCTATACTTGGCATCTTGTGGCATGCTCTCAAGTTCATTGCTGGTGCAAAAGCTCAGTTTGGTCAGGTTTTTGTTTACATAAATAATAATAAAAAAAACCAGTGTTGGTTCAAAAAAAGCCACATTTTCCATGAACTTCACTCGCTATAGTGAGACTCAGTCAGATATTCTCAATTTAGTCCAAGAGGGAAAAGGGAAATCCACAAATTGCATGAAAATCTAGGGAAGACAGCTGAACACCAAATTTAAATGGTGCTTCATACAGTTGGAGTCCAAATTAGAATTGGCAAGAAAGACCTGAATCCCCAAAAGTGCACTGACAAGGAACATCTAACAGACAAATAGGTTTGAGAGAGATACTACAGTTTGCAGCCAGGGGAAATAAACAGTTTTTCAGCTTATTTCATATTCAGCCTTATAATCACAGAAACACATTTTCTATATTTGGCAGAAACATTTATGCTAGATTTTAACATATCTCTGGAAAATTTTGGTAAAATGTACCTAAAATAACTTTTGCTTAAAGTAAGGTTGGGTTTTCATTTTCATGCATATTATGCTCACTGTAGGAAACATTAACAAACTCTGAGGTCATTTTATAGCATGTATCTCTGGGAGCACAACTAGAAGTACCAAATGCAAAACAAGCCTTTCAGGTGCACTTGTCATAAGTGCTCTTTGGGGCTCAGCAGTTAACAAAAAGGAACAGTTTTATAAAGTCATTTGAGAATCTGAAGATAGAGAATTTACTCCTGAGCTGATAATGCAATGTTAGACAACTTGCTTTTCATCTCGGTATTTGTTTCTGCCTGCAGAAACTAGAGATAATTTGATTTCCTTCTGTCAGTTTTGCAAGAAAAATGCCTAGTCACATCATTACTCATTACCGAATGTTGCTTCATTTGCATTTATGTATGGTATCCCTCTGGTTTTGGAGGCGATATTTTGTAACATCTTAAGTCAGACGCATGCAGTGTTTAATTTGTGTTGTACATGTCATCCTTCCCTGGGATCCTATAATTTTCCCTTGGAATTTACTCAACCCTTAGCTCTTAAGATGACAGAAATTTGGACTCAGCAAGCCAACAGTGACAGACCTAATTGAAAACACTTATATCTTTAGAGTACACACCAATGATGCAAAGGTTTACCTGTGGTTATGAAGGGAATGTATGCAGACTCTGTTTCACAAAGAAACACTGTGTATGCCATTCTCCTCAAGAGCATGTCTTTTGTACCTTCAGTACCTACAGGAGTGATCAGGAATGCACAGAGTTTGCATTCCTGCGGATACATTATCTGAAAGTGTGGCCCTTTGTTTGCTTTACTTCTGTTTTGTTCTACTGGCCCTTCATTGTAAGAGAGACCTGTTTATACATTCCATTTTTCTTGGTCTTCTTGGCACCTCACAGTCAAACACTACTCCAGATTGATCCCTTGATTTACAATGCAGTGGAAGTACAGTCTATGTAAATTTTAGGAACAGACAAAAGAGCGTACTTGCCATCTGATGATTTCATTTCTAGCTTTCCAGCACCTTTTGTTATTTCAGGGTATTTTTTCCTGGTGGGAACAGGCACATTCAGCTGTTGTTTTCATGCTGAAAGACTGTGTGGAAGCACTTCCCTGTTTTTTTTTTTTCCAGACATGTCTTTCAGCATGTTTCCAAAGGCTTGGAATCAGCACATTGTGTTGTGACATGTGCATACTTGACATTGCTTTGTTCTCTGACTTCCTTTTGCTTGCAATCTTTAGGAAGTTATCTTACAATTAGCAAGGAATTTTGAGTCAGTGTTATTGCAGACCCAGCATATTGTCCTCTGCCATCTGCAAAGAAGAAAGCTTGGAAGAGCAGGAGGGAAAAAAGTAATTTTAGTATTTTTTAACTGGCTGAACCACACAGGATTCCAGTTTCAGTTAAATGAATAGAGTCAGAGGTTTGACTGCAGCCAGTTGAGAAAACAAAAAAAAAAAAAATGTATTACATGCTACAAAGACTGTCTTAACGAAATGAATTCAAGGAAAAGCGGGGGCATTACAGTAACTGTCCTCAGATCTGATACATCCTTTTTCTGTGTTTTGCTCTGGTTTAGTGATTCTCTGGTCATATAGCAAAAGTAAAAAGGTAACTTTTTTCTGAGAAGTTTATACAGAATTGATATTTTCTTCTAAACTTACCACCTTTATGCAAATAAAGCCTGTTCATGTATCCTATAAATGAAGCTGATAAAAAAACCCAAACAAACAACCAAACAAAAAACCCACCACTACAACAGGTTCGGGTTTGGTTTGGTCCTGGTGGCAAATATGTTCATTTTTTTAGGGGGCTGAAAAGCACATCTTTTTATGGTGTTATTCTTTTTCTTCTTGTATTTTAGACCATCAGCCTCCTGGAGCCCAGACAAGAAGCCAAATTGTTTTAAACTGCTTCCCTGTGCAGACAGCACAGCTCAAGAAAGAGAGAAGTGCCACCACTTTGGGTACGAGGGGACACCTCGACAGCTGTCTTTGAAAAACTTCCACAGGGTAAGCCCTAGTTTCCCACAGCCCAGTCAAGCACCACCTGGCTGTTCTCCCGGTATGTCGGGTGGGATCTGGGGTTTGTGCAAAGAGCCACTTCAGACACGTGCTGCCCAGGAACTTCCCGTGGTAGCTGGATCTATTGCCTCTATGGCAGTGCCTCTGTGAAAGACTGTGGTCCTAACAAGGCTGGCGGCTGTCCTAGATACCTATTTACTCTTCACATAGCAATACTGAGAACGCCATTAACATGGCAGACATGCTGAAATCCTTACCATTGTCTCAGAATAAGAGTAAGAGTAGCAATAAGAAACTGTGCCAGAAAGAAAGCAACCATAGGTTATGTACCTACGTTAATGTAACACAGAGACCTTCTCAACCGGTAACTATGTCTGTAGCCAGCTTCTTATTTCTGATACAAATCTTGTTATGCCTGCGCAAGCCTTGAAGAATTGGCCTGATGTTCAGAAATGTTGAGGTCTTTAAATCTTGCTGACTGCCAAAATTAGACCGAGTGCCTGAATCTGGAAAGGAGTCAGCGACATACCATGTGGTCAGCTGCTTACACTTCAGTGAGACATCTTGTAGACCATGGTGTAAAGCATGGATGTCAGACCTTGCTGAGCATTAGCTTCCTCTGGATATAAACACTCAAGTTTTAACATTTTGGCATTATTGCATAATAGATGTATGATTTATACTAGCATCATCCAGGCAAATATTGTTTATCCATTATGAGAGAGATGGGGAAAGGATCTCCCTAGTTAGTATTTTGAGTAGTTTTTTCTTTATGTGCCATAGAATACATATTAAATTATTTGGAACAAAAATTTTGTTGTCAAGAGGCCTCATCTTCCTGCTGAAGTGGAGAGATTTTTTTCCTTAGAGTCAGTGAAAGTGTAATAAAACATCTGTTTCAGACTTCAAGAACAGACCTGAGGAAACAGAGCTTTTTGCAGATACCCACAGGATCTCAAATGCATTAGTAAGGAGTCTCTGTTTTTCATTGTGCTAAGACGCGTCTCCATCAACTCTCCTAAAAGACACAACTTGAGTATGTCTCCACAGTGTAGTGGAGCGTAATGCAGTGACACCCAGATAAACAGCAGTTCAACTAATTGCCAAACGGGATGCCGCAGGAGTGTGGCGGTGCAGGGCTCTGCTCGAGCTGTGAGACCAGCTCTACGGATTCCAGACAGCGCTGCATAGACAAACCAGGATTTCTCAGAGACAGATCAGATATCTGTGCACCACAGTCCTTGGCGCGGAATAGACATGCGGAGTCCATCAGAGTAACAGGAAGTCCCAAATATTGAGCAATTATTCAACTACTGAGCAAGACAGAACTATTTAGATCCCAAATTCTAAAGCGTTGCTTAATTTTTTTCATTATGAACTGTCCCACTGCAATCTCTATTTCAGATCACTGTAGAAGAGCGAAATCATATCTGAAAGTCTGTACAAGACTGAGAGCTTGTAACTTAAAAGGAATAAACTCTAAAAATACATATTTGCCAGAAACAAAGCAATAATAATTCATATAACTAAAGCAGAAGGAAAGAAGATTATGGTGTAAATTCTAACGTAAGAAAATCAACAATAACAAAATAGCTAATCCTTGAAAAAGAGGGGTTTTATAAGGTTGGAAGTTTAGGGTTTTGCTTGATTATGGCAAAAAGTCCCCACAATTCAATTTACTAACTCCGTAATCTAAGGATTACAATGTATGGAGCATAAAACCAACCACAGCAAAGAGAAAATTGTCTCTCCCTTGCAAATTTGTTTCCAGTCACTCAGTAAATGCTTTTTATTACTGGTATTTTTCTCCAATATAAATGGCATTGTGGGTGCTCACTCATGACAGCTGCGCAAATTGGAAGTTTGTATAATGTCCTGTCCTGCACGGAGCACACCAGATGATTCCTTCTATATTAAATAATTCTTTCTGTAATACATTTTCCACACATAGACATCCGAGTCGATGTGCTAGAGTAGTAAGTAACTGTACATAGTTACAGATAGATTCAGGATATTCCTCTAAAAACTGCTTGGTTTATTTATTTCTTTTTTAACAGAACACATCAGAATAATCTATCATTTTTCGGCACCAGTGTCATTTATTAGTGTTATCTAAGTTGTACTACTTTCCTTGTCACATCATAAGTTAACCTTTCCTAATCACTGCCCTGGACATTTACCAGGCTTTCCCTGGGGATGTGTTTAACTAGAGCCACGATTTTCCTGTTATTATGTACTCCAGGGCTCTGAAAGCTCATGTTGATTCTAGTCAGAGACCGTAAATAAATCCCTGTGAGTCTGATGCTAGGGAACTTAATACACTGAGTGGATATATGCCTAGTTTAAATGAACTCCATAGTTGGTAGCATGGCAAGATCCTCAAAGAATCCTGCCTTTTGCTCCACTTGCTGAACAGCCCTCCCTTTTGGAAGCTTAATAGAAATGGTTTAAAGTCTTCCTCCTTTCTCAAAACACCCAGAAGTTTCTTTCCCTAGATACCCCCTGTTGGCCTGGCAAAGCACTGTGGCCTGCACATGGTATGAAGGACTGTACACTTGTGCTGCACAACCCCCTTTTAAATCTGCACTGGATTTTAGCTGGGTTCACAAGCATCTACATAAGCTAAATGTGGGGTTTCCCTATCAATGCTTTCCTTTGACCCCCACAGAAGCCCTCCTCTGCCACTTGCCACGCACGTGGGTTAAAGGAGTGTGGGGAATTCTACTAAGGTCTCCTAAATCTGCAGCCAGCTGCTTAATCCTAGCCATGGGAAGCAACAAAATGGCAGAGATCCTAGGAAAGGAAAAGCTCCTTTTGAAAGTACTACAAGGAAGCACCTTAAACTACAGACCCATTATTTGTGATAGACCAGTACAATTCAATCCAAAAGCTCAAACAAGACCTTGAAGACCAAGTGAATAGGTTCAAACAACCAAACAAACAACCAAACAGTAATCCCCAGTTTTCACTAGCAGAGATATTGACCGAGCAGAGTTCACAATTCAACATCTACTCTCTTGAGGGATATTTTTCAGCCTTAACAGGGTAAGTTGTTGCCAATACATCTAAAACCAAAAATTTCTTAGACTAGGAGGGGAATCCAACAAGAGACGTCCAGCTGTGCTGAATTAAAGCACTCCACTTAAAACATCCCATCAATCACAGAGCAGGAGAGTGCTGACGTTATTTGTATGAAATGTAAGAGTGCTATTACTCACCTGCAATTAAAAAGAATAGTTTGATTTGGTTTCTTGCCGAGAGTTATGTGAATATTTTCCCTTTTGCCAGGTTATGAATTTTGCCAGCTTCCATAATCTGAAGGTAGCATTCCAGGTTCTGACTAAATCGTGAACAATGACACGATACAAGTCAGACAATTTTGGAGGGGAAAATCATACTGTTTCTGAAACCTAAATTATAAATCCATTTTATTCACCCACATTCTCTGCAATGGGCTGGCTTGCACTGTCATGAAAACACAATTTTAATTGGCACACTTGTTGGCACAGTCTGAGAAGAGTCCAAGATCTGTACGGAGACTGAATTATTCTATCCTCCCTAGATTTGGACCCTCAAGGCATGGATTAAGATGAGACACTAATGGGGCAGCATGCAAAAGCTTGTATTACTGAGATAGATCTCCTTCATGGATAAAAAGAAATAGGAACCTTCAAACTTACAATTCTAAATGAGAACAAAACTACAGATAGTGAAAAGAGTCAGACAAGGATCTAAGCAAAGATTGGTAATGTAATAAAAGCATCGGAGCCATCTAGAGGGGATTTTGGCTAGATTACATCTTCCAATATTAGGAACAAGAAGTCCATGAGGCTCTGAGTGCAGGCTTATACCATGTCTGGCAAAGTGAAATGTTTCACGTGCACTAAATGTACATGCAATTTAAAAAAAAAAAAGACAAGACAAGCAAGGGCAAGTAAAGAGAGTTATTCTGAAGACAGAAACTCTTTGGGTAAATGCCTTTCATTCAATTCTCTTTCAGGTTCAAAACTACGATTTTCTCCATATTATAGCAATTCTTTTTAGCTGACATTAAATGTGCCTTGTACCAAATTACGGGAATTTGACAATGTTCATCAGAGTAAGCCCACATAAAAACTTTGGGGTATCAAAAATACTTTTTCTCGCTCCCAGAAACATTTGCTTGAGGATTTCTCTCCCAGTAAATAAAAAATTTTGGAATATTCACATCAGCAGAAAACAATTAGTGAGAGGAGTACCCATGCAGCCATCTTAAAGCTATTTGTTGATTCAGGTCATGGGAGCATCGAAGCTAGTTAGCCAGGACTGGCCCACTTAGGTCTGGGTGTAAGTTTCAGCTGCATCTTGATGCCATATTAGACAGATACCCAGGTGTCCATGTGCCCATCCCATCACTTTGGTTTCTGAAGGAAAGAAATCAAGTTTGTGAGTCTGAAGGGAGCTGTAATGTGCTTCAGTGAGGCCCCTGTTTGCAGTTTTGTGCTTCAGAAGATCCCACACAGCGCTGATCTAACATAAGCAAATCAGCCAAGAAACATAACTATGTGTTGCAAAACCAGGCCTTTTTGATATCCAGTAGAGGAAAAATAACCACACTATGCTGTGCTCATCTGTCAAAACCGTATCTCAGAAAAGAAGGTATGCTGTGTCCCTTGAGCTTCCTAGCTCCGTTTTCTCTTAACACAGGGCTGACTTCTCAGGCAGAGCAATTGCCCGAAGGCCTAATTTCTGTAGAGTTTTCCCCATGTTATAACGCAGGGCAAGGTTACCGATAATGCTAGCAGGAAGTGCACATAAACACTGGTTCCTTTTACTACATCACTCACTCTTCCCCAAGGTATTCTCAGAGACCTTCAGTCTCAATTACAAGAAACCATTTAAATGTTTCATCCAGAGAGTTGATATTAAAAGCAGTGACTAGTTGGGGCCTTACAAAATACAAGTATTTTGTCATGTAAATCTTTCTATATCAGTTCCCTTCTGTGTGGCTTTTTCCTATTTCCCAAACTTTTTGGAGGATGTTTGAGGGCTTAGATAACACAAAGTAACCTGTCTTCTTGTAGTAGAGACAGAATGATTTGAAACTAGCTTATCTAAGGGTCATATCCTGCCATTGATTTTTTTTTCAGTGCTCCCTATTGATTTCAGAGGTGAGTTCCACATGCAGATCAATACCAGGATATGGTCTTTATTTATTAGTATGCTTCTGGTCATTTCACTCTACCCTAATGCCTCAAAACATATGGAGCTAATTACAGCATTCAACATTACATTGGCCTTGCTGTCTTTAGAGGAGAGTTAAGCCTTCATTTGGTCAACAGAATAATTTGAAAGGATTGTTTGGTGACTTCTGCCATTGATCCAGAAATAGACCCTGTGACACATTATTTCAGGGCAGGACTGAAGTAGAGCAGCAGAGACACATGGATAAGCATGTCCTTTGCCTAACCAGCAGCCGCACACTAGCAGCAGTACCAAAGTCATAGAATCATAGAATCATAGAATAGTTTAGGTTGGGAAGGACCTTGAAGATCATCGAGTTCCAACCCCCCTGCTATAGGCAGGGACATCACCCACTAGACCAGGTTGCCCAGTCCCAGTAGAAGTTTCACACAGTGTTTTGACAATGAGAAACTCTCTGCATTGAGTCAGTGGTCTGATTCTCCTGACCTAGTCTAATGTTTTAAAGTCTTCATGTATGTCATGGTTTAACCCCAGCTGGCAGCTACGACCATGCAGCCACTCACAGTTCTCCCTCTTCCCCCCCGCAAGCAGGGTAGGGAGAAGAGGTAGAAA
Organism: Anarhynchus alexandrinus; assembly: GCA_008711295.1. NCBI lineage: Eukaryota > Metazoa > Chordata > Aves > Charadriiformes > Charadriidae > Anarhynchus > Anarhynchus alexandrinus. Next base: position 2,825,553 of record VUYV01000087.1, on the reverse strand, counting down.
AGGAGGGGAAAGGAAGGCGGAAAAAACACGTGGGTTGAGATAAATACCAAGCAATAGAACAATAACAGAAAAAGGAAAATAGCAATAATAATAATAGTAAAAGAATATACAAGATAAAGTAATACAACAGAAGTCACTCTCACCACTTGGTGAATTAGTTGCCCAGCTAGTCTCGAGCAGTGATTGCAGATTCCCCCCATCCCCGCAGCCAACCCCCCTTTATATACCGAGCATGACGTATATGGTACAGAATATTCCATTGGCCATTCCAGTGTTCTGTCTATGGTCCTTCTCAGCTTCTATGGAAAGCTGAAAAAAGTCCTCGAGTAGCATAAACATCACCTAGCAACAACTAAAACAATATGCATTATTGACATTCCTTTCATACCAAATCTGAAAACACAGCAACCACTGGAAATATAATTAAGTCTATCCCAGCTGAAACCAGGACAATGTACTAAAGAAATACGTGTCGGGCACTTGGATGAAAGATCCCCTACTATAAATTTCTGAACTTCATCAATATCTTTTACTTATGGGGTCAGGAATACAAGAATTGCAATTTTCAAGAAGTTCACTAAGCATGCATTTTTTACTTCCTGGGGCTTGCAGCCCCAGCAGACCTGGAAAAGGTCTGTATTCTCAAACTAGATGCCAAGAACAGCACCGAATTACACCACAGTTTTGTCAATGGCTCTGGTTCATAGATAAACCTTGGCCCCCATCTTGCAGTCGGGTCCTCTTCTACCTATAGCTTTACTAGCTGTATGCAAGCGGTGCAGTAGGTTGCAACCTATGTGAAGGCAGCAACAGCAGTTTGCGGGTCCCAGGTTTGATACAGACTTTAAACTGCACAAGAACTGAGGTGTGAATTGTCTTTAAAGAGACAGTGCCTTTTCATTTCCCCCTCTTTCCGCAGACTTCTTTACAGATGCGGGCATGGGAAAGAATTAGCCATGGGCCTAATTTGACTAATTTGTTCTGCCTGTTAAGAAATCAAATCTTCTACACAGACTTATAACATTGACTGGCCAAAAGGCAACACTACATTAAAAAGCAGCGTAGATAAAACACTTCCATCCTGTGTGCTACTCCTACCTTACCTTTCTATATTCTGTAAAAAAACAACAAGATAACCATTCCCTTCATTCTCTTTAATAGCAGAAAAACAAATAATCTTGTCATTACTTCTAGATTTACATTAGAGGCAGAACAAAAGATGAACAGCCCAAAATTCATCTATTATATAGTCAGTGCATCCTAGTATTCAGATACAATAAACTGACAGCTGCTTTTCAACTACTGTGTGTATCTAGGTATGTTTGATTTAACTGAAGAGAGGAAAGGAACAAATGAGCAAAGAAAAGAAAGCACAAAGGGAAAACAGAGCTTCACCATTTGCTCAACTGCCTTGGAGCGTTAGGAAATGTCAGTGCTTCTCCTGTGCTCCAGTGCTCGTTTACATCACTGGAGGGTCTGGCCTGTGCTTTAAGAAAATACTCCTTTTCAATTGTTAAATAGTGACAAAGTCCAGGTGACCCTAGCACCGAGTCTGAGTGGTTTATGTCAAGCCTGGAGACAGTGACTCATGGAGTCACAGATGATCAGTTGATAAATGTCACCGGTATCAGAAACTCGGCCATTAACATGAGTGATGTGAGAACTAAGAGGTTAAGTAAAAGCTACCTTCATAATGAGTCTGCGATACAGAAAAGCAACATTATGACCCAGGCTTGGATTTTTGGTTTTGTTTCTCATTTCCCCTTAAGGTGGATTTGGTTTTGTAACTTTGCTTGTAGTTATATGCTTTGTAAGATTTTTTTAATGCAATGTACATTTTTCATGGGCTCGTTGTCTGGGAAACGTCTACAAGAAATGTTAGAAAGAGGTTCAGATGATCCAGGGAGTCAGCTGTGATTTTTTGCAACTGTCTGCTGCAACAATGCAGTTTGTTTGCAACAAACTGGTAGGTTTTGGAATTGCCTTAGCTTCAAAATGACTCAGGAGCTGGTTTTGAAAACGTTTCTAGGAAACAGTAAACTGCATTAGTGCATACATTACAAGCAATGAGTTCCCTTATCTACAGTTAAGCATAAGACTAAGGACTTTCTTGAAGCTTCCAGAATGACTTAAATATCCAAAGTTTTATTGCTTAAATTTATAAACACACAACGCTTTAGATAACTGCTCTGAGTAGCCTTCTTAGTTGCAATTCAAGAATTCGATATGTCATTCAAGTCATTGTGTCCAAGTGGCATCCCACTTTAGGCACAGACACTTTTCTGATCTTCAGCAATTTAAGGCAAAAAAAATTACAGTTTAGAAAAACTCTGGGAAGCCTTGGCTTCTAACACGTGAAATCCCACAAACTCATTATTAAGAAGCTGGCTTACAACATACAAAGTAGAAGGCAGTATTTCATAGTGGTGATGACCACATATGAAGCATATGCATGTAAAGTATATATGATACATTTTTAGTACACCATACGTTGTCAGTCATATCACTTTTCTCCATCCTCTCCATTAAAAAAAAGAAAAAGCAGGTTTAGACCACTAACATTACAGATGGATTTACCAGAGCGCAGTCCAGTCATCAAAGGATTTAAATAAAGAAATTTAAAGCCGTAAACAGTCTTTGTGGCCTGTGGAGACTTTCGGCATAACAGAGAACACCCTTTTCAAAACTGAGTATTTAATATTCATCACATTAGTAAAGATATCCCACTATCTCTCGAGGAGAGTCTAAAGTGCAATTGCTCAGATATTCATCAACAGCTAACATGGACCATTAACAGAAACACATTTTGCAGAAATAAATCCTTTTCTGTTAAATTTCAGTTTGAAATGAAGTTAGCATTTACCCAGAAATAAAGGGAAAGGAAGAAGGGTTTCTTCCTCAGTTTTCCTGTTCAAAATTATTCTCATTTAATTTATCATAAAGTGGGAAACACAAAAGTAATCAAAATTGGAATGAAACAGCATACATTATATTTTCTTAACCACTTCAATAAGACTTTACTTTGGTGGAATTTCTGGTTGTTTGGGAAATTTGGAGATTTTGCCTCTCTCTGGTGTGCAAATAAGCAAGGAAAGCTTTAAATGATTGCTTGGAGAGTATTTTATTCTCAGACACCCATCCTAATTCTGAATTTCCTCAGCACTTGAAAGCATTTAATTTACTCATCCCTTCCCTTCAGTAGCTACACCAGACTCAACAAGTGCCCCTGGTAGTTCCCCAGATTTGCAAAGTTACTTCATTCTTACACTCTCCACACTCTCTCTTCCTGACCCAACAACACACATCAGAGTTCTTACAAGGTCTGATGCCCCCGATGTGATCCTCCTCTTTTACCTCTCCCATGCCAGGCTTTGCTCCACTATCAAAGCTGCTAAAAGCTTAGTTATTAACTCAGCTGTTGGAACAAGTCATGCTTCAAACTTATGACTCCTGGCAACAGAAGAAGGGTTCCTTGTATCTCTGCAGATCTGCAATTGCTAAACACATATGGTACCCCAGGAACAACTGAGGAGGAATGAGACCCATCAAGGGATGCATCCGAGCCAGCTGAGCCTAAGTCTGCATCAAGAAGAAGAGGCAGATGACAGTCATTGGAGACTCTCTTGTGAAGGAATGACCAATCTGCCAACCTGTCCTACTTCCCAGGTGGTTTATTGCGTGATAGATGGTCTGGGATGTTGCAGAGACACTACTGAGACTTGTCTGGACCTTGGACTATTAGTCTTTGCTGTTCATTCACGTGAGCACAATGACACTGACAGGGGTGAGTGTACCAAGAGTGACTATAAAGTCTGGTAAACACAGATGAAGAGGAAAGGCTCGGGGAGGAATAGGTATGTCCGGTAATCAATGAGCTGACTAGGGGATGTGTTCTTCTGGACCCATTACAAACAAGGAAGAATTGGTCAAAAATGTGAAGGTCAAGGGCAGCCATAGCTGCAGTGAGCATGAGACTGTGAAGTTGAAGATCCTGAGAGAAGCGAGCAAGACCAACAGTAGAACCACAACCCTTGCCTTTTGGAGAGTGGATTTCAGATTATTCATAGATTTGCTGGGCGGGATTCCGTGGGAGACTGGCTTGGAAACCAACAAACCTAAGCAAAGTAGTTGATATGGCAGGCCACCCTCCTCAAAGCACAAAAAGTGGACCAAACTGAGGTGCAGCATAGCACAGGGTCAGCATGGAGGAGTGGGGAACTCCCGACCGAGTTCAAACGCAAAGCACACAGAAGGAGGAAGCAGAGAGGGGCTACTTGGGGGGTACATAACGACATTGCTCAAGCATGCAGGGATGGAACTGGGAAAACCAGAGCTGATCTGGAGTTGAAACTAGAACTAAGTTAGATATGAACTGAATAAGTTGATAGTGAAGTGGGTGGAAAATTGGCTGGATCTCCAGGCTCACAGAGCTGAGGTGTCCAGCTGGTGGCTGGTTACTAGCAACACCTTTCAAGGATTGATACTGGGGCCAATACTGTTTAATGTCTTTATTAATTACATGGCTGGTGGGGCAGAGTTCACTATCCACAAGTTTGTAGTCTATATAGACCATACATACTAGGGGGAGTTGCTGACTAGTTGGAAAGTTGGGCTACTGCTCAGAGGGCCCTTGACAGGCTGGAGAAACGGACTAACAGGAACTTCATGAAGTTCAGAAATGTCAAAGCAGAGTCCTGCATCTGGAATGAAATAACTTTCTACAGCAGTACAGGCAGGGGGTTGACCTAACAAAAAGAAGCTCCACAGAAAAGGATTTGGAGGTCCTGACAACAGCATCATGAGCCAGCAGTGACCCTCATGGCAAGGAAAGCCAACAGCATCCTGGGCTGTATTAGAGTGCAGCAGCAGATCAAGGAAAGTGACTGCTCCCATCTATTGGGTCCTTGTGAGGCCTTACCTGGTCTGCTGTGTCCAGTTTTGGGCCCTCTCAGTACAAGAAAGATATTGACATACTGAAGGGAGTCTAGCAGAGGCCACTCCAAGGCTCAGAGGGCTGGAGAGCAGGGAGATTGCACTCATTCTCTGGAGGTCCTTTTCATCCTAAGATATTCTTTGTGTACATTCCCTGTCTAGTGAATTCTTTTACTTCTTTAATCACTGCAACAATTTCATCATAACCGCTAAATATTTCAAGAATAATACTAAAGGTAAGCGGCCAGCAATGTTATATGTGTTTTCACTTTCATCAAGGACAAGACAACAAGAACAAAAAAATCAGACGAGAAAACAGGTATCTTTCAAGAAGCTGTGCTACAGATAATCTAGCAGTTTTCTTTACCTTCTTCTGCAGACAGGGGAATCGTGGCTGCTGAGTGATGTCCAATGAGATTAATAACATATATGCTGACAGATGCACTAAATAAAGTGTCAAAGGATGATTCCCAGAAATACAGTGTAAAACTACTGGGGATAATTGCTATCTGATAAGTTACCGCACATTACCAATTAGCTGCATATGAGACACTGAATCCATCAGATTTCCTATTTGTAAACTCTAGAGGATTCTGTAATTGATAGTCTGCATGCGCCACTGATCAAAATGATGCTCTAGTATAAACACACTGAAACAGTTAACAGGAAAAAAATAGTATTTTAGACAATAAAATTCTCGTGGCATAATTAAAGCGATTAAATATTTTACTTGGACTACAAAACCAGATAGAAGCAAAAGTTCTATCCCAAAATATAAAATTGGACATGCAAACAAATTTTCCGTTAAAAAAATAGAAATTGCTAAGAATCAAAACTGCTTTTTGCCTCACACTATGCCATTAAAAGGTGAAAATGCTGACTTTTTTTCTTTTTGACAGTAATGATATTCATAGCAGCCAAAGTTTTGAGGAAATGTATTTAATACCAATGTTCTGAATGTGTTCTTAGACTTCAATATAAGATCCTTAACTATTAAAAAATAATAACGTTCACATTTTAATGACAGAGTGCAATATAGTAAAATATCACTTTTTGAACACATTCTAAAGTTGTTTATATCTAGTGGTTTTGACTTTGGTTTCTAACTTTTTTTTGCCTGAATTTAGATTCTTTCCAGGGCCAGCAGTGATTTATATCACTGGAATAAGGTATATCTGGGATCTCAGGGTAGGGGAGGAACAAGTGCAGTAGAACTGGTTTTTTACCGCGACCACCTCCTAGTTATCCACGCTCATCTTCCCTTGTCAAATTTGAAGAGAACAACTGCAGCTGACACAAGAGACTACTGACAAGAAAAAGGCTTGCATGAGCTTTCTCCCATCAGAGTGCTTACTTCTGCAACAGAAAACTTTAAGGCAATGTAGAGACACATTTCAGATGTAGAAATTTTAGTAGATCAAAGGAGAGGCTAACGGGATGTCTTACAAACTCTCCACCACTATCATTGACCTGAAAACAAAGTCCTGGATTTTCATCTTGGACTTCTTGAAGTTGCTGGGTCTGGTAAAGTGGGTAAGACGCGGAACTCAGAAATTATTTGACATTCTTCATTTGAAATGAAGAAGTGATATTTGGCTAGGAGTAACGGGACGCCCAGTCTATGGCTAGAAAGGTGTTTCCAGTTACAGAAAACAGCCAATACGCAAATCTTGCCACATTTGCAAGCAAGATGATTACCATCCTAGAATTTCTAGCATGCAATATGTCCATTTTAGATCATCTACCAAAATACCACTTCTGAAAAGCAGGCAGCACCTATCACAATGGTTAGTAAAAATTTAAATGGTTTACCACACTTAGAGGAAACCAGAATTGTCTCGTTCATGTCAGATAAGAACAAGTAGAGCAGCAAAGGAGAGTTTTCCTTATGAGGAGGAGAGCAAAGGAGTATATTTGAAAGATATAGGATCTTTCAGGTGGGCAGGCTAGAGATTGTTTTTAAGTGAGAGGGGAGGTAGCACACTATGTATGAAATCCACCTTCATTACAAGCCAACAAACAAAAATAAAGAAACCAACAAACGTAAAAGCGCATATTGTCATTTGTGCTGACGTTTTGGCTCCTAATGAATGACCTGAGCTGTCTGCAACACTAAAACACTCACCAGTTTCAAAGTCCTGAAACTTCTCCAGAGGCTGTTTTGTTTATTTCTTGCACTCAGATCCACTTAACATGGCACTGTGATAAACACCACTTTCACTTAAGTTGTCCTGTTGGCCAACAGACTTAGTGCCAGGTGCTCTCAAAATACAGTAAATAATTGTCTGTCTCATCCACTTAGGAAGCAGAGCTTACATTCTCTGCAAGCCTGTCATGTTTTCCTAACATACCTGCTGGTTTACTGCCCTTATTTTGTTGTTTAGTTCTGTTAGCTATTAAACACAGACAGTGGTTTAATAAACATATAAGCATTTTGTATAACATTCAATTACGCAGCTGCAAGAGACATGAAACGACTCAAAGTCCCAGATTAGTAAGTGTCTTCAGAAGGATCACAAGGGCTTGAAATCATAAAGGTCTGATCTGAGCAGAACCATCACACTAGAGTTAAGGTTAGGTAGGGGTTTAAAGTCAAGGATGCCAGGGTAGACTGGTCAACCTGACTAATGATAGGTGTGACATAAGCAGTGGTTTCTGACCGAGCTAACGCGGGATACATGAGACTGGTTATAATATTTTTCTTCTGTCTTGGAGTGAGATACATATAGAGGAAAACATATTCAATTTTGCTGGATTCGTGGATAATAAGAACAATCTGCCAATATTAGTATACTGGAATTCATCATCAAGCAAAAGGTGAAAAAACAGATCCAGACCAAGTCTCTAAGACAGCTTAAAGCTCATTGTTGGTGTCCATATGAGGCAGATGTGTGTTCTAGTTTGCAAGTTCTTAATGTTCCTGGACTAAACTAAAACATTCAGATTATAGCTGAGACTTTCTTGGGAATGAGGTGCCTACTCTGCAGAGGAGAGACTCACAGATACAGTTTACGATGCCAGCTAGTTTATATCACTGGGCAGCATCACAGCTGGGGCTAGCGGCACTGACAGGGTCCTGCTTTGGGTCAGGCTCTGCACAGCACTAGGATTTCTGTCATGCTGAACCAGATCCACAGCACCTGACCGCAATTTAGCACTCGTGCTTGGCTGCGATGGCAGCCTATAATTTTTCTTTTTCTTTTTTTTTTTTTTTTAACAAAATAGATATGTGAGAACTTCTGTAACAGAGGTTGCTAATAACAGAGTGGACGTCTCCTCTTAATCAACACAAGGATTGTTATAGGAACACAAATCTTATTTCATCTAAATACCCTATCTGGAGAAACAGTTGAATAAAATCAATAAAGAATTGATCTAAAGCTTACATGAGATTTAAACACTGTTGTAAATCTGTTTTTGAAAGTGTTGATTCGACAGTGTTCATAGATAATTTTTTCTTCTAATTCAACTCACGAATTTAAAGCTAAGCTTTCAGTCCAAATGAGGACTTTTAAGTTGGAAGACCTTTCATTCATACCTCATTCAATTTGACAGAAAATGTGTGAATATTACAAAACATCCTCTTTTTCAGTATGCAGATAATAACCTGGTCAGAGAAAATACTGGTAGTAATTTTCAAAGGACTCTTAAAGACACTTAGGTTATGTCAGAGTGGCCTCAGTGACTCAGAGGACTCTGACCTCAGACTGACTCTGGAAAACACTTTTGCAAGTCAGAATGAGAGTTTCTGTGCATCTCCACAGAATTAGCATCCAGATTGGAACAACTGAGTGAATCCAGGACCGTGGCCCTGCCAGGCACCTTCCAGGAGCCATGTGCCATATGGGGGACTGGATGGGTAAGGGCAGGAGCAGTTTTTTTATCATGAGTAGTGGTGACACACTAGTGGTGGACACAAGCAGGCCAGAACATCAGACAGAAGGCCTGCTGCCTCTGAGGAGCAGTCTGGAGGCCTTTTGCTGAGACAGCCCCCCCATCTCAGTCCAACACAATCAGCTACCTTATTGGAGACTTGACTCCAAGGGATCTGGGAATTCCACATATCCAACACCCACACCTATGCACAGAGGGAATTGCCTCCTGGGGGCAAGCCCTGCAGCAGCCACCATAGCTATCTGCTACTTGGGGCATCAGTCAGATCCCCATCCTTGTGGAAGGGGTCCTAACCTGGGCTCTCTGCACCCACCACAGCTCTTGTCTTGTCCCCCAGGAACTTGGACAGCCCTGTGGCTCTCCATCACTAATTTTTATCATCTCGATGATGCTAATCAATAAGACAGAGAACGGAGTAACTGTTTTAACTTTTTTTTTTAAGTGGAGCTACTGTAGTTGTGAGCTACTGATCAACCTCTATAATTAACTCTATATTATTTCCCCTTGCAGCCATTTAGCACAAAGTGAACTCATGCTTTTAAAAAAGACACAGAGGTGACTTTCCATCAAAAGCAATAGCCAGCATAGGAAAAGAATGGCTATCCCTTTTTGGTTAGAGACAAACCTCACTTCAAGTGAAAAAAAAAGACTATAACACTTTAATAGTTTTAGTGCCATAATAAACTAAAGTTATATTGCAGCCCTGTCTGCAGTGCCTAGTAAAAGCAAGCACCACCCCCATCTACCAGAGTAGACTCCTGTCTCCATATAAATGCTTACTAAAAAGCTAAATCACCTTAAAGGAAGGATTTTACTGTCCTCCTGCTAAATGAGCTTTATGAGCCATTTGCTCAATTCAGTCCTGTGTCTTCTCAAGACCCCTGGCTGTATACTATACTTGTCAGCATTTGTTCTCACCTTCTATTCAGTTGTATATTTTTATACATTGACAGCTTCTATCATCAAATTTAATGACCTCTTTTAGACAAAGAAATAATTGACTACTGAGATCTTCTTTTATTTGCAGCAACCCTAACAAACCAATTTCTCAGCAAGCTTTCAGACAATTAAAAAGCATGTTCAATTTATATAGAACAGACGTGATGCAGAAACCATCTACATGGCACGGGGACAGGTGCATCAGATGAGACACAGAGGTTAGTGACTTTTTTTAAAAAAATAACAATTATTATTATCTTAGTCCCATTCATTTCACTGCCTGCAATGAAAACGTGTCTTCTGCAAAAGATTTTATACTAAGCAAATTTCTCTATGAGCCTGGATCACATCTTACACACAGTCAGTTCCTTTGAAACATTTTTTCTGTTTGCATTCCATCCAAAAAAAAGAAGTATCTGAGGCTTGGTGAGACCTGTTTCCAACTTTATAACACACATTTCTAATATTCCTTGTCTTCCACGTTAGCATAGGTTTTCCTCTTGAAACTTACACAAGGCAATGCAGACCCTGGGAACATCCATCTGTTCGGATCAGAACAAAGTCACCTTTGGATATGCAAGTCGCAAGAGTCAATGATGCCACACAAAATAAACGTACAGAGCATAGATTACAGTTACTATGATTATTGGTTATGAAAGGAAAGGTATAATTTCCATCACTAGCAGGGAATCCAGGACCTGAAGGAATGGAAACTCTAATACTAGATGTAGTTAAGTAAAAGGTACTTCACAGAATTGACTCAAGATTTTGGAACCATTAAAAGCAGAACAGTGCATGCCACTTCATAAATATTTTCCCATGGTAGCACAAATGACTAGCACTGAAGTGTCACAGATCATGACAGAAGATGTCTAAGAAATCTCTTCGCCTATTTTGATATATAGGCCATTTCCTCAAATGCAGATTTTTAGTAACAGTTTTTGAAGGCACTAAGGAGAATTTCTCAAGGGAAATGCATACAGGTCTACTTGTTCTTAATAAAATATTTCCTCGTAAGGGTGGGGAGCGGATACAATGCTTGCAAAGACTTTTCTAAGAAAAGCGTTTCTGTTGCCTGTGCGTGTTCCCAGCCGGTGGAGCACAGTTTGGAACAGGTCTCTACTAGACAGCAGGGGTGGAACAAGGTTTTGCAAAACAAAGAGTTGATTCCAGAAACTAAGAACATCCTGTGAATAACTGATCTACCACAAAAGAAAAGGAAATGGAAGAGGAGGTAGCTTCTTTAGGCTTTGTTGTAATGCTAATTTACGAGATTAACTCTCCAAAAGAAGAAAGGTGTCTGCTCCATGGTACAGCTTCTATAGAGTGAGGAATTTAAGATACATTTAAAATACAGCAACTTGACAGATTGGTGTGCAATGTTCTTTGTTATGGCACTCGTGGGGTCATGAAAAAAACACACTGAACAACGTATTAAGCCAGAGGTCAAGTTAGTGCTGGTCTCCAGCTTGGTTGTGAAGCCAACGTAGATCATATCTTTGGCTTATCACATGATGCCATCTGAGATGGACAAGAATCTGGTTTGCACCAGGTTATCTTTACCACTTTGTTGGCAGTGATTCAGATCGCAGTTGTCTCACCTGTATTACATGTCCACAGAAACAACAATACAAGCTAAATACCCCTAGGCCGACTGCAAACAGCTGGTTCTCAAGCAAGCAGAAGGGCTCTCATACAAAGGCCAACCTGCACCTGATCTGACAATAACCCCTCCAGTCACAGGGCACTAGACAACACTGAGAAGATGGCCCCAGGAGGTGATAATATTTTGCTTCCGCAGCATGACGTTTCCATGTGAAGCACACCGGTAAGATAGCCCACTACCCTTCCCTGGGAGCTTTCTCACCAGAGCAGCTACACGCTGCCCCGCCATGTTACACAACCTTTGCACTGTTCCTCAGCCCTTGAGTCTGGCACAGAGCACTATGTGTACGTCACCTCATGGCTTATCACACCAGCTGGCAGAGAGGCTCCCGAGTTACACCACTCCCTTGAATGATGCGATAGCCCACAAAGTGAACATATGTTGCTCACCTGACCTCTTATTTGCTTGTTGGAAATGCAGGTGACAATGTACAGTGCAGCTGCACATATCTAATCAATACGTAAGTAGCAGTAGAGCTACAACATACAATAAACACATTTTTGATTCAAGACTTGCGTCTTTTACAGCAATTATTTAGGACTGGCAACATTGCAGAAAACAGATCATCTGTTAGCAGGAGTTATATTTAATTGGGGGGAAAGGTGTAGCTTGTAAAAAAGGACAAAGAGAAGTAACAGAAATGTTCTTTCAAAAGCTGAAATCAGGTACAAGAAAACCACCTTGCAGTTAATTTTGGCTATAAACATATAGTTACCCAATAGAACCCTTGCACATGCATTCAGTATTGTTTTCTTATAATGTGTACCCGTTTAGCAAAGACAGGAAAGTATTTATTGTTAGTTAATAAACCAGACTGACTTTATGGCCTTCTACTTAACCCAAACAGACAAGCTGAACTCTTTAAAACAGTTCCTCCAAGTTTCAAGACAATAAAACATACTGGTTTATCTTTAAAAATACCTGAAACCTGAATTCAGCCCAAACTCTTTCAGAGTAGTACAGAAGCCTGAAGGCTGGCCCGGGTAGTTAGTGATCTTCACATGTTTCCTTTGCCTACGTTTCTGGGAGACTTGTGCTGGTTTTTTTTTTTTTCATTGGGGCTCTGCAGATCTTTTTGTTAGAAAGTCTCTGGCCATACAGTTGTCTCCAGACCACCATGAAATGTCAGCAGACGCTTACTCAGAAAGCGTGCAGTTATTCCCCCTCCATGCCTCTCCTCAGCTGTGCCATGCATAGCTCCTTCATACCATGCTCACCTAACCAGTGCATTACATCAGCTCCCCAGGTCCCCAAGTACTTAAGTCTATTTGACCTAAATAAATACCCAATTCTGCCACCTTTAAGCAGACCACAAAAATTTTCCGATGTGCCTCTTCTCCTAGGATAGTACTACATTCAGTAAAGGCTGTAGAATCCAAACCGAAGAGACTCAGCCAAGCATCTTACAGATGGATGGCTGGGCTTTGCTGGGAACGCTCTCTAAACTTACCCACCTTCAAGCAATCAATGACTGATTAGCGTAATGCCACCCTCATTGTTATCACCCCTAATAAAACCTATTATGAACAGAGGTTGTGCTGTGTTACAGACTATCTGATTATTTGCTCTGCACTTCTCCAGTGCTTGAGCTCTGTGGCACAAAGCAAAAGCCATGCACACTACAGCCAGTTGCCGTAGAGAATCAGAAGTCACTAAAGGTTTGTCCCTACAGAGTTAAACAAAAACATCAGCATTTACCAAAATGGGTGCAAAGTCCCAGCCCTTCCATCTGCTCTCTGCTTTGAACACCAGTTTGGCTGTTGGATTGAATAGTATTTGTCCACCTTAGTAATATTTTGAAGGCCTTAATTTAGACTCCATAAAACAAGCCAGGCTTCACAAAGCAGCAAAATGCTCTTTACTTGTGTAACAAAATAGACGCATGAATGATTATATCAATTCTAATGAAAATCCTACCCACTATTAATTTAAGATAGGAAATGCATCACTAAAATAAGATATCTCCTACTGTAATTCCTTTCCCTGAGGACTTTGCTACTGTAGGCCCAAAAAAATAAATGACAGGCAGTTACAACCTCTTATGTTGCTACCTAGCATTCACTTTGCAAATTTATAGTTTTTCCTTATCTTTTTTAATTCTGATCTTTTTTTTTTCCCCCCAAACATTGCAAGGTTTTCTTACTGGTACATACAGTTTGTTACAGGTGTAGTGGTATCAGTAAGGCAGAGAAAGCACAGAGTTATGAAAGTTCATATCGCACACAAAGACAGAGCAAAGGCAACATAGATCCCTCTCACCCCAAGGCTTCCTTTCCTCTGGGTGCTCACGTGCACATAGGTACGTTCTGGATTTGCTCCATGACCTTTTTCCAGTCTTGTTTCTGTCACAATCACACTGCGTCACCAAATATACTTGCCATCACAACAGACTTTTTGTTCGACAGTAAGAATTTCAGATGCCTTGTGAAGAAGTCTAGGGGCCTCCTCAAGCAAAGCATCCTGAAGATTTAGGAGAAATCCTAACCCTATTAAAATGGTATCTGCCATGAACTTCAACACTGTCAAGATTAAGCCCCCTCTTGATTTATGACATTGTTTTGATGATGAGTATTCCTAAGAGGAGATTTTGCTAAGTAGCCAATCAAAATCATACGTCAGTCTAGCTTCAGTCACAACTTTTCCCTGATTTGCATAAAACAAGTCAAGATTTGAGTTTCTGCAGAAAAAATAAATCAGGTAAAGTTTGGCTTAGTTTAAGGTTTCACTGGAAAAGCTACACTCAACTTTGGTATGTCACTGTTTGCTTAAAAAACATTCTTTCTGAATTCCACCACACTTTTTTTTCCTCTAAAGAGTTTTAGGTCATTCTTGCTAGAGACGAGTGGATTTCATCAAGCTGTAGAACTACTTTGATGGTCTGGAGTGTATTTTACTGGGTCATGGATTTGCTGCCTATAACATTTGCTTAAGGAGCATGTCATCACATCTCAAAGAAAAACAGAACTGTCATTTGAGCACTTTTATCAGGCTTTGCTGTCCTGGTATGCAATGAACCACAAAACTTGTTACGTACACTTTTAAATTATTACATTACTGGGAGAAGTGAATGAAGTTAAATTTATATTTTGAGTTGGTTTGCTGTTTTTCTGGCTGCTAAAACTGTGAAGTTTTAGGCTGTAGTGGCTGGCAGGTAGAGTTTGCTTGTCAGATTTCTTTTGCCACATACATGTTTGTGTGTATGGTTTGGTGTTTGCATGGTAGGTGGGGATTTTTTTTAGTTGCTTGTTTGGCTTTTGTACTGTGAGCTGTTGGATCTTCATTCAGTCTGAGTTCTGCCACCACATGGAGACACGAGACCCACAGCATCATGGATGGGATAAAGGGGTACAGATGGCAAATAAAAACAGTCTTAAGTTTCCTACGGTATCTGCTCTACTGAGAATCTTTAGATTGTGTCTAAAACACATACAAGTGTCTCTAAAAACTCAGAAATATCTTACTTAAAGCACTATGCCACTCTATTCCAACGCTGCTTATAATTGTCAATATATCTTCTAGTCTCTTTACCTAAGACTATTCTGAGAAACCAGCAGAACAAATAACCAGGGTTTATTCTGAATATAACAACATCAACTTATATTTATACAAAAGTTAGAGGGAGGGCATCTCCCTTTTTAGTGCAGATGAATTATTTAAAAGGGAGGAGGGGAGAGATAGGATCATAACCAAAGTACGTGCCTTATCAAAATTGTAAGGGCTTTTACATTCCATTTCCTTGTGATAAGACTCTTGTGCTGAGCTGGTATTCGGAAGTGAGCCCAAAGGGCTGACTGATAAGTTTACATAAGGAAGGAAATAATCAATTTAGGGCTGTTACTGAATGAGCTCTTATCATGTTCATTTCCTCACTATTGCTTCTCAAGCTAAATATTACATGTTTAGGAGCAACTTCAAAAGATTTACCATTCTAGCCTCTGCATTTTATTAAGGAAAACTCTTTCAATAGCACAAAGCATTTGCTTGCAACATAATAAAAGTACAATTCATGCACTGACAAACTTTCATTTTAAGACACTGACATTTCTGCTGAAGGAAGCAACATACTCTCTTGCAGGAAGACTACATTTTTCCAGTCCACTATTTAATATTTCAAGCACAGAAGAGAGATTTTTAAAAGTACTAATAAGTAGTACACTAATTTCCCCTTCCGCCTCTGTGGATTTTCCTCTTCTTCTCCTGTAATGTACTTTGTTTAACTGCATTAGTCTACTTTTTCTCCAAGAAGTATGTTTTTGTAAGACCCTGATGACAACAGCATGATTTGTGGGTGCACATGACTTGTCATGCTGAAATTAAAAAATGTGGCTCTTATTTTGAGTCTGCATTAAACCGTAAAAAAAAGTACATTGTGTCTGGTAAGTGACCAACTATAGCCCCTTTGTCTACAGTAGCTTTGCAGAGCTCCTGAGAGCTTCATTGAGAGCAGAATTGCTTCCACGGGATCAGAATTCAATTACTGGGAGAGAGTGGGGAGGAAGAGTCCCAACTTAAAAAAAATAAGGTAACAATTAATAGATTTAAGTTGGTTGTATCGTGAATTGGTACTTAAATGTAAAACAACTACAGATTTAATGCAGTACAGCTTTCATATGAACCATTATGTGAGGACAATATTTGTTTCTCCATACTTGATCTGGCTCACACCTTGGTCACAGTCAGTGCTGAGGAGGATTTACTTAGGTCTTAGCTGGAATGCTTATTTTTCCACGAACATAGATTACATTTGTATCCTAACATGTTTGTGACTGGATTGTGTCCAATCATTAAGAAAAACCACTGAGATGCTGTAACACTGCCATCGCTATAAAATGTTCTTCACTGGCATCCAACCGCTATAGCAAGTGCTGTGGAGTATACCAATTGTGGCCAATTCCCTGTGCCAACAAATTTGACAATGATACCATGAGCAAGCTGCAACAGAGAAAAAGGTCAGAAAAGGGTGCCTTGAATCGATGTCTGCTTACATTTAGAACCAAAGTATGCAAAGCTTCACAAGTTCATTGGGGGGGGGGGAGGGGAACAAACCAAAAAAAAAACCCCAACATTGAACTGTTGAAATCTTGATAATACAACTAGAGGATTGGGGCTTTTTTGAAGTCTCCAGTTAAGTTAGGGGCTGACTGATGTTTTGCTTTTACACATGAATTATAACCCACAGAAAGCCAAAGTTGTATGGCAAAGGCTATACCTGACCTTCTTGCATAGGAGTACGTCTGCAATTTCTCACCTGACTTTACTGGATATGGATCTGGCTAAGTACTTAGTTGCCACCTGATAGCAGTTGGCCTGAAAACAACAGTGAGAAAGACCATGCACTTTTATGTTTCTGGCCAACATGGATATGTGGAACTCTGACTTATTAATTCTTCCTTAGACTAGTACAGTGCTTTCAATGCTGGAACTAGTTTTCATAGTCATGAAGAACCGCAAACAATACAGGAAGCAATGGACTCAGTATTAAATAGACCAAGTAACTAGGGAGGATTCCACGAGTACCTGTCCTCTGATAGCCTAAAGGACACAGATCGTAAGAGACAACCTCTCACAATATAATCCAAAACTTTGCCACTTGTTAGGCCTCTCTGTTAGTATAGTACTGCAGTTCTTTTGATCCAAGGTCATGCTCAGACAGGAGCTCAATACATAGCAAAAGAGAAACTCTGGCAGGGCTTCCTCCCTGAGGGACCTCAATTCTGGAATTTACTTCTTCCCCTGATCCAGTGCAGCCTGGATTTTTAGACCATCAGGGCACTTCATAAGGTTCATCCATTCCAGCGTGAGTAGCCTCCTTCCCAAAGCTACCATTACAAACACTTGCCTTGCTCAAGTTACAGCACTGTTGGATCCAGGTATTTCATTCTAGCACATCTTTAATTTACAGGGCTAGATTTATTTATGGAGCAGACCACTTCCCTCCCGGAAAGGTTATATACTTTTCATCACCTATAATGAATATATAGTTTAATGAATTCATCAAGAGCCTGATCGAAAGACCTTGAAATGAAGGGGAGCCTGTTCAACAGTTTGCTACCTCAAGAAAATACAGAACACTCAGCTTGGATTTTATATAACACAAAGGATGATGCATTTGCATTTAACAGCCAATTTTAAGCAAGAAATTTAATGCTTCTCTCCCTGGGCCCCATGATGTATGCAGTCTCAGCTAGGCTTTGATCCAAAACCCTTGACCTAACTCTTTGAGGTACAAATATTGCAGCGCAGAAATTGTTTGATATGGGTGCTCTCTAAACTGTTTCCCAGAGAACATTCAAATAAAACAGGCATTGTACTTCAGTAGGCAGTCCTATAGTCCTGTAGGAAAGCTGACATTAATTTACAGAGAGGGCAACAAAGTTGTCCAAGGATCATCAGGTGCTAAAGATGGTGTTGCGTTAAGGGGCAAAGTAGTTTTGGCAGAAAATAAACCCCCTTGCGTTCTAACACTCCTCACCGAGGTGGGAGGCTAGGTGCGGCTAGGTTTAAATTCTGAGTGATGCCCAATTCACCGCTATCAGTCCAGGCGTGTTTAATATATATTAAACTGTTACGGACTTCCTGCTGCCCAGCACATCCAGTAAGATGAGAAGATCACTGAAACAATGTGGTAATGAGTAACCAATTGTTTTGAGCGAGACTTTCTGTGGTACTGTGTCTGTACACTTTATAAATCATTGACAGGTTTGTTATGCAAGTGGTCCCTGGTACCTTGTAAACAGAGTTTTCTCCATGCTCTGTTGAGCTTTCCACTGCAATTTGTCGCAGGCCTAATAGCTGCTTAAATAATTTCTGACATCTAAAAGCATAGGCCAGATCTAAAAGTGTAAACCAGAACTCTTAGGCTTAGCTACTAAACCTAGATACCTACTGCTGAGCTTGAAGTATCTGCATTAGGGTGCTCGACATTATCCGTGCAGCATGCTCAGAGCCTCCATAGCAAATTCATTTTATTAAGTATCTAGCTCCTGTTTCCAATGTCTCAATTTAGGGAATCAAAATTGGAAATTCTGGTCCAAGGGCTGGGACACTCAAAAGAGAGGTGAAACTCTGGAGCGAGTAAAATCTGCCCTATTTCTCTGGATGAGAGTGCCAATTCTGCAGAGCAACAAGAGCTCTGCGTGGCCCGGCACCCCCAGGTAATCACACCTCTCTAGCAGGTGACTACTGTGTGAAATACCAGCATTTACTGCTACACAACCTCCTGGAAAACATGAAGACTAACTCTTAGGGACTCCAAACTTACGATTACCGTCTTCTCTGAGTGGTCGAAGGCCAGATATAAGGACACGGGTCTTGCTAACAGCTGTACTCTTGAAAAAGGAAGCATGAAGATGGTGACCAACTGGAAAACAAAGGACAAAGAAATCCCATTACATACAAGTAGAAAATATTTTTTTCAGTGCAATGAAGCAAAGGTTCTTTACTAAACTAATCTCCCGTGTAGCACATAGAGGAGTTTCATCTTGTAGGAAAGGGAAGTACTCAGTCTTGGTTTGATTACCTCCGCAAGCTTTAATGTATAAGTACAGCAAAGCTGTATCTAAAAGTCACAAGCAACACTATGTACATGGCATAATTCATCATTTGTCTACACGTTTTGATTTCCGTCTGACGTGGAAGTGTTAGACAGGCTGTTTAACCTCTTGGATTCGGTTTGTCTGCATAAAAGGGACAGTAATACTCACTTTCCTCAGGAGGTAATTTTTGCATTATTATTGTTGCTGTTACAGTTAATAGTTATTACTAAACCAGATAATTGTCACATCAGTAACATGAGTTTATGTCACCTACTTAGGATTTCTAGGTTGTCATTACACTCATCATTAATTATAAAGTGGGTTGGCTATTTTTTTCTTACTTGCTATGATAATGAGAAAATCTAAATATACATGTACTCTGGGCTGATAACACAAAATACTGTGTACGCTGGCAGATCCTAGAAACAGAAAGTTTAGTCAGATGGCAATAGATTTCAGCAAAATACTCTGGATTTACACCAAGAGGGATGAGATCGGACTGAACTTTTATTAAATTTGCCTGTGTTTGTAATCACAGGCTTACTAGCCTACTACCAAAATTTGACCTAAAAGGCGTCAGTACTAGTGCCAAAAATTGCATTCTGGCCAAAACAAATATTTTACTTTCAGTAAATAAATTTTCACTTTCCTGCTTAAGACTAATGTTGTTGAATTACAGCAGAAAAGCTCAGAAGCCCTCTGCTTCCAACATAAGCTACTAACGAACATAGGGGACATTCTGCATCACAGTCCAAGGGCCAGCAGGATCTTCCAATGAGAATCTAGGAATTACACAGAAGCATGATCTCATGGAAAAAATATGACCAAATGTAATCCCCAGTAGAAATGTTCCTTATATCTGTCTTTTTCAAGAAACGTTTTTACTGGTGTAACATTAGCTAAGTCTTGGATATTCAGAACTGTCTGTCTACAAAAGCAGTAAGAAAAGGGTTTCAGAAAAATACGACACAGCATAGCTCAAGGCTCTGCATAAAACTACAGATGATAGCCCTTTTTAAAATTATTACTCATTTATTGGAAAAACCAGGGCACTTCATTTTCATCAGGGGTTTGCTCTGGTGCCCTTTAGTGTAATTTAATAAATAAAAACACAGGAAGAGAAAAGGCATCAAAATGCAGATACAGATGGTAAGCTAGGAAGTTTGTAACTTTGCCATAAAACCGATATCCCCATAGCAAATCAATACTGAAACCTCAGTCTGAATGCCAGCCAGCCCTGTCAGACCTATTTTCTTGTTTGCAGGAAGCTTTGCAGTCTGAAGAACTAAACTAGGAACCTGTCTTCTCAGAGTTAACAGCGCAATTCAGGAGGTCATTCCAGCCCCGCTCTTAAGGTCTGCATTCAGGCTCCCTCCATCCCAAAGCATCATTACAGCTGCAGAAGGCAGCTCTGTGCATCGCTCATGGTGTGGCAGGAAATTGGTCACAGCATGGTGTACGTTTCTCCTTGTTGTTATCATTATTTTCATTCACAGAAACAATTTAATAACCAACAAAGGAAGAAACTGCCATAAGCATTAGGCTGTTTTGTCTAGGATCCTGGCTCCAAGCCTCGAATTTTTGTCACTAGGTGATATGATAACGTTAGCAAACAATAATGATAATACTAATATGATAAACAATATCAGAAGATAAAAGGAACACAATGTCTACTGTAACTGCTCCTTGACTGTTATTTTGTCTTTTTCTCACTTGTATTATGGCACACCACTGATTATCTGCTTTCCTGTATGAGTCACATCACAAATTATATCATTTATTCTTTCAGGGGGTTCAAATGATATCATAAACCATGGAGAGCAAAGTTTGCCTTGCACCCTAATGTAATCTAAAGTGCCTGGTCGTATAATTGTCTGCCCGTTGACTGCTCTGCTTAGAGGGCATCTTTGCTTTAGCAGATAAAAACAATATGTCTGACTGCATTTTTTTTCTCCATTTATATTCATTTCATTCTTTCATACCTCTAGATCTGATGCATTCTCTCACTTTCGCTTGCCTACCTTTCCAGTGCCTCCTTGTCCTTCCCCTTCCCAGCTTCCTTCCTCCTCAGTCTCCAGTCTCTTTTTCCTAAGCCCAAGACTGAAATTGTGTCCACAAAACCCTTTAAAAATTATTTGGGCTCTTTTAGGCAAGTGGGGTATTCTACAGGTTTTAACCAACAACCATAATATTATCAAGTGCATGCAAGAATGCACTGGGCAATGGCCAAGTAAGCATGGAGCCATCCAGCAGATCTAACCAAACACACCACCAAATCAAACAGAAACCACAGAAAATGGACAAGAATGTATTGAAACATCAGCTATACATTGCCATCTTCCCCCTATCCCTCTCATCTGGTCCACAGATTTCAGTCACAAAAATGTTTGGTAAATATCATGTAACCTTCATCTGAACCTGCTAATTCATCAACTTTTTTATTGGATTTGCTTCTTGGATCTAATTAATAAATTTTATATTTTTAAGATCAGTGATTTGTAAACATTTCTAATTCAAATGCTTCAGATTACCTCTTTTTTGTAAAAGTTTTGTGTTGCTAAAGCAGAAGATAGATCTCTCTTCATTATAACATCCCGGTGTAATAGGGTGAATTTGCTCTAAAGGAAGTCAGGTTATAAAAAGCTTTTTCAGAACTACACATATATTTTCTATGCATTACAGTTCCAGGTTACACCACATGGGGTTTTTTTTATTTCTATTTGCACAAAATCTTTGTATGCGCACCTTATGTTTGCAATTCTTTACACATTTTTCTCTCAATAACTGCATTTTGCAATTGTTGCAAAGTTATCAAATATTCCATTGCACACTTAAGTTTGTGAAGACCTGTTTTCCAAAATGCAGGCTGAATTCACACTGTTCAGTTCTGACATATATGCTATAATATGTCAAAAGTCATAAAAATAATCCAATAACAATTGCATTCAACAAGACTACTATGATTAGCTGATAGCAAAAAACTGGGCCTTTTAAGATTTTAAAAATCAAGTCAATGTGAAGTAGTTGTTGGGCTGTGTGCTTCATGAAATTCAGTTTGAAATATAATGCCTATCAAGGCTGTATTTTAGAAACATTTTCCCACAATTTCCGAATGATGAAAGAAGTGGCCACATAAAAAAGTATTCTTCTCTAATGCTTCATGTACTGCATGTTATGGCACGACGTCTGCTTTCACTATTTACTCTTTATTCTGTAAATAATAGATAATTATACATTATATAAAACTATAATCATTGTTAATTTGTGATTTTCAAAGAGCTACCTGGAAACAGAGCTACCTGTGAAAAGTATTTGTTCTTACACAGCTTCTTTTTAAAAAGACTATCTCTACAATCACCAATACATGGAAACTAATTTTTCTATTTAAAAATATGCAAAAACACGGAGTTTGTTTCCAAGACTGGCAGAGGAGAAACTTCTGTCCTAGCCCGTCCTTCATAAAAGCACCGTAAACATTCTTCTTTGTTTCAGTGTTTGTATACTTCCACTGCCATTTAATGCAGTGATTCCATGTGTGACTTTTTTTGTTTTGTTTGCAAAATGGTCAAAACCACCAGAAATTCATAATCTTAGGGAACTTGAGCTATTGTCCCCCGAGCAGATTTTCTGCCTCTGCGTAGGATATCAGGAGGCTTAGGAACGATAATAGTGCTGTGGGTTGGGCAACATTTAGCTCCATCCTTGCAGCCTCCATTCTGGGATTGCGACACACAAGTCTTCAAGCTGTGGGTTACGTCAGGGACGGCGCAAGGAATTTTGACCTAATTTAACTGTGATGAGTGGAAGTAACAGGAGCGAAAAAGCAGGGAGGGGAAGCACACTGCTGCATCTAGCGACCAAAGGACTTGTTGCTCTCAGCTCACAAGTTATGGCCCACTAAGTGCCTCAAGAAACTAATTTTCAAGTTTGCACTGGGAACGATGCAAGAGGCAAAGGGCTCCAAGCCCTACAACCCGCTAATAGCCAAACATCCCGTACAAGTTTTAATGAGTGATGGAGAAGTTGGAAAGTGGGGTCATGATTTTTCAGGTATTTGAAGACCTGAGTTATGTTAACAAGAGTGTAGAACAGAAAAATTTTTCTTTTAATCAGATTTTAAAGCGATACTTGCACCATCCCTGCAAAATGGCCCTGGGCTACAGTTCAGTAAACAGAAAATACCAAAATGCTGATATGTAGTACTTCCAAGTGCCTATGAAAAGTCACATAGTGTGCACATGCCATTAGACATTACAGACATTTTATACAGTATCACTTGCCGGAATAATGGTGGTCTTGCTTTTCTTTCCAAAAGTGAAATGTATAATCCTAGTGCTTTTTTGCGAGCTTATTTGAAATAATGACCATTGGTTCAAATCATATCTGGAGGAACAATCTGACTTGCCTGCATTTCCACATATTTATGGTTTACATTCAGCTCTCAAGATGTGGTTCCAAACTACCAAACCCACAACAGCTGTTTTCAGAAACGAGCATTTCTTATCGTTCGGTATCAAGCATTAGAGCCCATTAGAGTATGGAAGGAATGCCACAAATGAACCAGGTTCCGAGAGTCCTAGGAGATTTGTTTCAATTTCTAATCAAACTGGTTCCCAGACATAATTCAATCAGCCTTTATTTTTCCTACATCTTGGCAGGAAAAGGACTTTTTTTTTTTCCAGAAGCAATTACTGTAAATATAAATGGCTAAGCACTCAAGCAGTATATTAACAATTCTAAATCCTTTTCTTCTGCTCTTGATCATAAAAAGCCTTCCTTCCAAGCAACAGTAACGTCCCTCTTTATAGCATAAGAAGTATAAAGACCATCTGGGCTAGCATGCCTGCCTTTTTCATACTTATAGACATTCAGGGTGACCCCTTCCAATGTTTGAGACTCCCTGATCTCTTTAGAAATAATTGGAGACTTCTTACAGCTTATCTTAAGCCCAGGATCTTTTGAAGTGCATCAGATCTATTATACATGATGTAGAAGACGAAGAAGGGGGAAATGAAATGGAATTGATACTGTGTTACTACCGGTGTTTATTTCAAGCTCACTTGAAAGAAATTTGTCCAGTTAGAGGATAGTGACTTCCCATATTACAATCAACAAGGGAACCAAGTAGGTAAGTAATACTGACTTTCACTGGTAAAAGCAGTGTACTACTGCTTTAAATGTTAATCATGTGGTGACATGACATGCTTAAGCGTTGAAAAGACAGCACCCCATGATAATGAAAAGTGACACACTGCAAGGAGAACCTATTTGCAGCTGGGAAAAGCATTAGGATTGTATAATGGGCTTCCCAGATAAAACAGCATAGACAATTGGAGTCGTATAAATATATAAACACGCACTCAGAACGAATGGGATAGAAAAATAAAGGGATATAAGTTAAATTTACAAGAGCACAGAAGCTGGTTTCTAGTTCTTGAATTGAAAACAAACTACACTGAATGTATAATTATGATCACAGCTAGTACCACAGAATATCTGTTCAGTTCTGGTGACAAACTTACAAGTGGTTTAGTGTTTTTATACTACTTCAATCACCAGTTTGATAGAAGCACAGCAGATTGCTTAATCAGATTTACAACCAATAAGCAGCATTGATTACTTAAGAGGGAGGAGGTATATCTAAGATACTCAAACAACTTGTGCAGGACAAGTCTTCTCCCTGTACTTCAGATGCCCCAGCCCAAAGGGCTGGTAGTGCCAGCATCCCTGGCAGAGAAAAGGAGGAAGGTTACTAAACGGTAGTTGCTTTCAGTTTGCAGCGCCTCAAGAGAGAATCCTTTTCTTTGCACCACATAGCATTTAGGAACGGATGCTTTGGTTACATTCCCTTTTCTTGTTATTGTTTTCATGGGTAGCCTCAGAAGAACACACACAACTACACATACACAGTTCGAAGGGGCAGGAGAGTCCTCTTTACAGGAAATTCCCCAATTATCCTAGTTTAATGGTGCGTGTTTTGAAATAAGGCAAGGTCACTCCTTCATAATCCACATTAAAAGAATATTAATGTTATAATGCAAAACCACACAGGGGAATATAAAGACCACACACAAACGGACAGGCATTATCCCTTCTGGGACATCAGCTGGTGTTGAACAGGTATCAGAGAGGCAGATCACTGCATTCCTTCCCCTCTGTAAATTTATAGCACCATCCTCACATCCCTTCAGCAGAGATTTTGGTTTAAAGAATAGTCCTATGGAGTTTTCATACCCAATGAAGATACTGAATATAAGTGTGTTAAACAGACTAACAGAACATGTCAGGACCTTGTCATCTGCAGTAAAAAAAAGACACAGCATGAAGTTTATACTTATATTATGACTTTTACTTCAATGATTTGGTTTCGTTATATTTTATTTCATTATATTTTACGAAAACACCTCACTTTTTTTTGCTTATTTATTAACACAAAAGGACATTGTTTTCCTTTCATTACATTTCATTACATGAAAAAAGGCTATGATGCTTACCTCAATTTAATAAAGTCTCCTTTAGCACTATAGCACAAAGTGTTAGGAAGTTACCTAATTCCTAAATGCTAAAGAAAAGATCTTTAATTTGCTGACATTGCTGAAAGTTACTCATGTTTCCTTCTTATTACTGAAATTGACTTGAGTAAATGTTTCCTTATTCCAGATTTTCATTCTATTTTATCAACATAAAAGCAACTCTTCACATTTTAAGCAGAACATTTTGTATCAATGTGATTTTTTTAAATGTTTAATTAGACATTTTAACAATGTCTAGTTGTTAGGCAACAATTTACAGTCAGGACTGATTACAAAGCAAGCTCCTAGATCACAAAGGTCCCGGTGCTTTTGAACGGTTTCCCCGCATTTTTGTCCATGCACGCTGCTGTATGCATAAAGGGTGACATCACTCATCTGCATTATTGTGCTGTACATTCATCAAAGTACTGATTAGAATCTAAAAGTTCTCAAATAGCAGTAGGATTTAGTAATTTGTAATCAGATACATAAGAGCGAACAAAAGGAAGTATCAGTGCTTTCAAAGGGAGTTTGTGACCTTCTTGTGCAGGTTCTGGAATAACTTTCTCTGTTGATTTTAAATTGTACCTGAATGGCAATATTAACAAAGCAGCTAGATGTATATTACAGGTGAGGGAAAGTTTTCCAGTCAAGTATCTACTGTGTAATTATGTTTTAATATTTTACCATGTATTTAGGAATATTAGTACACAAGAAGGAAGAAAGACATGAGCAGCTTAGTATGGTAAGACTGTCAGACTTTTAATTTGTTGTGGCTAACCTTTCTGGCAGTGATTTTCTGGTTTCATATGGGCATGCTGCTGCATTACTGCTGTTTTTTAATTAATTTGAGGCTGTGCAAGCCTTTTGTTGAGCAGTAATGAAGTCTACAATGTGCACATGTTGGATACTATGTGAAAAATTTAATGATAGCTAGCATTATACATCTGTAGTGGGTATGAACCCTCTCTCTCTAAGGACATGTAGACAGTTGCAAGCTACATCATGATATGAAACAAGCCAAGCATTTTATTTTTATTTCCATCAAAAAGAAACCTATTTCAATAGTGTATTTGTCTCCCTTTAGACTGATTCTTCTATCTGCATAAAATGTCAATAAATCATTCCATACTTGATTATTCAAGTGCAAAGCATATCCCAAAGAAAGTTTACAGTTTCAAGTCAAGACATCTTTGTCAATGACCTCAAGGCTCTCGCAGATCCCAGGTGGAATACGGCTCACTAGTTCAGTTCTCACTTTCAGCCTCCCAGGCAATACCTGTTACTTCCAGTGCATTATTAAGTTATTGCTTTGCTTACAAAATGCAGATATGTTTAGGTGATAGGCAGGGGTCTTTACTCCCATCCAGGAAAGCCTGTCTCTCTTTTTTGAAGCTATTGACAGCACATTTGGGTGCAGATACTCGGTCACCACCTCCTGCAGCATGATCCAAGTACAGCAACAAGAATATCCATCCCACGTGGGGGCCTGCTGGGACCCCACTCAGCAGCACAGAGCTGCTGCAGACTGCTCAAAATTGCGTTCAGCTGCAACATCCTCCCAAGGGCTGTTTCAGCAGTTGGGGCTTGCCAGAGTTCACAAATGGTTTAAGTATCCCTCCTGCCTCGCCTCAGCTACGTCCCAGGCGTGCTCCCCCCGTGAAAGGCAGAGCGAGAGGGTGCTGCGGGGGCCAGGCTCCCGCAGCTCGGTGGTACCGAGGAATTCCCTTGTGCACCAGTGGTGCAGAGGCAGTGGATGCAAGCCAGGGATCTGGCTCACAAACTCCTTATTTTAGATAGCGATTCTCCCAGCACACACCGCTTTCATTAAATGAAAATTACCATATGTTAGATAACATTAAATTATCAGTGAGGAGGAACAGTGGGAAGCATTTCCTTCAACTGACTGGATACCATGCACTTTTCTTAGGTTTTAAAAATTCCGTTTCAAGCAACTTTCCTCAAAATGTGTAAACGTCCATTTGTGCAGCTCAGGGGATGAAAAGTTCTTGCATGTTGCAGGAATACAGTGAGTTGTCTGCACATACATGAATTTTAGAAACACACTGATTTCATCTATTTCCAAAGGTTGAGTTCACACTGTATTATAACAGATCATTTCAGTAGGTCAGAGAGAACAAGAACTCAGGATCTAGAAGAAAGGTCCCTATTGGGGGCTCTCTGAATCTGCTGTTGTTGTTTGCTGCTGCAGCCTTGTTTTTCAGAGCTCTGCCAGCACCAGCAGCTTCTGCTCACAGAAGGGTCAAGCAATTTTTTTATTTTTTTTTTTTTATTTGGCCATTCTTACAAAGCACACAGTTCCCATCCCGCAGCCCACATTCTGCCTTTGCTCGTTGTCATTAAAAGTTCATTGACAGCGAGCAGACTGAAAGGGGTGTAAATGAATGTAGATGCTGCCCCCCCTCTTTTGTTTCCTGAAATCCAGCCAAAATCATCGCGTTTCATACATCCTGAATAAAATCATAAATCCTTCCCCATGGGGAGCAGGGTGTTCCCCTTGAAAGTTGGCCTGTGGTTGCAAACCGCTTAAGGAACATAGGCCAGGTTTCTAAGGCTCCCACTAAAACTGAAACTGAGGCAGGTCTAAGGTTTTTTGTAATACATAACTTTTGTTTCCTTTTCTCTGAAAACAATGTTTTGCATATTTTTAAAATAATATTCCCTTCTGAATGTATATACTTAAAATGTATATAGCTGGGCTGCCAGATGCTATAAATTGTCCCAGCTTGACTGGACATAAGGAATCTATTCCGCCTTACGCAAGGGGAGGATGTGACCGTAAATGCAAAATTTCAAACCCATTTTTATATGCAGCTTTACTTATGCTAAGAAGTTGTTGGAGATTAGTTGAGTCTGACCTTTATGATATGTTAAAATACTTTTGCCTTTCTTTGCAAAGAGTTTTATATTCAATCTTCACCATATAGATAACAAGAAGAATGCACGTAGCTTCCCATGCTGTAGATATCAAATGTTACATATTACTGTCTTGTAAATATGTTGTTTACACTGCAGGATAACATCATAGTCTGAGTACCTAAGCCAGCATTTTCACTTCTATAAGCATACTCTAAGATGCCTAATTTTGCCTTCACACGCCCACTATTTCCATTACCATCCCCCAGTTTTTATGAGAGTCTCCAGTACACTCACTTCTCTTTCAATGCAAAGTTCTTAACATACATGACATATGAACAACAAAAATAATATTTTGCACTTCTTTAACACAGTGAGTGAGCAGTGATAAAGTAATATAATCCAAACATGTCAAGTCTCTGTCCCAGCCAATAAACGGATTGTCTCCCTACAGTCTCAGTGCAAAAATAAAATTTTGGTTCTCACTATTATCATTATCAAACTTCTCCTGGATGGTATAGCCCAGCGTATATTTATATGTTAGTGAAACTAAATTTCAAGAAGGAGAACACTCAGGTAAAGGCTTTTGGGTATTCTTGAGGGAAATCACATAAAGAAACAAGCATTTTATTTTCTATACATACATGAACTTTTCCCTGAAAATAAAGAGATGGCTACTTCACTGAAATTCTGGTAATTATCCTCATATATAATCTGAAAGTAATGATCTATCATAGCCCATAAAATAAGTGAAGCCCGGTAAATAAGCAGTTCTTGCCAGAAGTCAGCATGTTTTTCTAAAACCTCTACTTGCTGGTTTTTGACTGATTCAGTACAGCAGGTTCATTAAGTCATTAAACCCCTTCTGTGCGTTAAAGATCTTCTGCTGTTCCTGGCACCCACTGGCACTTTGTGCACACCAGGAAATTCCAGTCTCTTTAACCAGGAATATCTGTTTCCTTTTCAGCTTGCGTTGCAAAATCAGCAGCAACAGTGCACCGTTCTGGGTTCATGTTCATCAATGAATTGTGCCAGACATCTCATTCGGGTACCAAATTGTTTTCTCTTAAACTAGAGGGACTTTGTCCTCTTTCATGTTTTACCTTTTTTTTTATTTTTTTCCATTAACTGGGTATGAAGTAAAATGCAAAAGCACTATAGAATCTATCTTATTATAATTCAAAAATCCTAACCCGGTAGTAGTTATCTTACATGTTAAGACCTTGAGTTTCTGTTACAGTATTGCACAGGAATAGATTTAGCATGTTTAGGACCAGGAAATTGCAAAAGTTGTTGAAAGTCACTGTGCACCGAAACCTAAAGCTCCACCAGATGCAGGAAAGTCAGACTCAAATTATTTGACCTATTTCAGTATTTTTATGTGCCCTAGACGACAACCTTTCCTGCTGAGGATTTTCCAGCTTCTGCCATGAGACTCAATAAAACAAACATCAGCCAACCCCTGACCTCAGCATGCATCTTTAATGATCACATTGTTTGCCCATCTATAAAGTAGACAACTCTAAGGCCACTGTTGTCACAGTAATTTGGCTAAGGCGTCAAAGAGAAAACTGCAAAACTGATGTTATGCAAGCACCAGTTTTCCAAACCAACAACAGACTCCTTTTAAAAGGAACATAATCTGAAGAACACCACAGACCTTAACTACACTTTGTCTTTCATGCTTTCTACTGTTCCAAAATATTCACCTTCTCAGTGACAATCTTCTCAAAAAACACTTTCCCCACATAATTTAGGAAGTTGCATCGGCTCACGCATGTCAGAAACTACTAGCTTAATTCAATGAAACTATTTTCTATCCTTTTAAGAAATCAGTAGAAGTAAAATTGAAAAAAAAAAAATTAAAAAGTGCTCATCATGTCTATGCACAGAAGCAGTAGAAGCAGCCAAAGTACAACTACATACTCTCTTCCCACGTGGGTCTCAAAGAAATTGCAATTATTTGTTGTGTCACAGTACCCCATAACCATCTGCAGCCACTAAAAGCCATAGGATGACACAGTGCAGTTTTTAGTAGCATTCACAAGAGGCATGGAATAGGCTTAGGGAAACTGTTTTACATTCCCTGTCCCGTAAAGTTGTTCCTGCTCATGAAAATTCTTCAAAATGCTCATTTTGTAATTTGAGATGGAAATGCATATCGCTGAATCTTCTTCCCCTCATAAGCCCTGCCCCCCTGCCTTACTTAACACGTCACCTCTGAATAACTAATAGATTAAAAGGAAAAAAAGCCTCAAGTCTTCCTCACAAGATTGCATCTACAGATTAGGCTTGTTTTGAGAACTCTTCTTCATGAACTATGTACTCAGATGCTCCTTTCTCTTTCCAAAAGGCATTGGTGAATCTTTAGCTCACATCTAAGACCGCTAGAGAAAAGCCAGCATGTAACTTTCTGTGAACAAGTACACTTAAAAGCATCAGCTATGAGCCTTTGCCAAAAGCAGAGGAGAACCGTCACTGAGACCTTAAAGACACCTGCACTGAAGTGAAAGCTCAGAAGCGCTATCCCAGAGTTTGCATTAAATACTAGATTGTGCTGCTTTGCTTAAATTGGGAAATCCCTCTCTCCGGTCTTTGCCAGCAATGCAAAAGCACCGCGCTGCTCTGGGAGAGCCACCTCCTCATGCCACCACAGTTGTCCTGGCAATCCTCAGAGACCGTGAAAGGCTCCAGAACAGAATGGGGTAGAAAGGAGGGGAGGGGGCAAGGCAGGGTCTGCATCTGTGCCCGATCTCGACACAGCACACGAGAAGGGACGGCTGTATGAACTTCCATGGCACCAAAGCCTGAGCCAGGCACCTTACACCCTGTAGGCTGTCCAATTTTTAAAGCCAAATATGAAGCAGGACTTCCCTTTCCTCCTGCATTCCACAGTAATGCCCAGTGGCTGTCTGCAACTTGCTCATTCCAATAAATATCATCTCTGATTAAACTGTATAATATAGTAATTAGCATTTGAAGGGCTAAGGCATAATTCTCATGAGTATTACATCCCTGTGCTCTGTGAAGGAAGGGAAAATGATTGCGGTAATCCACCATTACAGAGAAATGTGGTGTCTGGTTTTAGAAGTATTTTACACTCTCTCTTTTCCTGGCTCTCTCTACTTGCAACATCTTTGTGGTAAATTTCTGAATTGAATTGGGGGGTGGTTTTATTGCTTCCAAGCCATAAATGAGGAAGTAAAGTAATTTTTTTACATCAATTACCTGTAAAACACAGTGTCAGAGATTATTTTTTTCCTTTATTTACTAATGGAAGTTAAGATCTTTTGCTCTAAACATAGTATCTTTCACTGTGGAAATAAAAGTTGCATGTCAGGGTCGTTTTCTGTCAGCCACATGAGCTCTGCAGAATGAAAGCAAAGGTTACTTGTTTTTGGTGAATTATGGCAAAACTACCAATAGCATAAAATCGCCATAGCAGTGGTATGCAAACAACTTGGAATAAAGCAAGCAATTGGAAGACTACAAGAGTAACCCTGGATGGTGAGCCACCCTCTGAGCTTTAAAGGAAGTGTCATGGTGGTGTATTTTGCCTTCGAGCTACACATTCTGCACACATCAACTACTCAACAACAGATAAGGGATTAGTACATTGGAT
The DNA here is from genome assembly GCA_008711295.1 of Anarhynchus alexandrinus. NCBI lineage: Eukaryota > Metazoa > Chordata > Aves > Charadriiformes > Charadriidae > Anarhynchus > Anarhynchus alexandrinus. The sequence goes on along the minus strand of VUYV01000087.1, from coordinate 2,793,576 downwards.
TCATACACTAAAATGGTAAGCCTTTGGGACCAAAACTGCCTCTTTTATTTCATGTTTACATTACCTAGCACAAAAAGTCGATTCTCAAACATTGAATCAAAACAGAATCGTATTGCACTATTGATGTGCTGCTGCCTTATCACAGCTCATCTGATGATGTCCGCAAAATTGCCTCAAGACAGAAAAATCACTGCATACTACCTGGTTGAGGTCAAGCTAATGGTCACATACTCTTTGTATATCCTTTACATATCCTTTATACACCTACATATATATATATGTATCTTTGTATATCCTGATGTGGACACACATGCTTAAGGCTGAACGTGAAAAGAGCTTCACAGGTAGGAAAGCCTATGAGGAGGTTCATCATCTTGTATGAAGATATAAAGGCGACAGATTCATGCTGTGTAAGAACATAGGGTCTACGGGCACACGCCAAGAGTCATCCTCAGTTTGGAAACACAAATTGCAGTCTGCAGGGATGAATATGTTGTAGCTAGCTGCAGAGTATGGAAACTGCACTTGAGGAGCCCAGTCAAGCTGAAATAAAACTATAAAGGCCTATGTCAAAAAAACATCACAGAAGTCTCCAGAGATGAAAGAATCTCTTCATTCCCATCTCAGAGAAAATGAGATGGCAAAGGAGTAAAAGAAAGGAGGAGGAGGATACCAAAAGATGCAAGCTGGTGCTCTTCCAGAAGGAATGTGAGTCAGCATTGCCTCTTGTTAAGGTCTGTGGATTATTTACCACAGTCTAGCTAGCCCTTAAACAAGAGAGCCTCAAAGTAGACACATGATGAATTCGCTCTCTCAAGTAGGCTACTTAAGCTACACTCTTGTGGTTTTTGAAAGAAGAAGAAACACTCCAGTAAAGAACAGTGTAAACTATATCTCAAATTTAAATATTTAGATTTTTTTATATATTGCACTTGAAATTCAGGCTGCATATATAAACTACAGATTTTTTTTTAGAGAGAAAAATGAAATAGTTGTAGTTGGGAAATTATGACACAGGATTTAGCAAATATTGAAGAGCTGTTTCACACTATTAAATCTCATCTTTAAAAGAAAAACTGCATGTCAGTGACTGACAGAGATTATAATGCTTAGGTTTAAGAGGAAATGAGATGATAGGAGTCTTATATTTACTCTTAAGTGGATCTGCAGCCAAGTGCTCTAAGGAAAAACACAGTAAGTCAACTCAGCATCTGCAAGATCAATATAATTCCTTAAGAGGAAAAAGTTCTCCGTTTAACTTATTTTTCTCCCACAGGGGACCGTGTCAGACTGTTGCAGGAAGCAGTAAATTGCAGAGTTTGTGGACTCTGTTCAGGCACAACAAGAAATCATTGTAACTCAAGTGATGAAGTCAAAACTACGGGAATCCAGTGGAAACTATTTTTCATGTTCTGAATTGCAGCTAGAGTTGTGGCTTTACGCTGTGTCAAATAAATGACATCGCTTGAGACCCAGATCTGCATAGCCAGAAGTACCAAGCTGAATAACCCAGAGCTTACAGTCTATAATGAGTTCAAGAGTAAATGCCACTTTTCTTGGGACTAATTTGTTTCTGCAGAGTATTCCATGACTCCAGGAAAGTTCCTGTCTTTTTTGATGAGAGACCTAATCCTGAGTAGCTGCTGTATTTGCATTTGATTGGTGTGGGTACGGCAAAGCGCTTAACTGGCTCCCAGCTTCTGCGCACTGCCATGCAGTGCTTTATGTCCACCCTGAAAAGTTTCTACTTCAGCCGATTGAATTCCAGAGCCTGAGTTTCATTAACCTGGGATGTGGGACAGACTTGGGGCGTGAGACCTGTTACACAACATAAAACTGCATGAAGGTGAAAAAGAAACCTGGACTTCAGTGCTGATCATGAAGATACCATAACCAAGCTGCACTGATGCTGGAAGTCAGTCCTGGGAGCCAAGCGCATGTAGAAAGCTTATGCCATCAAGTGTTTAGTCTCTATTGGCCAATATCACAAATAGCTCAAACTTCCAGTTTCACATCTAAAAGATTTTCTAGATTGCTGTTGATCCTTTTCAGGCCTTTTTCTCCAGGTTTGCCCCTACTGCTATTTCCCTCCCCTGTTCCTCAGAAGCTTCAAAACCCTTCCATCTCTAGAAAGATCCAGATTTTTTCTAAAGACAAACAGTCCATCATTCATTTCTAACACACTAGCTTTGAAAATAGCTGAGACTGTCTATTGAACTGGGGGTTTTCTGCTCTTCTAAGCTTCCCACTGGAAGATTCACAGACTCTAGTGACAGATATGTCACAAGTGGTGTCCAGTAGCAACAGCAACAATACTCCAAAATGTGAAGAAAGGACTAGGTTGAATGAGGTGAATTTTAGGTTAAAAATCCTTAGAATTAGCTGCTGTAACTGGTTTAGGAAGCTTAATGGGGTATAATAAACCATGGAGATTTTTTCCACCTTCTCTCAGAAGACACTTTTGATTGACGGGGCTCTATATAGCACTGTGCAGGTCAACGTGCACTTTATTAGTGCTATATAATTGTTGTTGGTGCTAGAAAATGGCATGTTGTGTTCACGAAGCCTAACATACAATAAGCTGCTAGGTGTCAATGCAAATTTAACATGCCAAATCAGCTAATAAGAAAATCAGATGCAGATGTAACCTATCAAAACATTTGATTTTTTAATTTTTTTTTCTACATCAAGCATAAATTCAGTGATTATTCCAAGGAAACATCATTATGTCAGATTGCAGTGGTTCACAGATATATCTCTATTTAAAACTGCATTACCACAAAGCCATTGTAAAACTTTTGATTCCTGTTGTAATTAATTTTAAAAGCAAACACTTCAACCCCACAGAAATGGAAAGTACTTGCTAGAGAGAGACAGAACTGGAAGTAGAAACATAGCAACTCCCATCCTTAACTCTGCATTCTTGTTTCTAGCTTTTGGGAGGGCTGGGAGAGTTCTGAGAAAAAATATGAACATGAATAGGGTTTCCATGACTGTATAGAAATTATTTGCTAATTAGGTTGTGCTAATTGCAATGTATTCATTTTAGGATAGAACTCCTCGACCGATTTATTTTACAGTATAGGTAACATGTATTTTCCCTACTAATACATTTTAATTTCTGTTATTGAATCACCTAGAAGCACACAATGGGGTAGATGAACACACAGATCAGCCAGGGAAGCAAGCACCTGACAGACTCAGTCAACTGAAGGCGGTGGCCAACTTTAGAGAAAAATTATGCAGAGGCAAAAAGCTGTGCACATGGTTTCTCTCTCCCTCTCAGGAAAAAAAAAAAATACAGTGTTTCCAGGACTGTTGTTGATAAAGCCACATTGAGACAGAAAAAGTATGTGAGAATCAGAGTCTGGATGACTTTGTGTGTCATGCTTATAAGGCCATCCATTTAGGAGAGGAAAGGACTGAAGAGCCAAAGGTGACTGATGAGACTTCTAGGAGGGTAAGGAGCATTGGTGTTCAGCCAGAGCCTCCCAAGGGTGCCCCAAAAGGTAGCCCTGCTCACCAACCCCCACGCCACCATGCTGGATGACACACAGATGCAGAAGAAGAGAAGAGCCATGCCACAAGCCATGGGAGAAAAGCAGTAACTGTGGACAGGCAGGAAAGCACAAAAAAAAAAAAAAAAAGGTGAAACAATCCCACAACCACATGTGCAACATCACCCTTCCCCAGGGGATGGACTGGTAACATACTAATGAAGAGCAGTTTGAAGGACAGCACTGAAGTCACATTCTGTGTGTGTAGAGACTGCTATGCCCACACATAGTTAAGATGAGCTTGTTGGACAAAACAAGAGGTTGGCAATAGGGCCTGGTGTTATAGACTGGATGGAGACATCCCGATAGTGACTGGCAGAGGGGTAAGGAAGGGCCTTCGGACAGAGGACAAGCAGATAGTGAAGGGACGCCGAGGGAAACGGGACATACTCAAAACTATGTTCTAGCAGTGTAATCTTGGCAACTACACTCTGGGGGAGCTGCACAAGGGAGGACTGCAGTTGTCACGGAAAAGATGCGAGGAAAAGCCTAGTCAAATATTTTAGCTGGATAACAACCACCCTATCATTGAGTTAATGTAAAACAGAATCTGCAAAAGTTACAGCGCAAGCATAGGTCAAGCTGAAGACTGAACTCGGATTACGGGTGACAGGTTAGACCATGGCAATATGTACTGTGATCAAGAAAGGAAATACACTCCAGCATGGAACTGAGAGGACACATAGTTTTACCTTTTTTTTTTCCTGCTTTTTTTTTCCTTTTTTGAAAAAGTTAGCATGGAGTACTTTTCACCACTGTGAAAATTTCCTGGCATGATCTTTAGGTACATGATGAATGTCTAAGCTTAACTAAACCATCTTCAGAGAAAAATTATAGAGATAATGGTCAAAGCCCTGAGGAATTAGTTGATTTGATAACTTTCTGTACAGTGTCATGATTCTAATGCTTGATATCTCAGTGCTACAGGAGGTCAAAAGACCGAAAGCAACTGCTGTCTACTTCCATATGAATGTGGAAATCCTCCCTTTGCCATAACCTTAACTTCCCAGTTCTTGCTGTGAAGCTAACTGAGCTGGCCAGAAGACAAGAATTCCTCCTCATGAAAAACACTGAGGTTTTGGCATTTGCCATTCAGACAAAAATGAGGGATTTCAAAATATTTCACCACAGGGAAAAGAATGTCTGTGAGTTACTCCAGAGCAGCACTGAATACACTTGTCTAGTGGTGATTCAAGTCTGCTCTCCTCAATTTCTGTAGCTGACTTTTCAAAGAAAGAGGGGAACACATCCAAATCTTCCTTTTGGATTCAGCTGTTCCTCTGAATAAAATTAAAATAGGAGGCTGAATGTTTCCTTCTCTTTGAATGAAAGGCCATTATCTACACATTCCTGAGACAGACTATGGGAAACATAAAGCAGGGTGATTTCTAACTGAATCAATATGGATGAAAGACGATGAGAACAGTTTTTGTATCTAGTACATGGAGCATAACATCAATTAAGAGCTGCACAAACTGCCAAGTGACTTAACACCAAACATACTTGAGGCACAAACAGTCACTGACTACGGATGTGTCGTGTACAGCTGACAGAGAACTCAGGGCAGGAGCAGGGCACCCATATGCTGTGGAATATCTTGTGGGTATGAATCCATGCAGCACCCATACAGGGAATGACAGAAGCACCTCGGTCCTCCCGATTCCTCAGTGACATTGCACTTGTACCTTGGAAAAACTCAGCGCAGAGATGGGACAGTTGGGTTTAGCTAGGAGTATCACTAAGTTAACAGTTAACACTGTCTCTGTTGGCATCCTCTACAATTGTGGTATTTAGCTCATGCTGTTGGATAGGGGCTGAAACCAATCACTTTCTGGTTAATCTGCCTTGAGTAACTACAGCTGGTGGGCCGGAAGAATAGTATTCTGAAATTAATTTGTAGTGCCTTGTAATAAAGGTTGCCGTTATCCAGCAAGAAGCATCCCCAGGCTAGCCCTGCCCCATGTTCTGAGAGACTGAGGAATGCGCAGGAGGAGAAACTTTCCATTTAAATACCTTCCAAATGTTTTCATGCTTTGCACAGTCCTCCTTTCCTTTTCGCAGACACTCTGTTCTCATAGCAATTGAGACTCTCCAGTGAAACTCACTTAGTTATCTGGATATTTTTCTGGATAAATTTGCCTTGTGGTTAAATAAATAAGAAGTTTTCTTGTTTAAACCCATTTTTGAAGATATCTCTAGTAAAAATGAGGCTACTTTGTTTCATTATACACCTAACCGGCTAACTTCTGCATGCTTCTTAAGCACAGGACATAGAAGAATATATGCAGTTTTATAAGGTTACATAAAAAGTTATAAATGTCTTATGTAAGTATTTGACTTGTTCATAGTCAATGGGAACTATTTGTACACATAAGGCAAGCAAGATTTATCCTGTAATGGATAATCCTTTCTTCATTTAATAAATAATCCTTTATTTACTTTTCCTCAGTTCTCAAAGTCAGTCTTCAGAACCTAAAAACACAACCCATGACCTCATTACCTTCTTCCATCATGGTGCTGGAAGCTTCAGGATGACTGAGCTTATGTTAACATGTTTGCACGGAACCATTCAGCCTTTTTTTCCCCTCTCCTTTGAAACAGCGCTTGTGATGAAGGCTGTTCAGAGAACGGCTGTGATGTTCCATATGTGATTTCAACATGATTCTACTTCATCCTAGATAAAACCCAACAAATTAGAAGTTTCCCATGAAAAGCACAGACCTGGCTCCCCATAAACATTATAGGGTGTAGCTAGGAGGAGAGCTGTCTGCTACTGAAGCTACTACTGTGGCCTGCATAACGCTGAATAATGCTGACAGGCTGAGGAGAATGGTGCCCATGGTTCAGCTGACTAAAGCGGGATGAAGCTTCAAACACACACACCTACCTAAAACCTAGTTCAGAACCTCGAACAAGCATGAGCGTGGTGCAGGCGCAAGCGCTATCAGCAGGCAGCACCCGCGCTGAACAAGTACATTCATTTACGCACTCCAGCTTGTTGCTGAGCCTGTAAGACAGGAGGCAGCTCTGGCAAGGCAGCTTTTCATTGTTGGTCCACTAAGACCCCTCAGCTAGCATTTGGACAGCAAAATGTTGCTGAATATCAGTGACAGTCCCAGTACGGTGTCAAGGCTGCAGGGGAGACCATCTTGCAGCCCCAGGGCCAGGAAAGCAGTGAGCTCCTGGCACGGGGCCGGCTCATGGGCTACCCCTTGCTCCCCTCCAACCCACTGAAGGTGGCCAAAACATCAGGAGGGAGGGCAGGCACGGCCGTAGGGGTGGCCCATAGGGTGCTTAGCAATACGCTTAGAGTAGGTCAGCCCCACTGCCTGCCCTGCCTTGTCTCCCTGCCCCTCATGGGGCAGGATTTGGAGAGGAGAAAAAAGTTAATTTCAAAGGGAGGCATGAATTTTAGAATTAATTGCAAGGGCTACCATTTGTTTCTTGTATTTCACCAGTCTATGGTTTAAGTGTGACTTAAAGTCTTTCCGATTTCAGACTTCAAAACCTCCCTACTGCACATCAGGACCATTCCCTAATCAGCTGCTCCAACTGCAGGAAATCTGCTGTAAAGGGAAAGAAATTCTGCCTGGACTAAATGATTTCCTATCCAGATGAAAGCCTCTAAAACAAAGCAACAGCACTTTGCAATACATGATTATAAATATTGACATGATTTATTTTAAAATGCTTATTAAAATTAGGCTCCTAATCCCACAGTGGAGCATTTAAATCAATGACAACCTTTTCCAAAATGGCAAGTATTCAACCAGTACTCCCTGAAATATATGGTGGCTTTGGTGACCAGCACTTCTGAATGCCAGGCTATTAATTTATGTGGCTATCTTTCAGCATCCAATTTGGCTTGACCTATATTTCAAAGATGTCTGGAGAATGAAGAATTTTAAATTCTGGCAACAATACAGCAGTTGCTATCAATGGGGACCTGATTTAGTAATAACGTTGTTGTGAAACAGACCATAAGATGATGATGTTTAAAATGGGACAAAATAACTCATAAGGCCCCTTTTCTTTTTGGTAAATTATGTACAGTGCTGCCTGTATTCCAGTTCCTGTAGCATGCTTCCTACCATCTGTTTTCCATTTTTCTTTAATTTCCATTCATGCCCTTTGGCCTATTCCCTGTGTTCAGAAGAAAACAGTAATTAAAGTTGACATTATCTCTGTGCATTTTCCAGACTACATAAATTGAAGATTTTTTTTTTTAATGTCCTTCTACGCTGGCTTATATCTTTTACTGCAAGATCAACCCTACTGTTCTTTTTTGTTCTTTTTAAGAACTGTCACGTAGCGACCAGTTACTGACTCTCATTGACCACAGTGATGAAGAGGTTTGGTTTTCACTGCATCTGATTTCCATCATTTCATTAGCACAGGTTTCAGTAAATATCCTGGTTCTTGCTAGAGTGTAAAAATTATCTTTAAGAATACAGAGCAATATAAGACGTGCACTATGTTTACAGCAAGCTCCTCACACTATCAATAGCCTCATGAGGTGAAACTCAGTATATGCATCATTTTTGTCCCACAAACTCAGAATAACTATTTGTTTTCCTTCACAGCTACAGACAAAAAGATCATCTTATTGCTCATATCTAAGAATAAACTGTGTATAAAAAAGCTGNAAACTATGTTCTAGCAGTGTAATCTTGGCAACTACACTCTGGGGGAGCTGCACAAGGGAGGACTGCAGTTGTCACGGAAAAGATGTGAGGAAAAGCCTAGTCAAATATTTTAGCTGGATAACAACCACCCTATCATTGAGTTAATGTAAAACAGAATCTGCAAAAGTTACAGCGCAAGCATAGGTCAAGCTGAAGACTGAACTCGGATTACGGGTGACAGGTTAGACCATGGCAATATGTACTGTGATCAAGAAAGGAAATACACTCCAGCATGGAACTGAGAGGACACATAGTTTTACCTTTTTTTTTTCCTGCTTTTTTTTTCCTTTTTTGAAAAAGTTAGCATGGAGTACTTTTCACCACTGTGAAAATTTCCTGGCATGATCTTTAGGTACATGATGAATGTCTAAGCTTAACTAAACCATCTTCAGAGAAAAATTATAGAGATAATGGTCAAAGCCCTGAGGAATTAGTTGATTTGATAACTTTCTGTACAGTGTCATGATTCTAATGCTTGATATCTCAGTGCTACAGGAGGTCAAAAGACCGAAAGCAACTGCTGTCTACTTCCATATGAATGTGGAAATCCTCCCTTTGCCATAACCTTAACTTCCCAGTTCTTGCTGTGAAGCTAACTGAGCTGGCCAGAAGACAAGAATTCCTCCTCATGAAAAACACTGAGGTTTTGGCATTTGCCATTCAGACAAAAATGAGGGATTTCAAAATATTTCACCACAGGGAAAAGAATGTCTGTGAGTTACTCCAGAGCAGCACTGAATACACTTGTCTAGTGGTGATTCAAGTCTGCTCTCCTCAATTTCTGTAGCTGACTTTTCAAAGAAAGAGGGGAACACATCCAAATCTTCCTTTTGGATTCAGCTGTTCCTCTGAATAAAATTAAAATAGGAGGCTGAATGTTTCCTTCTCTTTGAATGAAAGGCCATTATCTACACATTCCTGAGACAGACTATGGGAAACATAAAGCAGGGTGATTTCTAACTGAATCAATATGGATGAAAGACGATGAGAACAGTTTTTGTATCTAGTACATGGAGCATAACATCAATTAAGAGCTGCACAAACTGCCAAGTGACTTAACACCAAACATACTTGAGGCACAAACAGTCACTGACTACGGATGTGTCGTGTACAGCTGACAGAGAACTCAGGGCAGGAGCAGGGCACCCATATGCTGTGGAATATCTTGTGGGTATGAATCCATGCAGCACCCATACAGGGAATGACAGAAGCACCTCGGTCCTCCCGATTCCTCAGTGACATTGCACTTGTACCTTGGAAAAACTCAGCGCAGAGATGGGACAGTTGGGTTTAGCTAGGAGTATCACTAAGTTAACAGTTAACACTGTCTCTGTTGGCATCCTCTACAATTGTGGTATTTAGCTCATGCTGTTGGATAGGGGCTGAAACCAATCACTTTCTGGTTAATCTGCCTTGAGTAACTACAGCTGGTGGGCCGGAAGAATAGTATTCTGAAATTAATTTGTAGTGCCTTGTAATAAAGGTTGCCGTTATCCAGCAAGGAGCATCCCCAGGCTAGCCCTGCCCCATGTTCTGAGAGACTGAGGAATGCGCAGGAGGAGAAACTTTCCATTTAAATACCTTCCAAATGTTTTCATGCTTTGCACAGTCCTCCTTTCCTTTTCGCAGACACTCTGTTCTCATAGCAATTGAGACTCTCCAGTGAAACTCAGTTATCTGGATATTTTTCTGGATAAATTTGCCTTGTGGTTAAATAAATAAGAAGTTTTCTTGTTTAAACCCATTTTTGAAGATATCTCTAGTAAAAATGAGGCTACTTTGTTTCATTATACACCTAACCGGCTAACTTCTGCATGCTTCTTAAGCACAGGACATAGAAGAATATATGCAGTTTTATAAGGTTACATAAAAAGTTATAAATGTCTTATGTAAGTATTTGACTTGTTCATAGTCAATGGGAACTATTTGTACACATAAGGCAAGCAAGATTTATCCTGTAATGGATAATCCTTTCTTCATTTAATAAATAATCCTTTATTTACTTTTCCTCAGTTCTCAAAGTCAGTCTTCAGAACCTAAAAACACAACCCATGACCTCATTACCTTCTTCCATCATGGTGCTGGAAGCTTCAGGATGACTGAGCTTATGTTAACATGTTTGCACGGAACCATTCAGCCTTTTTTTCCCCTCTCCTTTGAAACAGCGCTTGTGATGAAGGCTGTTCAGAGAACGGCTGTGATGTTCCATATGTGATTTCAACATGATTCTACTTCATCCTAGATAAAACCCAACAAATTAGAAGTTTCCCATGAAAAGCACAGACCTGGCTCCCCATAAACATTATAGGGTGTAGCTAGGAGGAGAGCTGTCTGCTGAAGCTACTACTGTGGCCTGCATAACGCTGAATAATGCTGACAGGCTGAGGAGAATGGTGCCCATGGTTCAGCTGACTAAAGCGGGATGAAGCTTCAAAGACACACACCTACCTAAAACCTAGTTCAGAACCTCGAACAAGCATGAGCGTGGTGCAGGCGCAAGCGCTACCAGCAGGCAGCACCCACGCTGAACAAGTACATTCATTTACGCACTCCAGCTTGTTGCTGAGCCTGTAAGACAGGAGGCAGCTCTGGCAAGGCAGCTTTTCATTGTTGGTCCGCTAAGACCCCTCAGCTAGCATTTGGACAGCAAAATGTTGCTGAATATCAGTGACAGTCCCAGTATGGTGTCAAGACTACAGCCCCAGGGCCCTACATGGAAGGAGAAGTTGACTAAAGTGAAAGCTGCAGGGGAGACCATCTTGCAGCCACAGGGCCAGGAAAGCAGTGAGCTCCTGGCACGGGGCCAGCTCATGGGCTACCCCTTGCTCCCCTCCAGCCCACCCAAGGTGGCCAAAACATCAGGAGGGAGGGCAGGCACGGCCGTAGGGGTGGCCCATAGGGTGCTTAGCAATACGCTTAGAGTAGGTCAGCCCCACTGCCTGCCCTGGCTTGTCTCCCTGCCCCTCATGGGGCAGGATTTGGAGAGGAGAAAAAAGTTAATTTCAAAGGGAGGCATGAATTTTAGAATTAATTGCAAGGGCTACCATTTGTTTCTTGTATTTCACCAGTCTATGGTTTAAGTGTGACTTAAAGTCTTTCCGATTTCAGACTTCAAAACCTCCCTACTGCACATCAGGACCATTCCCTAATCAGCTGCTCCAACTGCAGGAAATCTGCTGTAAAGGGAAAGAAATTCTGCCTGGACTAAATGATTTCCTATCCAGATGAAAGCCTCTAAAACAAAGCAACAGCACTTTGCAATACATGATTATAAATATTGACATGATTTATTTTAAAATGCTTATTAAAATTAGGCTCCTAATCCCACAGTGGAGCATTTAAATCAATGACAACCTTTTCCAAAATGGCAAGTATTCAACCAGTACTCCCTGAAATATATGGTGGCTTTGGTGACCAGCACTTCTGAATGCCAGGCTATTAATTTATGTGGCTATCTTTCAGCATCCAATTTGGCTTGACCTATATTTCAAAGATGTCTGGAGAATGAAGAATTTTAAATTCTGGCAACAATACAGCAGTTGCTATCAATGGGGACCTGATTTAGTAATAACGTTGTTGTGAAACAGACCATAAGATGATGATGTTTAAAATGGGACAAAATAACTCATAAGGCCCCTTTTCTTTTTGGTAAATTATGTACAGTGCTGCCTGTATTCCAGTTCCTGTAGCATGCTTCCTACCATCTGTTTTCCATTTTTCTTTAATTTCCATTCATGCCCTTTGGCCTATTCCCTGTGTTCAGAAGAAAACAGTAATTAAAGTTGACATTATCTCTGTGCATTTTCCAGACTACATAAATTGAAGATTTTTTTTTTAATGTCCTTCTACGCTGGCTTATATCTTTTACTGCAAGATCAACCCTACTGTTCTTTTTTGTTCTTTTTAAGAACTGTCACGTAGCGACCAGTTACTGACTCTCATTGACCACAGTGATGAAGAGGTTTGGTTTTCACTGCATCTGATTTCCATCATTTCATTAGCACAGGTTTCAGTAAATATCCTGGTTCTTGCTAGAGTGTAAAAATTATCTTTAAGAATACAGAGCAATATAAGACGTGCACTATGTTTACAGCAAGCTCCTCACACTATCAATAGCCTCATGAGGTGAAACTCAGTATATGCATCATTTTTGTCCCACAAACTCAGAATAACTATGTTTTCCTTCACAGCTACAGACAAAAAGATCATCTTATTGCTCATATCTAAGAATAAACTGTGTATAAAAAAGCTGTTGCCCTGATAGACTGCTGTACACTGAAAAGTACAATTATTTTGAGTAATTCTGGACCTGCTCTTACTGAAATCAAGTTCATTTTTAAATAGTCCATAGACTAGCTTGAACATAAAGAAATACTGGACTAAGTTGTTATTTGAACCCAGTAGTCATTGCTCCCAAAGGGGCACAAGTGCACTGGTGCGTTGGGAACAAATAACAGCAGAACCATGCCAACTCTGCTGCCATGGGAGCTTTCCGTAAGGACAGAAAAGGAGAGACATGCATGTCCCCTTCTCATTATATATATGCTGTAGGACAGATGGACTTTGATTCTCCAGATTAAGAGTCATTCACATACTAACAAAGTTAAATGAAGGCTTTCAGCTCACAGCTGAATTTGCCTTGGAATTGAATATCTGCATGATCTCTTTTTTAATTCTTCATTTTCACTTTTTAGCCTTAGCAGTGCCTTATCACAAAGTTTGCATGTAACATTACCCCATTACCACAGGAACTTTAAGAACAGCAACTTATTGTCCCTTTCTCTTGCAAAATAACATTTGACTTTCAGTTAGTTTTATATTAAGCCATATTTCATGACAATGGTGTCAAAGTCCTAAAATACAGTCTGTCTTTGACACTGGAGTTGTGTTATACGACCACAGTCTTGTGTTTTGTGGCTGCCTTTTTGGGAGTCATATATTTTAAATTTGTCATATATATATATAAATCACCTCCAGGAAAATGGAAATTGTGCCATTAAAATCATATATATGAACTTTTCAAATATTTCCTTAGCAAACACTGTCTTACAATAGCTCCAGACAATACATAGACACAATACACAACCTGTGTGAAATGTATTTGCAGTACACCGAACAGTTAACTGAAGACACCTGGAGGATGCCCCTATACCAGCCTTAATAAAAGATAAGTAGAAATTTAGAAGCCATGTATTAGCTCCTCAAATACATATCAAAGAATGATTTGTCTTCTGATTCAAACACTTCTATGTGCCACATGAAATATTTCAGAACCCATAAAGCATCATAGAAATAATCTGAAAACTGCAAGGCAGAGCACCTCTGCCAAAAAAAAAAAAAGAAAAATGGTGATGTAAAAAAGGAGGTATGAAAATGATATGAAAAGAATAACAAATAGAAATTACTGTAATACAGTACTAATGCTTGCTAGGTAATACTCTTGTCATTAATGCAGTCATCCTTTGGAAAGAGATTTATACACATTATATATGCACAAATGCATGTGTGTGTTTTCATATTGATTTTGTGAGTTTTCTTTGTATTTTAGATATATTACCATAGCATTTTAATGGTAATCTCTTATTTTCTAATAGTAACTAAGGATCTCCTTAGGAGTTAGTTGAGTTTAAAGCCTAGAAAAGGAGTTATAACTTTCTGTTGAAGAAATCTATCTTCCATGAAACAAACAGTCTCCCAGCCTGCCAAGTGGAAGAGTTCAGAGCTGGCTAAAGATCGAGCCATCACCAATGCACCACGTCCTGCATATACTTCAGATGATCGCGCCTTTCCATTTTCCAACCTCTCAGCAATCTCCAAAACACCCCAGAAAGCTAGTGCTATGACAAGAAAAGACAACTCCTTTCCCTGATCACCATCATCCAGATCCCAGGAAAACAAGCCAGTGGAAGCATCGGCAGGAGGCCCAGTACTGACAAGCAGGAGAAAGGTCCTCCTTCCCTGTTGGCTCATTCAGTGAGTTACTCCTCTCCGCCCTTTCACTTCTTACCTCTCTACTTGCCTCCCCACTTCCTTGCTATCTTCCCTCTGCTCTTTCTTCTCACCATTTTGCTTTCTCAAGTCACTTTCTTTTTATGCATTAAGAGTTTTCCTAACGTGCTGCCAGACTGCACCCGTGAGTACACAGAAACAAGGATGCCACCTCAGAGCCGAGCTGCAGAGGGGGAACATGTGCTCCGGGTGCTTCCATATTGATTGCAGACATTTTGCTCCTAGTTGAAAAGATCCATCTATTCCTCTATAGCAATGGATTTGTTACTTCCTTCAATATCACTTTCCTTTAGCAAAATTAACTTCAGGTTTGTTTTACAATTAAGAAAAAAAGCCAAAACAAACAAAACCCACAAAAAACCCCGCCAACAGTGATCTCTAGCAGGTTGAACAAATCAAGCTGCATGCCATTTGTTTATTCCTCTGCACTGATTTCAGACAGATGTATGTAAAAATTAGTGCAGTTAAGAACATAGAGATTTGCTGAAGTTACAACAACGGTGTAACTGTTGTTGGCAAGAACAGATAGGTAGCTAGATAAATAACATAGCCCTAACAACCAGCACTGGGTTTGGGGCTGGAGTCTCCCCATGTCTAACATAAATGTTGACTTCAGTGGAACTCCTAAAGATACTCGAAGCTACACACACTACTGAGTATTTGCTGTCTCAAAGGCATAGTTACCAAAAACAATGCAAGCAAATATTCTAAAAAAAAATAAACAAAATTAAATTAATACAAACCTACTATGGTCAATTTTCCAGTGTAGAAATAAGGATATTATTTTGCAGTCTTCCATGTTGCAGCTGGTCCTAAAGTCACTTGATATTCATTATTTGCTATTTTTGAAACTTGTCATGGAAACCTGTCAATATAAATCTTAACTCTACTTATGAAAAACCTTCATATGTATCATGAAGGTTTTTTCTAGTTTCTGGATAGAGAACTCTGATACAAAATGAATCTTCAGTATAGAGTACGAGGGGTTTTTTAAGCTAGCTACAAAAAGTGGGGTTTTTTTCCATTGGATTTTCTTTAGTCCATCTCACAAAATCTTTTTAGAAGCCTAAAGAGAAAGACGTAACTACTGGAGCCAATTTTCTTATTTCCACATTTCTCCAGTTTCCCAATATCTTATCCTCTGCATATTTCATCTTTCCTCCCACTTATTCAAGGATATGGTGAACAACGTTGATATCTGCTCCAATTAAAGCGGAGTGTGGATTCCTTTCAGACTTTAATTAGTACTACACAGAATGAGGATGTATTTAACTTAGAAATACAGCTTGCTTCTGCAATATCCATTGCATCCAGATCAATAAATCATTTAAATCCTATGGGACTGAAACTTCCTGAGGCACAGAGGTCAAGCTACAGTGGAACTAGCAAATATCAGTTTCTCACAGATGTGCAATTAGAACATCTGTTTGTGTCCTCTCTGCCTATTAAGATGTTTATTCTGTTAATTGTAGGCAAAACATGTAATACCACTGTATTTTTTATCCATCCAATAATACTACTGTATTATTTTATCCATGTAGCCACTGTATTTTTGTTTTTGTTCTAACACGAGGAACTTAGCATCCTATATTCAACTTAAACAAGCTGTCAGCATAACAATTAGTCACTGCTGTATTTTTAACAGAGAATATCAAGCTTGGCAAAAATTCGGATGACAGATGCTAGGTGACCTGAAAATACTCTGCTACAATTTCTGCCCTAAACAAAAAACAGTAGTGAACTTGTCAGTTCAGAATCACCTTCTTTTCATATGTTTAAATCCAGTAAGTTTCTGTTCTGTAGCAATAAAGGGAAGCTGGTGGGATTTTATATGGCTGTTGATTTCATATGAGTGAAACTAAACAGCATAATCTGATCTCTCTCAGACTCTGGTCTTGCAAATATGTACATATGTGCTTAACTTTGAGTTTGTGAGTAGTTTGCACATTCTCATCAGTACGTTTGCACTCTGCCAGCATTTGCATCATACAAAATGAAAAGTGTTGTAAATGAAACTCTATCCACAGTGGTGGATGCCTGGTAAGTGGAGCCAAGGCCTCTGAATCTATTCATGCAGTACAAATATTTGCAGGATGGAGGTATTACAAGGCAGAGGAAGCAGCATGACTGGAACGCCAGACTTAGAGTCCAGAGTCTTCTCCAAACTGCTGTTTACTTATGACAGGAACTTGGCATGCTCTTTAAGTTCCCTTTGTCTCTGTTCCTCTGTCCATCTCTGCAAAGCCAACTAAAATCCAGAGATGAGAACCAGTTTTCTAAGTGCTAAGCTCATTATTATTGCTCCTTTGGGGGCAAAACTCCCTTACTAGAGAGGATTAGGATGCCAGTTGTCACTTATTAGAGCTAACAACATGCAAACTTCATGAATTCATGTGCTTTTGCTACCTCTGTTGTTGACAAATAACTGTCGTCTCTTAAAAGGATGCACAGCCCAACTGGCGCCGAATCGAGAACCAAAACTTCCACTGGCTTTCTTGCATTAAGGAGAGTGGCATGCTGACCTGAAGTGCCCAAGGCAATAACAGTTGAAAAAGTGTACCGATCCTCCCACCTCTGGTATCACCACCCATTTCAGAAGGTATCAGACTGATAGAAGCTTTGTTTGCCATGAGCTGACCCATAAATTATCTTCTGCTTCACCTGCCCTCTTAAAAGTATAAGTATTATTTTTCAAACAATTATTTCTCAAATGCATAATCATTAGAAATGTCAGTAAAATAATAACTTGAGGGTGCTTCCTGTTAAATTTGTTAATAACCACATCCTCTGCTAATAAACACCTAGGCCTTTAGCCTCAAGTTTATTTAGCCCAGGATACGGGTATTATTACCTCATTAAGAGGAAACACCCTCAAGATATTATTTAAGTATCTCCAGAAGGAAAAACAGCTGAGTGAGAAGGATGTATAGGCCAGCTGTTTAAAATTCACTGGGTAAGGCAATTTTACAGGTAAGTCATCAAAAATTAGATTTACATTACATAAAGAAATACTTATTTCTTACATTATATCATGCAGTTACCTGCGTGTTTACAGGAACAAGCTGAAGTCAGGCAGAGTTAAGGGAAGGCCCTGAATTAAATTTCCTGGGCATGGAGCACTTAGCAATACCACAATAATTATTGGGTTTGCTGTTCTCTACTTTTGCTGTTATGCCAGAAAATGTTGGAGACGCTTTGCTTTGCTTTTCCTCTTCAGAAAAGGCAGCCTTTTAATGAAATATGATGAAGCTGTTCCTATAGCATTGTCCCTTCAGTTCACATGCTTAAATCTCAGCATGTGGGTAAGTTTTTGTAGAATCCAAAGCTGAGATATTAAGCATTATTGCATCCTTTTGATTAGAAAGCAATTTAAAATAAATTCTTAGATATGTTTACAGGACCAATATATATCTTTAAATAGTGCAGCATCATTTTATATAGTCTCCAGATGGGCACATTGTTTTAAAAGAAGTATCTTTGTTTACTTTTTTTTTAATGATGAAAAAGTAACAAATTTAGGCACTTATATGAAGTCTTAGTATTAGATATGCTCCTCAAGAACAAAATGGTTTATATATTTTCAATACATATTCATTTGAAGAATTAGTTTTACATAGCAATATTTCAGTGGAAGCAAACACTGAACAGATGCTTTCACTTCACAACTCATGTTTTGAAAGAAAATTTTAAAGATGCTGATTGCGCTACTCGGCACGATGTGCAAGGGAAAAAAAGTCTAAAATTTGCAATGTGAACTCCACTTCTAGTGAAACAAGAACTTGAGAGTCACAACTGGGAATGGAAAATGTTATGAAGCAAGATTAGTTCAAAGAGAACTGTAGATGCACTATACATCAATTCAAGGCAATTGCTTTAATTCGGCGGAGCTGTGTGTTCAAAAAGCACATTTTAAAAATACGGTAATAATGACCAGCCTCAAATCAGTGCTTGAAAGAGGCCTGTTTTCCTGCTTTGTCCTCTTGCTCACCACATGGAAAGTCAAGTCCACTGCCTCCCACAACATCCTCATGGACAAACTGATGAAGCACAGCCTAGATAAGTAAGTGACACAGAGGCGGACAGAAAAGTGGCTGAACTGCTGGGCTCAAAGGGTTGTCACCAGTCGCATGACAACCAACCAGAAGCCAGTCACCAGCAGAGATAAGATGCCACAACAATTTTATATTTCTTTACAAATATTAAGTATTACAGTAATTATGTACACTACTTGACTCATCCACAGTCAAAGACCAAGCCTGTACTAGAACCAAAGCATGGAGGACTTCTGACAACTATTTTGTCATATTTGTCACGTACGGTAATTCCACAAAGGTTTCACTCAATAAGCAGCAATGAGAGCCAGTTGGTATTCACACAATTACTGCCCCTCCTTTTTCAACTGCAGTTTGTTCATAGTTCCCCAACTGATAGATTCATCCCACTTCCTCACCAAGCATTTGGAAAACATTTAAAATACATAACTCCAAAATGGCACGGATTCCATATGCCACCGCATTGACAGAATCACAGAAACTTCACCCTTGTTTTGGTGAAGGTCTGAGGATGATTTTTACTACAAATAAGAATACCATGATGCTAATGGCTCCAAATGTTTTTACAAATATTCTTTTACATATGTTCAAGGTCCAAAAAAAGTAAAATAAACGCAAAATAAACACACAGATTTGCTGCCACAAGTCATCTTGTTGTCAAAGACTGGCACATCACCAAGGATGAATTTCCCTGTCATTCCTGAGAGTTCCCTGTGAATTTCCCTGTGATTCTTATTGAATCACGGAGGAAGCTCCCAAGCTGTATGAAGTGTGAAAACAGATGTCTTAGTAGAACTCATTCATCAATAGACCCAAACAATTTTCCTTTCTGATTTTAAAGATAACAGGATTAAAAATATTCCACAAAAACATAGCTATCGCTTTCTCTTCTCTTCTCTTTTTCTAACAGAGGCTCTGACACAAACATAAACATAACTACCAAAAATCTAAGTTCAAATCTATTCCCATTTCAAAAAACAAAAAGCTTGGCCTTATTGAGCTTCAGTTACTTAGCTTGCCACGCAGGATCAATGTTCTAATGGAACCATTTGCATTTTTTTTTTTCTTTTTCCTACAGCGTTGTGCCTTCTGCCAGCTTTTCAGGGTTATTTTGTACACAGCTGTCATAGAAAAGAGGAATGGATGTACTTTTAAAAGAAAAGCTATTGTGTTTTAGATCTCATAATGTTCCCAATCTGAAAATTGGAAAATAAAATTTGACACTGGCACATAAAAAAAAATAACTAACATCAGAGCAGAGGGAAGACTCAGAAACAACTCCTGCAGACTCTGGAGAACCCAGCACTGTCAGAGATGAGAACCATCGGCTAGAGGAAGCTGGAAAAGGCAGCAAAGAGACAGAAAATAAAGCTTGTTAATTTGAGACACCAAAAAGATCTCTGGAAGGGACTGGTCACTGTGCCTGCCCAGCTTAGGGAAAGACTAGGAGCTGATGGCTGTCCTGGCACACAAGAACATCTCACAGAACTAGCCATTAAGAAGGAGAGGAATGACAGAGGATGTGCAGAGCCAGCTGAGAAAAGTTGGTTTTGCAAAAGCAGAGGTCCCACTGCACGGAGAGGAACTGGCAAGCCTTTGACCTCTGAGCTCTTCCTGATCTTACTGATCAGTGTTTGTGGCATTAGCGGCTTGACAGCGTCTTTCACAGGCCACATCACCACCTTCCTAAGTATTCTTTCTCCAGAGCCACACAGCCAGGTTTTGCAAACAGTGACTCCATTATCCACAAATAGAATATGACCGCAGGCAAAGAGTACTCAGGAAAACCCACTTTAAACCACAGGTCCTGCATAAATGCCAGTGGTGAACAGAGTTAAAATGTCATTTTGAAATGAGTACAGAAATGTGGTGTGGAGAACATCTGTATCCATCCAAACAGAAACTTTTTTTACAGCACCTGCCTCTTCAGCACCTGCCTTCATTTCTCCCCTATCCCCCCAAAAAAGGGGATTGCTGCAGATAACATGGTTTGGTTTTGATGTTAATGCCTTAATTGTGTACTAATAACAATACAGTAATTTAAATATAAATAATTTTAAAAATCAATTGATTTTTGTAAACAAGGTTTATGGTGGCTTGGTCACACCGTTAGCTTTTCTAATGCAAAATGCTGAAAAATATTACTAGTTATATTGAAAAAGGAGGCTTCTAATGTAGTTATCCACATAATATAGGATGCTATATGATGCAAACTGTTACGAGAGGGTTTTTTTTTTTAAACAGGTTTAAATTAATTTAGCAGGCAGCTGCTGCTAAATAACACACAAGCAATGCTTTTATTTTCTAAGACTTTTTTTTTTTTTTTTGCAATTTTTGCAAGATTTGTTTAGAAAGTGCTATGATATTACCTGATTTGAATTTTACATGGATGCCAGCATAGGCTCCCAGCGTGGAATTACCCCTTAAAGACAGCAAAGACTACATCAGGCGAGACCATCTGCTTGCAAACGATGGATTTGGGGGAGATCTTTGGTCATCCTTTCTCTCCTACAGAGACAGGACTACTACCAAGGCATATCTGCTCTGTATATGTAACGCTGTGGATTATGACTGTTCTGCTTATTACATTTAGTTTACTAACTAGTTATCTAAATATTTTTACTAAATTATTTACCATTCAAAACTTTCCTGAAGGTTCTGCAACATACCTGCAGATGTTTCAATGCAAAGCAGAACACAGAGGACCTGCCTGTCAAAGGTACACGGGGCCTGGATGCCGTCATACGCACACACATTGGCCTCAGCTCAGAAATCAGCATTGTGTGTATATAAGGACTTTTTGCCTTTGTTTTCGTTTTATGAACATGTTATGATTCAACAGGAATGAAGTCAGGCAATGCAAGGGGAAGCCCAAGCAGTCCTCTTTATCAACTGGCAACCTTCTGCCAGAGGATGTTGTTACTATTGCAGGCTAACTTGGATGCTCCACAGAGCTATCGTACACTTTATATATGCACACATTAAAAAAGTAAAGAGGCATCGTCTGGAAAGAGAATAGGTTGGAAAAGGAGCAAGAAACCTTCAAAATTAGAACAGAGAAAACCACCTGAGTGCACGAAAACTCTGAACTCGGGAATTCATAAGACAGACCTAAGTGAGCCCCAGAGGACAAGCCTGGTCACCAAGCCACTCAAAATCCACTTTCTGTCTGCCATGTATTTCTCTTTGGGGTTTCATAGCTTCCTGCCTTCCAGTCAAACAAGAATTGTCTTTAAAAAAAAAAAAAAATCAATTTAAAACAAGTGGCAAAATACAGATCATCCTGTGGGGAGAAAGAGCCGCATCCTGGCTCTCCCTCTATACCTTTATTATTGCTGACTCGACACTCAGCCCCCAAACTATGGAACAAGGCATTCCTGTTAGCGGAATCTAACACTCTGAAATTAGGCTTTTAGATAACGAGCTGATGTTTTCTGTCTCAAAAAACTGCAGAACAGAAACAACTCCTCCCTTCTGTTTCCCTGCATGTCCATTTTGTGAATGCGTATAATAAACAAGTTCAGCTTTTCCTGCAACCTCAGTACGTTGAGCTCCCCGCCGAGCAGCAGCGAGGGACCTGAAGTATGTTCAGGAGTCAGCTGAAGCTCATGGTTTTGCTACCTGCGCTCCTTCTTGCTGGAGCGGCACCCACCTCCGGCAACCTCTCGGTCAGCATACCAGAGCCCTGAAGGAACGGCATGTTTGTAAACCAAACAGGAAAGAGGACTAAGCCAGACACTTACATCACCTGACAGATGTGTTTCTCCAGCATGCAAGTTCATTTAAGGCTCTTTCATGGCATGTGTTGACCCAAAAATCAATAAATAAATGAATAAGTAAATAAAGGGGGGGGAAGGAAGGAAGAAAAGAATGAGAGAGAGGGAGAGAATTGGTGTCATGCTCAACATGTTTTGCACCCTGTAAAAAGGAATTAAGTGACTCAAGCTCCCCACCCCCCTTCTCCTTTATGTCTGGAAGTGAGCCCTTCTGAAATACTATAGCTACTGGCAGCACAGCAACACATAATAACATGGTAGCAACACATAAAACTGTCAGTCTTCAATGGAAATAGATGGTTAGGCTGAGGGGGTAAACAGACTAAATCAATTTGAACATGCATGTTAAGGACTGTGAAAGGGCAGAGTTTAGTGCTGCTAGGCTGGAAAACATTTGTCTCTGTCTCGTTGTATTTCCCTGCCGTTCAGCGGCATCCACCCACAGGCCTCTCACTTGGCTCCAGTCAGACTCCACGGCTGATTAATGGCAGCTGGAGGTGTCCAGTAATTTCCTCACCTAATAATAAACTACAACCCAAAACAGGGGTTCCCCTCAGGCCCACATTTAACATAACTCTACTCACTACCAGGAGAAAGCCAATTACCATGTGTCTGCTCAGGTCTTTGAGATAATGCACATCTAAGTGGCTTTGAGAGGTTACTTGGGGGACTTTGGGCACGTCATTTTTGTCTGTAGCGGGGTAAACAAAGCTCAGATAGCATCTGCATCACTCTTATACAGGGATCATAAAAGGAAAAAAAAAAAAGGAGGGGGAAGAGATGCCATTTTTGCAATGGGAAAACAGTCTCCTCTAACAAATCTTAACAGCAACATGACCTCAAAAACAGAGAGACTTTCTCTTATCCTAATCCCAGGGTCACCAACACACACAATTATGATTTCAGTGGCTGAGGCTTAAGCAATCAGTCTGGCTCACCACTTCCTACCCAAGGGTGCCCAATAAAACCTTTTATATGACGACACATCCTCAACAAGAACTTTTCCAGATTTTGTTAGCAATTAAAGCAAAGCCTTGTTGCTGAAAGAGTTGCATGGATTTGTGTATTCAGTATTAAGAATATAAAGCCAGTATTGTTTACATGGGATATCATATTAACTACATAGTATTACCTCCACATTAGTAACTACACTGGTTTAATAATCATTACAAATGAGAATTTTATTTTTTTTAATGTTACTTAGGTGAGCAGCATCTCAACTTCTGTACAGTTACTTGAGTAAATAAGGGATGAAGGTTTGGCTGTAGATAATTGATAGTAGTATTAAAAGCATGAAATAATCTATCAATCCTTTAATTGACAGCAGTTTAACATAAAAATGCATGCAAAACACAGGATTATTCCTTGTGCACCTAGAAGACCCCCTTGTAGCCCAGTCCTCCATGCACCAGTATTATGAATTTTCCAGTACCACATTTCAGTTTCTTTTTCCCAGGAGATAACTGGAAGTTACGTATGTAGAAATGCTAGTAACGTCATGTGTGATACATATTTAGCTATAGAGCACACCACCTTTGACATAAGCAAGAGTAATGCCACAGATTATGACATCAGAGATTTCTAACATGCATATTTATACAGATGTAGATATATGAAATAAATAATATGTAATTAGATGTAAAAAAAAATACTGGAATAATATTTAGTTCATACTGTCCTGCAAAAAGAAGAAAGGTCTGAATATCCCAGTTTCTTGGTGAAAGGGCTATCTCAAGCAATGCAGATGCCAACATTTTTGCAGTAGTACTTCCTCACTGTAGGGACAGGATATACTTGGGGCCAAAAAGGAAGTAAATCATGTTCCATACTGTTTGACAGGTCCTATTAATACCTGCAATTCGTAATCTCTGTCAAAATTTCAAAAGCAAAAAATGCATGTGTTTATGTGCACATGAATGTGCTTCTCCACAGGAACAAATCTAATTAACATGTGGACACTGAGGAAAGATTGTCAGACACACAGACCATTGCTGGCAGTGTCTGCTCACACAGGCAACTGCTGGCACTAGGGGATTAAAAGGTAATATAATGATTTCTTCAAAAGTCTTACAACAGCTTGGGAGGAAACTGATTTTTCCAGACATCTGTGCAAATGGATTTTCCATTCTCTTCAAAAGTTTTTTCCTATCCCTCCCCTATCTTCCCTCCCTGAGGCACAGATCATCAGAAAGACATTTAAAACAATTCTGGGTATTGCTTTTATGCTATCCCTTATGCAAAGAGATAATGTCTTTTCTGCCATAGTTGTCACTACATACAACTTTGCAATATGCTAGAAATGGCATAAGAAAAAACAGCAATCAAGGAAACAAATGCAGATATGAAAGGCAATGCATTAGGAACTGTTTTTCCCCGTCATGCTTCAGCAGGCCATTTAGGCCATTTCACCGGAGGTGCTGGTTCTCACCAGGAAATCAGAAGCAAGGCCAACTTCAAGCAGCACTTTTTAAAAGGTTAGGAGGCAGAAAGCTGGTTTTAGCAAATAGCAAAACATCTTTCTTTTATTTCTTCCACTCTTGTACTAAAAGTTGAGGCTCAAGTATAGAGCCTCTCCTCTCAAACAGGGATACCTACTTAACATCTCTAATCACGTTACTTTTCCCATTTCAAAAGGCTACATACGTGGCAGGTCAAGTCTACACATTAGTGATTATAGGACTACAGTGGAAACTGCCTTCCAGTGTCACAGAATTTGGTTCAGAACTACAAATTTCTTAAAATCAAGGCCAGCTGACAGATGGTCTCTTTCAGACACACGCACTTCTTTTCTAAGAATATCCTAATCTTCCTGACTAGTGAGGAGACTTTCTCCCATGTTGGACAGCAGAAGGGAGATACAGAGACAAGTATAATACATTCCCAAATTTTGCCTCAAGAGCATAGCAATTTTGCTTACATTTGTCTCAAGAACAAGTAAGCATGACTGCTTAACATCACGCAGTTAAGTGGCTTCCTAATACAAATTGCAATAGCCTCACTTTTAGAAGTTACAGAAGGACTTGCATCTAATTAGCAAATAAGCCGTATAATTAGCATCAACCATATGATAAGTGAATCTGATGAGCGCCCTGACACTGTCAACAATATAGAATTACGGTAGCTTGTTATGAGCACTTGCTGTATTATGTTTTAAATTGAAGAGCAATATTTTTCTCTGTATATTAATAATACATTTTACATATGTTTAAAATTAATGCTTTGCTTTCTTCACATGGGAGAAATACTAATATACTCTGTGTTTTTTCTTTCAATATTAAACCAAATAAAAATGAATCAGTTATGTAAACAGATACATGAGTGGCAAGTCCAGAGAGCACCCGAAGCTGCACAGGAGAAGGCTACTTAGCGTTTTGCAGAAGTGAGTTTGTACATGCCCCTTTTGCAGTTCCCTCCCTGCCCTGCTAGCAGTCAGTTGAAGCATCCCTAGGTAGGCAGCTCCACTTGACATCAAACATTGATCCACAAAGGGTCAGTTCAGGGGTCAAGAGTTTCTCAGCAGAAAGCAGTCTCTGGCCTGCCTCCTTCCCCAGGCCAAGGACAAGGTCTCCAGTCCTTGGGGGTAACAGAGCCAGGGGGAAATTAAAGTAGGTGCCTTAGTTCTCTGCCAAAAGAAAACCATAATTAAGCCCATTCCCTGTGCTATGTCTGCAGCAGGAGACAAGACCCCTGTCCACTGGTGTGGGTGACTGTAATTCACATCACATAGTCTTAGATAACTTCACTAGTTGTCTTAGACACCCCCCACCTTCAGCATCAATGAAGAGAGACAAGAACTTTTAATATGGGATTCACCTGACCTGTTTTAGACGTTCACTTTAGTGCCAGCCACCCTATAGAATCAACTGTCCTATAGTAGGAGTCCCTGTATTTCCCCATTTGCTATGAAAAGGACCAAAGACAGTAAGTTCAAAGATGTCAAGATGGGCACCTGGTCAGGTTTTTCCTTTTCCTTTCCAACTAACCACATCAGCAAATCAAGCAATCCCACCCCACTCCTGGACCCCTACTTCACCGTGCTATGTCATCTTTGGCCATGTCTCATATCTTGCCCATGGAAAAACAGCTCTCTCTATCCAGGTAACGTTGCTGTGCTGCCTTTGTGATGGTGGTTGCCTCAGCTCTGTTCTTAGAACTCTCAGACTAATTTCCCACCTGAGGTTTCACAAGGTGAGACATTTGCATGTATGTCAGAGCATGGTCTGTTCTTTTCATTGGGGAATTTTGTTTGGAAAAACAGAAGTTCTTCCTCCTGACAATTTTTAGAAGCTACTGCCATGGACTTGCATTTTTTTTCAGTATACGTGAGCTTATGAGATCACAGGCTTGTGGTGTGCTTTGTGGTCAATAGTAGTCAGCCAATTAAAAAGACAAAATGTGACAGAGAAAGTGAGCTTTGTAAAGGGTGTCTAGCAATTCAGCAGTCTACGGGGTAATAGAGAGAGCACAAAATAAGGCAAAGCTCAAGAACTGCCATTCACAGTAACTACTGAGTCTGAGATATTTCTTGCATTTTTTGAAAAATTATTAAGACTCTCCTTTTATTTTATAGGTGGTAAATCTTAAGCAAATGTTTGGAACACATGGGGAAAAAAAAAATATATATCTTTTGTTGTAAAGATAAATGAGCCATCTGATATTTCTTCTCTCAAGATATATATCAGTAAAAGTGTCCAGAAAAAACTTCTGTGTTACCAGAAAAAAGGGAGGAAAAAACCACTAAAAACAACTTTTCCCCACAACATTTCCAGTGATTTTTTTTTACTGCCAGTAGTATTTCTATGACTAAAATACTTCCAAATGCAAAACTCAGCAGTAAAAGTTCTGACCTGTTAATCTTGCATACACTGAGGCAACTCTGTAACAGCTGAACAACTGCACATAAAATTCAAGTCTGATTTACTTTTCTCTCCAACTTCACTTTTTCCTGATTTCATAAAATATCACGTCCTTATGAGATTACTTAAGTCAGATCACAGCTCCTATGTGACTGCATACAGCAAAACCCACAGATCTAACTACCTCCACCCCCCCTTTATTTTGGGGGACAATAACATGCAGTGATTACTTTTCATCAGACAACAGCAAGCTTCTCTTACATTACCGATCAGTGCGTAAGTGAAACCAAAATTCAGTGAAATCAAAATTTCATAGGCCATGTAAGTCCTCTCTATAAACCAGAGAGAGTTAAGGGGGGAGTATTATCTATTATTATACCAATTGCTATGTTGGAAAAAAAACCTTCCAGGCACAAAAGCCCTTCTTAAGAACTTGTGAGGTTCCCCCCCTCCCCCCTAAATAAATCTATCCAAAAAGTAAAATCTCCTCCTCCCTTCTAATCTTTCCTCCCCAATATCCTTTAAACATCATAGATGGAACAACACCGTGCTTTCCTATATATCTTCTGTCTCCCTTTTCTCTATCCAATGAAATATAAGCTGCATGTCTTGCAGAAAATGGTTGTAAAGCTACCTCTGCAGCCACATTCAAATCCCTTCTGAAACAACTCTTTTGCCGTGAGGACTGTTAAAAAACAAAGGTTGCTGATGTGCTGTGACAGCTGGTCTGCCTCTCTCTGTATTTCAATTGTCTGTTACAAAAGGCCTGCAGAAACTGTTTTTTCGTTATTCATTTTTCTGCTTTTGCATCTAGCCCAACAAGCCTCCGGTTCATGACCTAGGTTCCTAAGCAATATAATCAAACAAATAAATAATATTAATAAAGGTAGTCTGCACGTGGGCTGTGCACTCTCTCTGCGGAGTATGCCTCACTTTACTTGGAATTTTTTTTAAGGACAAAAATTTTCAGTTTAAAGACCTCTCTTTACCCTAATCCTGCATGTTTCCAAAAGGAGGTGTTAGTATAACTTAAAAAGACAATGAAAAATTATAAAATTCATTTACTTTCAGGGTGTGTGTGGGAGTATTAACCTCACTTGCAGCGCAGTTCTTTCTTCTTCAGGTTGCACATACCTTTTTCAAGAAAACTTTCCCCTACTCCACTTACAGCAGAAAAATACATGCACTGTTCTGGAGGTTTTTACCCACAACATAGCCGCTTACTTCAAACTTCATCTAACGCCCACCAATGTCAACCAGAATTTTCGATCAATTTGAACAAGCACAGGATTCTTTGACAATTTTAATGGAATTACTGAGGAAGTGATCTTCAGCTTTAAATAGTTGTCTCCTCACTAAAGAGAGCTGAGAAGTGCTAAAATCTTGGCAGAGTTGAATCTGCCTCAAAGACGGATGCAGGCTTATATTTGTTAATTTTCTATACTGAGGCTCTAGTTTACAAGTCTGCTTTTGAACCCAGGGATCTTGCAAAGCTGGACTGTGCTCGCAAGGGGCTGAGCTCTTTATGACCTCCCCGACTCCTTCAAACGCATCTCCTAAAGCCATAACACTACTCCTTCTGTGCCAAGATTACGTGTTCCCATACTACAGAAGGGGCGAACAAAGTCCAAAAGAAAAAGGAAAGCTGGTCTCCTGTCAGAGCCCCGGCTTATCTCAGCAGCCCCCTATTTTTAACTCGATTGCAAACGATATCTGTGATCAAAGGGCCAGAACCCCTGGAGGAGCTTAGGCGAACAGCGTGGTGGCCGCAATTCTTCCTGATGATTTGTAAGCAGGAAAGGACTTTTGACATGAAAGACAGCTTAAACAGCGCAAGAATAGCAATAAACCAGCTGTAAAATGCTTAACATTGCCCTTGAACTAATGCAAATTGTTCCAAACAATTTTCTTTTCTTCTTCTTTCTGCAGTCCCTGGGTGCCCTGCTGGGACATTTAAACAGTCACATGCTCACCATACAAAAGCCTATATAAGTGGGGAAATACAGTGTACTAATGTGTTTAGAATAAGGGAACCAAACAACGTCCACAATTCAGATCTGCTGCCTTCCTCTCTTTTGTTTGAGAAAGTGTTCATTAATGACAAGCTTGTTTTGGATACTGAGTGAGCTTCCAGACAGAAATGTTGAAGGGCAATTTATTGGCTTAAAATACTCAATTAAGCCATTGAAGAGATAGTTAACAAAGTAAGTAAAACCTGAATATTCTGAAAGTAAATTAGTTGGGTCACTGAATAGTTTAGATGTTTAGAAAATGTCAGTATTTGCCCTTCTTTAATATAGCTGAAGTTCAGAAAGCAATAATACATGTTTATAGAAATCACATTTCAAGGGAGCTCTCTCTACCATAATTGCTCCCCGCAGAAATTATACTACAAGGGTCTAACAGAATCCTTCAATGTCACCTTTTTTTTGTCAGCATTTTTTTTTTCCCCACATGGATCTAGAGTAGATTTTTCATTTCAAGCAATGACACATACCCTTATCACCAGCAATTAGTTATAATCTTTTAAAAAGTTCTAATACAGAATAAAATATAACCTTGTAGTAATCAGAGATAGGAAAGACCAATGAGATCATCAGTTCAGTTTCCTAAAATGTTGAATACTGGGATAGCTCTTTAAGGCAGATTATATCAGCTTTTAGAAAAACACCAGTAATTAGAAGCTGGTTGGTATGCATGTGTGTGCTTAATAAATTAAAATTCTCTGGTACATCAGTTCTCTTGTTTCTACTTCTTCCTGACAATGCTTGTGGCCTTAAGCCAACACTTTTTTTACCCCCTCAAAATCTTTTTCATTCCTCCTCACTGTTCCCCAGGACATTGTATGAAAAATGTTTAAGAAATTGAGAAATATATTGATAAAAAACAGTATTAAAGATCACTTATGTAGACATTTAACTCAGATGGAAGAAAGTGGAATTTAATGAGAAGTTTAAAGTCAAGCCATGTCCAAATCTATAGTCCTGATTCGGGGCCGGGGTGGGGGGGGAGGAGGAGACTAACTCTTTGTAAGGTTAGCAAAGGCTGTGCTGGCAAATAGATAAAGACAAATCAGAAATAAAAGTGCTCAAAAAAGTCCACGATCATAGGCACTTTTACAACCCCTGTACATTAGTGTTCAACTTCCCACTGTTCATCAAATTAACTTCAGAACAGTATGGTAAGAAAGACCATTATTTGAACTCTACAGGTGAGAAGCAGGAAGAGAGCGCTGTGCGTCCATGGCCATAAATATGTAAGGTTTGTGACCAGCCTAGGAAGTGACCTCAGGAATCCATATCCCAGTATATCCAGCCATATTTCTTCCGATTTCATCCTCTGGGGAGTTCTCTGTCTAGAGATGACAGGATACACACTCTTGCTAGATCTGTACTGTGTGGGAACCTCTTCAGCTCTTATTTCTGGTGATGCTGTAACCAGTTGCTAACTATACTAAGCATATGGGTCTTGGAATTGTTTAAACTAGCGTTGTTTGAGATCCTGTGTGCAACCACAAAGTAAAACATCTAAAATGTTTTCAACTCTCAAACATGATGTCAATGAAATGTAGTTGGTTAACATTTTAAGACTCACATTAGTGTTTCTTTAATTCAAATGACCTCATACTCAGTAAAACACTTCTATTGTTCTATTTTATGTAAATTTTCAGTGACTTAAGAAAAGCTGCAAGCATTTTACTGACTTTTGTTTTATTTTGTTTCCCATCTTTTTTTTTCATGGATACATTATGAAATAACTGTTAAATTTGCAAAGATTTACGGCACCTCACCCAAGGACCGGGGAAAAATAAGTGCCCAGCTTTGTCTCTGTTTTTCTTAAGACTAATTTTTTCAAGTGTTAGAGGTTAATAACACTTATTTCATCCATTGCTTGGATCTAATAAAAGCAGTGGGGCATAACATTCTGTAAAACTAGGCAATAGAGGAAATAACACTAATGTTAACCTCTAACATAAATGTAGTGGTAATTACCCTGGTCTACTTTTCAAATGAATGCCTTTTGTAGTCTCCCAAGTGGCATGGAAAAAACCTCCTGTGTTCTAGTCAGCCACCAGTTTCCCAGATGGAGAGCAACCTATGTTATCCATTCCTTTTTGTGCCATACCGCACAGTGACAGGCAAAGATGTCACACAAAGGATTGGCACACTATTACAGATATAAAAAGAGCAATCCCTGGTAGCTATCTTTAATGTATGTTTTTAAAATGCAGAGACAGCTTTCTGCCAGAAGAGAACATTTTGCCTACTTTGCCTCTGCCCAAGATTTAAACAGGCAAATTTGAGCAGAATACATTAAAAGCCAAATGAGGTACTCTAAATTAATTCATAATGGCACAACTAAGATGACATCTGCTCCCAATACTGTTTGGGTTTTAAATAAACTATTATTAAAAATTGTCTTTTATAGCTTTTGAGATTATCCTGCAAGTGTGTACGAGTACTATTAGTCGCCTGAAAGTCTCAGTTGACCTGAATGGGACAGCCCCAGCCTTTGTGTGTTGATACTACATGTGGAAACTAGAATTTCACAAATATTCACAAATGTAGTCTCAGCATTAATCTTGATTTCCAGGTGTCTTCATGCAGGATAGGAAAGAACATGGCACTCAGAGGTCAGAGTCATTACTTAATACCTTCTAATCTAAAAAAGATCTGCACCTAATCCTGCTAATGGTATGATTTTATAATAGACATCAGATACACTTCTCAATAAAAGTATTCAGTATTTTCAGCTATCATTTATTGAACTCATAGGTAAACATATATGCACATCTAAGTATATAGAGTGCTTAACCGGACCTATGAGGTCCAAACATGGACCATGATGCTTCAGCAGACAGCAAGCAAAGGGCCTGTGGATATGGGAAGGAAAGGACCAGAAACTGGACTGCCATTTAAGGACAAATGGTTTATCAGGTTGTTGCAACTAAAACCTAGCCATTTAGAAAGGAAGAGGGGAGAGGAGGCCAAAACAGGGCTAAGTCTAGGAAGTGATTCAACCAGGTTTATTAAGATAGTCCTTGACCACAAGAGAGGGCCTCATGACCAAAGCTGTGATGCAACTCAAGAACTATGGCCCTGCAGTCATTCATGTCAGACAAAAGGCAGTGGAAGCAGTTAGAAGTGCCTTATGGACTCTACTCTGTTGTATAAACGTAAGCATTTAGAGCCACTTAGTATCCCCACCAGGCTTCAAATTTTCTCTCCATAACAGTACACCTCTCCCATATACCCCATGTTGTATATCCCAACCCAACAGGAATATCTTGGATTGAAAAAAAGTCTCACATAACACCATTCAGCAAATGAATAGAGACCAAAATATGTCACTACAACTCTCTGTATCCTTCTTTGCTTTATTGCCCTACCACTGGAGTTTCCTGAAGACTCAGAAGACAGTATTTGGATGCAATGATACTGTTGTAGCTTTCTGGGGCTCGTGTAGAACTCTCGACCACAGTTGTAAAAAAAATGCTCTCTTATCCCTCTCTTGGGCTTTCAATGATTAAATAGTGCTCCAATTCCACTAAATAAAAAGCGACATGCTGCAACAACATATTGCAATTCTCCAGAACAGTTACTGAACTGTATTTGACTTTCTTCAAAATCCTTCTTACTACCTGTTAGGAACATCAGAGAATCAAGAGTTGTGAATCAGGTGCTAAGTATTTACTTGGTGGATGCATCCTAATGACTGATGAGGATGATCAAGAATATTGCAGGATATCCTTATTGGGAATGGGTATCTTGTTACTACAGGTATTAACTAGTAGAAACAGAAAAAGGTGAGTGCAGGGTGATGATGATTGTAACCATGTTGGCAAAGAGTTCTGAAGATGGTGTTTCAATGAGTTCTCGTACAAGCAAATTAAAGGAAAAAACATATAACCATAAGAGAAAACAAAACCAATACAGAGTAGTGGGTAACTTCTGCAGAAAGGCTAGAACTTGAAATGTAAATTGAGAATGAAAGAGATTGAGTTACACACCCAACTTCTGAGTGACTTTGGATGTACAGCATAAAGTCAAAATGGAGAAACCTGCATATCCATATATTCCTCCATGAGCTACCTGATATGGACGGAGAGTGAGACTGTTTGCTGTGCTGCCACACTAATACTCTTCAGACGCATTACATTCACTAAATTCTTTTCTAATAAGGCAAGACAGCAGAGTTCTTTTCTCTTGACATTTATGAAGCCTGCAAAGTGGAAACAATCAGTACTTTGTCAACACCTGACATTTAGCCTGACCTTTTTTTCATAATTATATTAGAAGGCTAGACTAGACCCCAGAACATTTGGAAACCAGCTGGATTTATAAACAGTAAAATATAGTTAAGTCCACTATGCTCAAGTGAACCAGTTCGGAGTGGATTGCTCAAAATTTAGCAGAGATATTAACAAAAAAGCAGCACTGTAAGGCAGCTTTTTAAGAAAATGGACCCAAGGTCTGTGCATAAAATGTAAATACAAATGTAATCTTTCCATCACCATCCTCCCAGACTGACTTTCCTACCTGACCCACAATCATAAAGGGAAAGCACAGTTTTCTGAAAGCTTCACAGAAAATCCTCAAGACCTTTTCAGGATGGCACATCTCTCCCACATAACAGACTGAAAAACTGCACTAGAGAAAAAAATCATTTAGAATGACTGACTTTATGATAATCTATGTATTTTACTTATTTCATAACTTCATCATATTTGGAGGTCTCTTGCAAGATATATTCAAGTGGAAATGTGACATCCAATAGCTACGCTATACACAGGAACTGATTACATCTGTCTGCAGAGGAACAACTATTCACATCTTCATTGTTCTAATGATACACAACATGTTTGGACACACCAGTGCACATATCATCCCCCTCTACCTCATAGAGTTTTCACTTTCTTCCAAAAGCAAGACTGTAGTCTGATTAACTCAGTCCTTTACATCATTACCATTCACTTTGCCAGTAGCTATGTCTGAGGAATCACAGCTTTCCAGAGCTTTCCTTGTTGATTGGGGAGGTTCTACGCTACCCTGTCGAAAAAAGTATAGCCCGGAAGGAAGAGAAAGATGACCTGTATTGGAATCGTGGGTTTCTCCACAAAACATAGGAAGAGCTATGCCCCAGAGAAATATTTGAACAAAACAATCATTCTGATGCAAGAAAAACAGTATTATTGTAGTCGAGCAGCTATGAAAGAAGGTATTCTGCTGTACCTGCTGTGAACAAGGCCCCTGCTTTAATTATGTCTGAAGCTTGGTGGCAAATATCCAATCCCCAAGTGAAGGGGAAAAAAGGAACCAGTATTTTTTTCCATTCATTTAGTTGGCTGATTATTCTGAGTCTTTGACACTTTGACCTTTTGTTCTTTATGAATGTGCCCGGGTATACCTATAGGGTCAGCTTAGACTGACTGAGAGCAGTTAAATCTGGCTTTGTACAGTGCTTTAAACACTCTCCACAATGCCCAACATCTGCCTCCTACCCTCACTTTACTCCACCACTGGGAGGCCTCGTTCCTAGCAATTGGTGAGAGCTGGAAACTGGTGGGTATATTACAAAAGCAGGGGGTTTTCTTCATGACAAAACACAAGTACAAGCATTGCTAGCTGCTGTGAGACCTGCTGCTTACATGACAGCAATGCTGGCTAGTGACTGATCCAGAGATGAACTTTGCCAGACAACCACGATAATAAAAACTTGGAGGACTCAGTGTGAAATTGTTGGCCTTTGCAAAAACAACGACTTGTGCCTCCAAGGAAGCCCTCTGTCCAAAAGGCTTCTACAGCCAGCTTTTGGGGCAGTTATCTCATAAATGACTGCAGACAGCATGACAGAGTAAAAAGAAAGAAAAATTCAGGACAAGATGCTTCGAAATACATTACTTCAAAAGCCTAATTGCGCTGAAGGATTTTGATCCTAAATATCAACTGCATATTATATGTTTGATATATTGTTCCAACACAATTGAAACTCTCCCAATGGAAGCTGAAAGGAGACACCTCTGGAAAACTCTAGGAAAACAACTGAAAGATATGAGCGTAGGAAAGCACAGGCCATTTTTGCTACTGATGTTAACCTCCTTTCTGTGGGATACACAGGACACCTGGGAAATGACGTTTCTAAAGCAGCATCTCACTTGGGTGACTAAAATTAGACCATACAAAGAACTGTGAACGCTGCCCTTGAAGTTCTAGTAAGTACTATCTATTTGGTAGGACTTCCATTATAGCCATTATCCATGAAAGAAAAATGCACCGTTTCCTTACACCTAAGCAGCAGAAGTGCTAAGCATAAGCCTTTTCAGAAGACTTGTTTTTTAGGCCTGTCTATGAACCACTGCACTTTCTGTGATCCCCAATCTAAAACCAGAAAGATTTGTGTATTCCTACCATTACTGGAACACAGATTATGAACACTGATCATTCCTCCTTCCATTTCTGTTCGTGCTCTTTCCATTTGTGTTTTCTCCCCTGCCTGTTACAATCTCCAGGTATTTTGGCCTCCTTTATGCTCATTATACCCAGTGTATTTAGAGGACCTGGATAATTCCCTTCACAAGTGTATCCAGAGCAGAGCTGAGCAGTTGCAGCAACTCCAATGCAATTTAGCTTTACTGTGTAAATAAGCACCTAGCCCTTATTTTGATAAGGGCCCCACAAATAAATAAATACATTAGTCCCTTAGGTTATGCACCAATACACTCTCAAAAGCAACTGTTTTGTGGGAAAAATCCATTATCTTACAAGTTGATGAATCACAGATACAATAATTGACATCAAAATGTAAGCCAAATGACCCAATTTCTCGGTCACTCAGATAAAAGAGATAGACTGTTCAAAGCCGCCTGGGGAAGCGGAGATTGAAGTCCACAAACAATCCTATGGCTGGTTAGTGGCACGACCAGCCACTGTTCTGTAGCAGGAAAAATAAGGGAATACTAAGTTTGATTCATAAACATGATGAACAGCAGCAATATAATTCACTATGAAGGGCAGATTTGCAAGAGGCACTAACATTTTTCTCTGTAGTAAATGCAGGACCATGAACTAGTTAAACCAAAAAATAAAGCCAGGAAAGCTCTGACAAATGGTACTTAGTGTAGAGATCAAGATTTAGATTAAAATGGATGGAAAGGATAAATATGATCCTGGATAGTCCTCTATGGAAAAATACTGACATCACCAGGCAAGTAATGATGACCCAGCCTCCGCTGTGCACCCTGTCCAAAGGAGGCTAGTGCTATGCCCAGTCTCGTCAGAAAGGGGATTTGAATCATTCCATGCTTCAGCTTTAAATAATGATGACATTTTGTATTCAACAATTCAGGAAAATAATCTTAATTTAAAACTGTTTATAATTTTAAAACGGGTAGCTCAAAATTAAATTGTTGGCATTCAATCTGTGGAAAAATGTCTCAGTGCTGGGTTTTCATCTATCTTCATCTATCCTGCAGTAAAACCATGTAATTAAAGCTGTCACTCATTGAGGAAGGTGGTACAGATCTATTACCAGATTCCCTCCTCAGAGGCCACTGCATATTGCCTCCTCTTCCAATCTGCTGTGGGTTTCTCTGGTGCATGCTCTATGGGCAGATGTTCCCAGAGAATTACTGTATTTATTTAAACAAACTGAAATATATATAAAAAAAATATCTGTTAAGGCAAGTAATGATGAAAAAAAGCCACAAGTTTTTCTACATCTGTTTTTGTTACACATGGTAACCAAGGAGATGAAAATATCCGCAGTCCTTGGTTCTGCTACTCATAACAAAGTGCTTCTGCTTTATACACTGAATGGTTTCATTTGATTTTTTTAAGAGACTGAAAATAAACACGATCTCTATGCATAGTTTCCTCTGTTTTCAGGAACTATGACCTTTGACTCCTGTAAATCTATTTAAAGCTAATGTCTAAAGATCTGTTGTTCCAAGGATGTACAAAATATACCTACGATTTATGTAACAATAAATCTTTTCTAGGCTTTCCTTTGTCAATTTTATTTCATTACCCAAAGCCAGTAATCAAAAGAGCTGCACATCCTCTGGAAGCTATCTAATGGGTTATTTATTTTTATTACAAACAATCATTTGTTTGTATCTCATATTAATGTTGAAGGCAGGTGAAGACATAAGGATTTACTGTCATACATACGTGTGTCATACATACACGTGCCACATACACACGTGCAGTAGCACAGCAAACGAGTTATTATTATAAAAACTCACTTAACACCATGATAGGCATTCATCTCTGAAAACAAGCCCATTAAAATAATCCAGATATGAAGCGTGGGCTACTGCACATAGCACTCTTGAAAACAATGTTTTCTGCCTCTTGAAAGTCATAGCAAGTATTACAATAGTGCCCTTTTAAGACTCAGTTTTTGAAAATCCCCTTATTGTACCCTTAAGCCAATATCCCTACTTCCACCAGCCCCAGCCTAACATCGACTTAAACTGCTTTAAAAAAATATTTTCTTTTCAATAAGAACTATTACCAATCCAATGGTCTGGATAAATTTTAAGTTCATGAAAAAAAAAACACCTGACACGACCATTAGAAGTTGGTAGCAGATCTTTGGTTTCAGCTCCATTCCTTCATGCTATATGACTGTGTGATGAGACAAAATATTTACATCCAGAAACAGGCATTCTGAGAAGCACACAGTAGATCAGAAGAAACCAGCTCAAGATACTTTTGTGCATGTCTGCTTCCAGAGAAAGAGCTACTCATCCATCCAGAATCACCTGTGGCAAGCTGAGCTAACTAGCACAAGGTCCAGCCTTCATGGCTAAAGCACATTGCATGGCAAGCAGGATCGGTTAGAGTGACATACTTGGTTGTTCAGACATATATACAGTACTGCTTCAAACCAGCTTGCTTCCCAAAGAAAAAAATTAAGCTAAACTGATTGGGAAGAAAAATTACAAAGTACAAAATAAATGAATCAAACTGTTTAGGAAAAAGTTTATCATATGGCAAAACACCACAAAATCATATCCAAAGAAAGACATAACTTGATTAAACCACCAGCTGGGTCAAAATTAAGACAGCAATGGAGGGGAAAGATTACAGAACATAACTCATGGAAAAATAGCAGACTGTGATCCATAAAAATTGGGAGTTGTGCAGTGCAGAAAACTGTCAAAGAAAGCTTACAAATGAATGATGGCAGTGTTAAGGACAACAAGTGGTTTTTAATGAATCAGTAACAAAACTCCGAGTGCCGAGATCAGGGTTCACCATACTTAGGAATGCTTAAGATATTAATATCAAGGCAGAAACAGCAGAAGCCTCACGCAGGTGGACGGGGAAAAACCCAAAACATATTACTTGATGAAGTTCATGGTCAAGGAAGATGCTGAGTGGTATCAGCTAGCTATAAACACTTTAAAAGCAATTTACCAAGGTAACAGGCACAGCGCTTGCTGACTCTATATCCAGCTTGATGAAGTTAATTTTTAATAAATCTTTTAATAATGGGGAAATTCAAGAAGACTGGAAGAATGCTAATGATTTGCCAGTACCCACAAAGGGCAAGCTGGATGACCCAGGTAATTACAGGCTGGTTAGTGTGACATCTATTTTAGGCAAAATAATGGAAAACCAATAAGGGATTGAATTGATAAAGAACTCAAGGACAGGAACAATTACTGCCAGTCAGCACGTTTTTATGGAAAGTAGATCTTGTCAAACACATCCTATCCCATTCAATCTTTTGAGGAGATTATATGTTTCATTAATGGAAGCAATTGCACAGATGCAATCATCTTAGGCTTCTATAAGACATGCTCTTCTGATTTGTTTAGCACTATCCAATATCAATGAGATAAATATCAATGGATTAAGATCTAGCTTAAAATATTTTCTCAATGAGGAAATGTCACTGAATGGAAGTTTCCTAGCAGGGGCCCTGACAAATTGGTATTAGGTCCAATGCAATTCATCATTTACATGGGTGATCTGCAAATATTAATCCCTACTGACCTGCATCGTGGGGCTTGCAGAGGGACACATATACAGACCCATACAGTGGGAGACTATGTCTTTAAAAGCAGCAATAGAAAGGGATTTAGGTGTCAGAGTATGCAGGTAATTTAAATTGAGCTTGATCTTTGGCAAGTGTAAATAAAGAAACCTAAGATATATAAACAGAGGAGTATTGAGTAGGAGCGTGTTTTAACCTCTAGACTGGAGCTGATTAAACCCCTAACGAATATTTACTCACAGTTTTCATGTTCACTTTCTAAAAAGAAGATTGAAAAACTGGAATGACTAAGGTGGAAAAAGCTATAAAAATGAGGACTTGAGGAAATATCTTACATTGGGATGAGATACACTTAAAGATCCCATTTTGTTCATTTTAACTGAGAATATTTGAGAAGAATCCTGTGTAAATGCCTTCATGAAGAGAAAATACAGACACTAAACAATTCTGAAACTTAGCAAAGAACTGTATTTCAAGATCCAATGGCTGTAAAACAAAGCTGGACATATTTAAATTGAAATAAAGTATTTTAAGCTAATTATTTACTCCTGGATGAAAAAGAATTCTCCATCTCTACATATCTTCAAACCAAAACTGACACTTTTCCAGAAGTTACACTTTTGTCAAACAAATATTAGGTTTCAACAGAGAATTAACTAGTCAGAAGTTAATGGCAGACAATCTCGTGGTCCTCCTTGTGTTAAGCTTTATAAGCCTATGAGTTAAAACAAAATGTTTTCCAGGATAGAGTCAGAGGAAATATGTAAAAGACAAATACTGGATATGAATCTCAGAAGGCTGGCTCAGCTCTGCATCACTGAGAGGTAAACAAATTGCCATTGATGGCCCTTTTCTAATTACCAGCTGGTGAAAAGTTCCTACTGTGCTATTCCTCAGAGACTTTGGGTCTTGCCCCTTCCTCTCAGTAATATTTGTACCCTGTATCCCATTTCACTGTCAGAACTTAATTCTACATAATGTTTAGATTCAACTTTCCCTTAACTCACACTGGGCAGGCACTAGACCCACTAAAGCCAAATATCAGTTGAAAAACCAAAACAGAAAACGGGCCTTGTAAATAAGGGTTCTTTGTTTCTGATTAAGTTGTGGCCTTTTTTCCTTCACACGATCTCTTTTTAAGGCAGTTCCTGTGTTCTCTTCTGTAAAGGGAATTTCTTAGTTGGGCAAATGGCTGTGCTACTTCCCGCCACAGATGACACCGCTTCCCAGAAGGGACCGGCAGGACATACTGCTGAAAAGGTTAGTGCCATAGGAATATCCAAACACCACCTCACACAAGAGAATGGGAGAAGCTTCGCATAGGATTGTGTCTTCAAGCAGTAAATAAGGACAGAAGATGAGAGCTTTTAATTAAAAATTTCCTAAGATAATTCTAGTACCATCTCACAGTGCATTTATGAGGATATTTCAGCCTTTTGTTCCTACCAGTATAAATATTTTTTGTTTATCATTGGGTGACAGATGTTTTCTAGACATTCAGGAAGGCATCATTCCTCCCTTATGGGCCTATCTATTTCAGAGGAGATGGACAAAATGGAATAACAAAAAGGGTTATTTTAAAGTGCAAATCACAAATGAAACAGGAACCTTAGAAAGGCTTGAGTATAAACATAAAAGGCAAGAGTTTTACAAACTAACTCAGGCAGGCTGCTCTGTTCAGCAGGGACAGCATGAAAAAAAAAAAGATGGTGATAATATGAGAAGCAGATGGATTTGGGAATATTGGAGGAGCAGATGGGGAGGACTGGGAACAGGAAGTTTGTTGTGGGAGGACAGCTAAGGAGGGCAATCTGTTCTTACACACAAGGCTGTGAAAGTAGTGGCAAGCTGTTTAAACCTGATGCAGTACCACATGAGGAGCCGGTAGAGGTACACGGAAGAGGGAGGCAACGTGATCAAGCTGCTAAGTAAGGAAGGAGCTCAGCAGATGCATTTCATATTCACTGGGAAGGGCGCTGCTTATTTTTGGAATGCCAAAGTAGTGGATGTCACAACAGTCAGGGACACGTAAAAGGAGACTCCACGGGTCTACATGGATTTCAAAAAAGCCAGTTGGCTCACACTACCAGTATTGCTCGTTGTTAGATTGGGGACAGATGCTTAATTGAGGAAAATCAGAGACACTGTATGAATTTCAGTGGAGCTATAGCAGCTTATGATTACTGGCGGGTTTAGACCTGTTTGTCATTAACTAACAGCATATCATCAACAAATAGCGCACTTTGTATGTTTACAGCACTAAAGAACTATTATTTTTAGACTGAAAAAGTTATTTTCTTGTCAAAATTAGCTAAGTTGGTTGATGTTTCCTGCCTTCCACAATTCTGCTGCTGCCACTGATAGCCATTTCCACTGGCTTCAGCTTGGTAAATATTTGATATTTTATCAAGCATTGTGTCATTCTCAGTATATGGCTCACAATCTTGTTGCTTAAGTTTATATGGCATGCATTAGTCAATTGGAGATTGACATATGAGTTTGATTTAGGTTAAAAAATATGAACCAGAGCAGAGGATGAAGTATTCAATTTATAACCACTAAAATTGCAAGGAAAATACAACCAAGAACAATGTTGGCATTCCTCAAAATAGCAGATATATGTGTGGTTGTGGTTAGGAGAGGGAGGGCAAAGGGGAGGATTTTCCAAAGTAATGGAATAGAAATTTTACAGTGGTTTGTCTAGCCCTTCTATTCATAGAGTTTGTTAACTCCCTAAATAAAATAAGTACAGAAGACCATTTGCATTTTAAATAATAGTTTTTTTGCCTGAGGACCTCAACTCATTTTATTAAGCTAATGAGAAAATAAATAGGTACAAAACACAGCTAAAAGATAAAAATTAATACCAGCAGAACATCTTCAAATTGTAAGGCTACACCATATGACCTTCAAAGAGGCCTTCAGCCTTGCCAAAACATTTCAAAATCTGAATGTTTTCTTGTTTCTTTAATCTTTGATTCTTTTTTCTAGTCTCTGCATTAACAGGGTGAATTTAAAGTTTTCCTTAAGAGAAGCCTTCACGAAATACACTAACAAAACTGGGAAATCTTAAGTCTTCACACACACACACACACAAACTACAGACACGCATGTATGAGAGAGTAAATTCTCACCTGCGTCCTGCAGTAATTTCTAAAAACAGAACAGAGACCAGGAATAAGGAGATAGTTGCCTAAGTAATGGACTTTTTTCTCTCCTTAACTATGGGACACGGAGTTTTTTTCTTTCCTTATATTTCCTCCACCTATGGCAACATCTTATTCTGTATCTGTACATTGTAGAAACATACAATCCAGAAAATAGATGATGCGCAACAACCTAGGGATTGTTCTATGCCTCCTTTTTGCTCAACCTTCTCTGTAACCAGAAACCATGCAAACTTTTCCTCCCTTTTCCTGGTATTTTTATTCCATCTCCTTTTCTAAATTTCTTTTCCAGTCTACTACTGTTTTCTTTCCTCTCAATACACAAAATACAGCCAAAGTTTATCTTTTTGACTCATCAGTTTGACCATATCAATCTTCATTTCCAGAACCCTTTCTAATCATCAGTTGCAAATTTAAGTTCCTTGTCATCAGTTTCCAAGTTCTATGTTAGCAACCTTTGACTCTATCTCTCCTTGTCAAGCTTTGTGTTACCATCCACATTTGCTAATGTTCAATCTTGTCTACTGGTCTGTCAGTCATTCACCAATCACCTCTACTATCTG
Source organism: Anarhynchus alexandrinus (assembly GCA_008711295.1). NCBI lineage: Eukaryota > Metazoa > Chordata > Aves > Charadriiformes > Charadriidae > Anarhynchus > Anarhynchus alexandrinus. Next base: position 2,750,905 of record VUYV01000087.1, on the reverse strand, counting down.
TTTCTCAAGCATCTTCTCTGATAGAACAAGCTCCTGAGGCCATATGCATAGTTCTTCCCCTGCTGATATTTAAATGCCCTCTTAAAAACTCACCTCTCCCATGTTGCTTACAATTAACTGAGGTTACTTGTATATATATTAAAAAAAAAAATTTCTTCTTTCATTTTTGTTCTCTTAACCCCCTATTAAATTTCTGTTATTTTACTGGACCTTAGTAGATGCATTTGAGAAGAGGCACATGAAGTCAGGAACAGGCTCTACAGAATCATTAATAAAATGAAAATAACATAAGATCCCAAACACGTATATAAATATTGCTAGCGATGATGATGATTATGACAGTGTTCAGTTATAACCCCACTGGTAAATTCATAGCTTCTTAAGCCTGGAAAGTACCATTAGTTCATCTATTGATGACTTCTACCATTAGATCATCTAGTATGACTTCCTGTCATTGAATTTTACTTCAGAATCCTACATCAAGCTCTCTGGAGGCCAAACAGTGCACCACATGCCTTATATCAGGGAGACATCAATACACCAACCATTTCCTGAGGCTTCTGAAGTGGTAGAGAATTGATTAGATGTGCCCAAATGATCCTCTCAGAAAACTTATGCTGTGGAAGCAAGTGATTGCCATTCCTTCTCAATCTCTGCTGATCCTAGCCTTTCCCAAAGCTTTACCAGTTGATGGGTATGACCTTCAGCTTGTAAGGAAGGGATGCTGAACAAGTATAGAGGGACCAGACTGGCAAAGAGAAACAGAGAAAATTTGTATTTTTTTCTACAGAAATTCCTCTCTGCTTCTCATCTCTCTACCAAATAACCAGACTTATCCCTGCTCTACTTATCAGTAAGCTGAGCAACAGGAGATAAATTCCTTAAAATTTTCAAATCTCATAAAGTAATAATTTTTATTTAAGCCCAAAACTAAGGCAAATGAATATGTTCACTCCCAAAAAATTATTATGGGTAACCAAATACACATAGTTACACAGTCAAACAGAAGGGCTAAGAAGGCTCTCTTAAAAAAACAGTTCATTTTGAAAGAGAAATGTGTTGTTTATTACATGGATGAGGATCACTACTCATTTTGAAGACATATGAAATAAAAAAAAGAATTACAACAGCAGCAGCAGCAACTCTGGTCAGGAAATGGCTTAAAATATTAATAACCGTATACACCTAGATGAAGATACAATATGACATCTGCTCAAGCCAGTATAAAGTCATAGAAATACATTTGTATTGGACACTTACAGATTCCTGCTTGTCTTCTTTCTGTTCCCCATTGATTCCATAATGCATTGGCATCACTGAGCAAGCTCTTGGGAAGCACAACTGAATACAGTTTCAGAAGCTAAAAGAGAACAGAGTCTGATTTAGCTTGTGGTAATGGCAATAAACAAAACAAGAAAAATACCTACTGAAAGAAGTGGTTTTCTATGGAAATCCTAGCCATGCTCTTTGGTTCTAGGGAAGGATGTCAATATTGAAGTAGATTAACTTAGTAGAAACATTTAACTCTCATGAGTGTGGCTTTGTAAGGGATCTAGAATGCCCTGGCTAATAAATATCTCAGGTCAAATTAAACAAATCAGGGTGGCAGCATTGTAATGGTTTAATTTTATAATCTGCATATAAACTCAGAGCACTGCAGTAGACTTTGATTTATTTATGCCTGTACCAACATCCATCCATTTAGCATCTCACAATTTAATCAAGCTAGGAAAACAAAACCCTGCATGCTACATTAGTTTTCATTATACAGCTTAGGAGTATGTTCAACCACAGTTTCTAAATACTACCCCCTTTTCAGGGTACCTGAACAGATCTGTAATACCAGTGATGGCCTTCTCTCCGTTGGTGGGAAATTAGACTGTTGAAAGGCTGGGAAAGAAAGTTGCTCAATCTTTTGTGGTGAGAACACTGTAGGTGGGAGAAGCGAAAGAAGAAGCAAGACCACAGATGTGCCCGGGCTGAGCATGGAGTGGGCTGTAGCTTATATGGTTGATTTCCTGGGGTACAGAACTAATACAACAAGGTGCTCTTTTCACCTTGTTGAAAGGTGACATTCAGCACCTGCTGCCACACTTTTGCCTCTACCCTGCTGAATCCATACCTGCAGATATAATACAGCATCGACTCTGTACATTCAACAGGAGCTTTAACATAACCCACAGAGGAAAACCAAACAGAATTGGACATAATGGAACAGTACACAAATGGGAAGAGAAACTCCTAATATTCTTACTGTTTGGGAGCTAGAATAGCACTCTAAACATGAAAGATGTGAGTAGATCATAAAATTAAGTACAACCAACAAGGCAGTTAAAAAAAGAACAGTTTGGGGCATGTTTAAGAATGAGCAGCTAGGAATTCGTGCTACCTGCTATGTGGTTTGTTCAGTTTCTATTTCCAAGCTCTAGATGGCCCATCAGGCAAGACCTGTCCTGAAATATTACCATCTCCCTCTATTTCCTACATTTTACAAACAAGTCAGCAACAATAAAGAATTCCTATAAATTCCATTCCTGTAGAACCCACAAAGGCTAGAGATTGTGCTGGGAAATAATAGCCACTGAGACAAAACGGCTTCTTCAAATAAGCTACATCAGATCTATTTCAGACATATTCAGAGTTGGCAACCCACCTCTTCTTAGACTCTCTTCCAACCCCGTGAACTGGGAATGATTTCTGACTTTATGCTTACTTGCAATTTTGGCATCTTGATAGATACATCATGATTTTTTTTCTGTTCTTTCTCACATTGTTTGTTGACTCATATTGCCTGAAATTTTGCTACAGCACTTACATTTCCAGAATAGTCATACCCTAAGAATCTGTGCAGAAGTCACCTTTTCCCATGTCTTCTCAGAGGTTTGCACTAGAACTGCCAATAATCAACTCCTCCCTCCTTCCCCACTCTATTTGTTTGGCATCCTATGGCTTTTCTTGTTAGTAAAGGGATTCTTCCTCACAAGCATCCTTGGGAAGCAGTATTCCTGCATCCTAGAAATGCTAAATCAATAGTCTGAAAATAGTTGATTAGGTGGTTTGCACTATCACCTTCCCATTTTTATGCAGATTTGCTGAGAGGAACAGGGCTACGGTTCTGCATGTCCTAAATGCAAAACAAAACAAAACAATACATTGAAAGATAATGGTAGGGAATACCATGTCTAAAATGCTGCATCTTGTAAAGCACAATTTTAATTTCTTGACCACTTTCCTCAGTCTTATGCAATGCAAGGTAGCCAGTTTTTCAAAGCTTGACTAGATATCGTCAGTCAGGACACACTCTGCATATTTTTATTCTCATGTTGTAGTCTATCTAGTTACAGTGAATAAATTCATCATTATCATCGTCCAACACTGGTAGCATTTGAAATGTCTTCTGCAGCAGCTCATTGCAAAGACATTTGGGCACTAGCTTTCTCCTGGAGCTTCTATCAAAAAGCAGCCTCTGTGAAGTTGTGGTGGATGTCTTCACAATAACCGTACTTCACACATTCTCCCATAAGACTGAAAAGCTAGCAACAGTTCTGAGTACTGCGATAGGGCTGATGATAGCTTTTTCAGACACAGTTTCACAGATTCTACAAGGGCCTCTAGTAAGGCTACTACTATAAGGCAGATTATCAGACTTATATTTCATCTTTGCTTTGCCGGGTTTTGGTTGGGTTTTTGGTTTTTTGGGTTTTGGGTTTTAGGTTTGTTTTTTTTTTTTGCTTTGTTTTGTTCTGTTTTTTTAAAGATCTGTTTTTTCAAGTAAGTAATAGGCATCAGATGCTACCCATAAAAATCTCGAGAGAACAAAATGCTTATAGGTTTTAGGACATTATACGCAATGAACCATGAAAAGGCCTAGCAAAAGGGAGAATAGGGATTAAGGAAGAAGCTGGTATTGTCCAACTGTGGGATACACTGTCTGCGTCTTGCACCTTGACGATCGTGCAGCTAGATAGTTAACGTCCATTAACATTCATGCTGCTCAAAAAATGCATGCTTTTGGGGATGAGAACATTGACTGCTGGAAAAATGCATGCTTTGGAGGGTGAGGACATTGACTTCCTTTTTATATTTGCTATTCTAATTATACTGTCCTGATTTCAAATTAAAGACACAATGGCTTTTGCTATTCCATTATGTAATTATAGATTTCTGTAAACATTCTTCCCTTTGTTGGTTTGCTCTGTGCACCGATTTTTTTAAATGCATAAAGCAATCAAAATAAATTCTGAAATCAAAACAAAGAGAAAACAAATGGCGCCTCAGATATTGCCTTAAAAAATAGCTCTGTGCATCATCCTCAGGCACTTTTGTCATCTGTTGCTATAATAACCACTTTGATTACACGAACACTCACCAAACTGCTTGGCTGACTACAGGGCACTTCCCAGCAGCTAAATGAATAGCTCTAAAGTACTGCTCATTTCCAACTAAGTACCAGATTTTGTCCTATCATATCAACAGCCACGCAGCCAAGAAACTGAGCTTTCTTGCACATGGTCTCCATGGTGTTTATGTGTTTCTTCCCCAAACAGACAGATGCAGATTAAGCAATGCATGTCAATCTCATTATGAGACTGTGAAATGTGCAGAAAGTTTGTTACACACTCATGCAATCATACACATTGTGAACATCCTGTTTATTTGGCCTGTTCTCTGATGATTGGCTGTGGTGTTTCAGCACATTACTGACAGCTGGGAATTGCTCCAATGGAACATGCTTTTCCTATGACAAAGATCCAGCAGTAACATGTGTCTGCCCATTATTTCAGCCGTCCAAAAAAAAAACCAAACATAAACCAAAAAAACAGCACAGTCCCTCCAAATGAATAGCACATTGGTTGTCTGAGCTGTGCTAGAGCACCACTAGACAGGCCCTTGACGACCTTTGGAGGCCATCTGAGATAATAAATCCTTGGACCCCCAGTTCCGGAATGCTTTGGGCAAGGTCAGGATGGCAAATTTCCCACTTCCACAATATCAGATGTTACGGTAATTCCTTTTAGCTAATGTGTAAGAGCAAAGGAATGTCTTCAAACCTCATCTAGGCCCTGTGGAATCTGTTGAAAATGCATGACAGCTGCGGGCTTTGGCTGGGGTCTGCCTGTGAATATATGAGATTTGGAAACCTTTCAGACAAGGAAAGGAGGGAATGACTGTACATTCAATGTGTACTATTGGTCTCCTGCCCTCCCTTCCCAGCCCCATTTCACACAACATAGCCGTATCACAGCTCTACGGTCACGGCTGTCATGCATTCTTTACAACTGAGTGTCACGGGTAACATCCAGCACACAAAAATACAGATGTGCATGCGCGTACACCTACACACACGGACACAAAAGAAAGCGGGACGGAAAAGGAAAGATGGGCTTCCATAAGGTCTGAGAACAGGGCAGAGTAGCTCATCCATTTTTTTATAAAAAGGTAGGGACCAAAAAGGTAAGCAACTAAGCACTAGATTGCTGCTTGATGTGTCCAGATGCCCAAGGTAGGAAGGAATCCCACATGGATTCTCTTGTTACCTGTTCTCCAGAACACAAGTGAGAGACCAGATCATGCAAAAAACCATGGCCCCTTCCCACATCCTTATTTTCAAGCAAAAGATCATGGCCTCATACACACCTATTTTTACATCACTAAGCAAAAAGGTTCAACACGAGCTAGTATATTTATCCTCTTTGCAGTCTTATGCTTTCCAAGGACTTTATAGTCTTGACTTCTCCGATTTGGTCCTCAGATACAAGGTCTGCAGCGTGTGTGGGAAACTCCACTTGCCACGTGCATAAATTTCTAAGATATAAAGAAAGGAAGAATCAGAATGATTGCCTTATAGAGCTATCTCCACCATGCACAGCTTTTTCAATCTGTAGTTAACAGCCCAGACTAACGCAAGCTTTTGACTATTCTTGAATTACTTCAATGGTGCGAAAAAGCTTCTAGCACAAGGGGCTTCTTCCAATAACATCAGTATTCCACACAGTGTTTCATAAACTTTATTATATTGCATACTGCCATGAAGCCACCTGCATATACAGTAAGTCCATCTTTTACACTGAAAATAGCAAGAACCTGCTTTATGTGCAATAATAGTTGCTACAAATTGTTATTACTGCTAGTATAAAATGAAGTAGAAGAACAGATCCAGCAATATCTGGGTACAATGCACCTGATGGTGACAGACTTGGAGCAAGTGCTTTTCCCAGATTCCAAAAGGGTTCTTTTGTTTCCAAAAGCAGCATTGAAAGGGCTAGTTAGAGAACCTGAAAAGAGATCTTGATATATGTGTGGGACTGTCATACCTGAGATGCAGCAAAGAGAGAAGAGGAATTAGGAAATTAGAAGTATGTTAATTATAAAGATTAAAGACAGCACACTCATGGCTTCTTGCAAGCAGTTGAAAAGCACATCAAGTCTAAACTTATCAGGCAAAGGCTGGTAACAAGAGATAAGAGTCCTTGGTAAGATCAAAATATATTGAAAACTTTTTCCATTTTTTTCAAAGGGAGGAGGGCTGGAGAGGTTATAATTTGTCCCAGATTTTCATGGGAGTAGGAGGCAAAACAATTTCATGGCCAGTTTCAAGTAAAGGCAGTTGAAAGGACTGTTTTAAACAGAAAGAAATAAGAAAAATAAAGTTTAATCTACTTCAGAATGCAGATTTGAATTAGAGAGCTGTAGCTGCTTTGTTCTAGCATATACCTAACAAACGTCTATCTACTTACATATCTCTACACAAGATGCATTTTAAATGAAGGAAAGTAATTATCAACCACTGAAAAACAGCGTTCTATTTGATACCACAAAACATTTCAACCCCCTATTTAAAGGCTCATAACCAATATCTACAGATTTAATCTGTTCACGTTTACGGAAGTCTGGACCTGCAAAGATGTAATTACCCATATTCTTGTACTGATCACTGCATTAAATATAACTTCAAATAACTCTTGCTTCTAGCACTATACCGGGTTTGTGCTCAGCATGGGCGGAAGGAGACTCAGCTGGATGATTATTACCACTTTCTAATTCACCTTTGTTTTCCCTTTCATCCAAATACGGCTGAAGCTCATTTTGCATGAAGGAAATTTACATAAGTGAGTATTACAGTCATCCTTGCCTCTTTCCTTTGCTCATGATTCTCTGAGCAAACAATACTCTTTCAGACAAATGAACTGAATCTGTTATTAATTAATCTGCCATTCCTCAGCTGAAGATGCCTGTTCTCCACCCTATGCCACCTTGGATAATCCCTGACCCCCATATCAAACAGGCTTAACATGGTTTAGTTTTAATTCAGAGTCATTGTAAAGGATAGTATGAGATGCAGTGCTGGAAAACACAGTTTGTTCTACCCAAGCATACAAAAAAATAACACAGTACCGTGTTGTCTTGAACCATAGGCATCATTGTGAGTTGTATACTGCTTTATGGTAGATAAGCCATACTTCCAAAGTTTTGTATTCACAGGTATACACTGGAGTTTCTAAAGTTGGAGTCTGTAACCTGAATGTTGACCCATAGCACTGTGACTAGACAACAGAGGGATCTCTTGGGCTATGCTTCAGACATGGCTTAGATTTGCTTTGGCAACATCAGGTCATACCTGAAAGTTGGCTCACAAACCAGTGTCATAGTACAGGTAAAGGAGTTAAGAGAAGACCCCTCTGTTTTAGCATTAGGAAAGGGTTTTGTGAAAGACACACTTGGTTCAAAACACTGAGTAACATTGGAAAATGGAAATAAAGCATAGCAGGAAAAGAGATACTTGACACACTGGTGTGAGAATTTCCTCATCAACAACTCTTCACCACTGTCTCTTCCCTTCCTAGTACATCTGGTTCAGAGGGAGGACAAAGACAAGTCATCTGGTCTCTTATCCGATTTTGTTAGTTTCTACTTCTTTAAATGGGTTCTGCAAAGTGACATGATTTCATGTACAAATTGCTTATATATTGATTTTGCCAGCAAATGCTTAGTCAGGGAGCCACAGATAAATAGTATTTCTTAAGTTTATTCCCAGATATTCCTCTTTTGACTGTGCACAGAAAATGGACCAAATCATCAAGCTGAAAGGTCCTTATCACTCAACCAGATGGAATTCACCCTGGAAAGAAAGCAAAGTAGGTGGCTCTGAACTCATACCAAAGCTATAACAATCACAGGTCATTGAATAAAAGAATTCCCTTCATTCAGTATATCACTAGGTCTAACACACACATCTGCCAAGGGAACATCAGGGATAGGATACATTTTGCAATTGCTATAATTAACATGAATCGACCACACTGATTCGGTTCTCCGGAGCAGCAATGCTTCAGAGCTGATGTAATCTTAAAAACCAAGGACTAATTGTTCGTTTGTTATGCCTGTGGATACAGAAATCTTCCCATCATTACCACAGGAGAAAGAAACCAAGAAGATGTGTGCAGAACTGGTTCAGCACCAGTCATTTGAAGTTCCATTCACTTTTCCCAGTTTACCTGGGAATATGTATAAGCAGACCAGTTTTTGCCTAACCAAGATGGAGCCGTTTGTATACAACCCTTATAATACAGCAGTCTAAGAAGTGAACAAAAACATGACAGTAACACTGCTGTAATTATCGGTGACACTAACGCAGACTATCATACCATGTTGTTTTTAAGAAAAAGGGAATGACAGTATACTAAATCGAGTACAATTCTCTTTTCAGTGTGGAAAGCTAGCCACACCTTATTAATAGACAAATTCTCCACAGATAATATTAGTCTGTCTATTGCATTTGACATGGTTTGTAATCCTGACTCTGTTTAATTGAGAGTTTTACCCGAGATTTCAGAGGGATTTTACTTACTGCCCCCCTGCTTTTATGTAAACTTCCTGACCCCTGGTAAAGTGCATGAAGAGCCTAAAGCAAAGGAAGAGCTCCATTCTGAACATACTATCAAACTTCAAAAACAGCCTATTTCAAAAATTACAGCTACTGGAAATCTTCTTTTCAGAAGTCTACAGACATGCTATTTTTTTCCTTACTAAATTATCAGCCTGTCCCTCCCACAGTCACAGCTGATTTGCTTCCACATTCAAGAATTTTCAACAGAGCTTAATCAATTCAGCAAAAGAGAAGTTGCATTAAAAATACATGGAATTCATGAGGATAAACTTTCTTTGTAGAACCTTATCAAATAGCAGGGGATTTCTTGTGTGATCGGTGGCTCTTTCAATTATGTCACTGGGGCAGATTCAGCGCTTTAAAACAACACTAGAAATGTAGAGGAAATCCATGTACTTAGCTTTGTCTCAGGGGAATTCACCTAGATTTACACCACTGTCAATAAGATCAGAATTTTGCCCATTGCTTAGATTATGTCACTTTGCAATGTGATAACAACAGTATTTCAGAACATTCACTCTCAAGAACATGTCAAATAATAGATCCCACTACCCTCCACTTTTTCAGACAATGCAGAGCAGAACTCAGTTTGCACATCATTACATAATAAAGACAATTTTAAAAGCCTCACACCAGAAAACAGCTATTGATTTAAAATTGTATAAGGCCCACATGGAAATACAGTTTCAACCTTAATGCCAGAGAAGTTGTCAAGTGCTTTGACTGTGGCAGCCATTCCCCTCTCAAAAAGATTATTTCCCAGCAATGGTCTACACAGATTTTAAAGGTCAAGGGAGTATTGAATCTTGAGCTAAGAAATGCTTACCGAATTTCAGGCAATACCAATATTCAAGATTCTTCTGCCATGATGACTTCCCAGCTTTTTTTTATATTCAGCTTCTAGTTTGCATTTAGATAGAGATTTTTTTTCCCCTTCTCTAATGTACAAGTAGAAAGAATTTGTGGAAGCCTTTCCAAACATCTAATTGTATAAATAGTAGTGATTCCAAACTGCATGTAATAATTAAAGTAGCATGTTCCACTTCAGGAAAATCCATTTTTCATATTGGACGTTACCCTTGGTTACACAGAGTGAAAGAACATTTCTGCTTTCTGTTACACATGCTTTTCATTTGGTATCTAAAAGTTATACTGCCATATTATATATAAGCAAAACAGCAAGTTGGTGGAAAAAGTACTTAGAAGACTAACATTGAAATCTTCAAGGCTTCTCATAGCACAACAGGTACCACTTTTAAGCAGTTTATCCCAACATCTACTTGAGGATTATCTTGTTCTAGCAGGTCCTAGGACCTTGTCCACGTACCTGAGAGCAGCTCTGACAGTCCCTGCCAGCACAGGCAGCCCCACCTCCCTTTATTTCTTTCCCCCAACCCAAGAAACTCCATCCTCTGATTAATCCTTTCATTTCCCTACACCGAGTAGACAAGGCAAAGTGAGGGATTTGAAACCGACTGATGAGTTGACCCCAAAGACAAATCCTCTATCAGCTTCACTCAGACATAATGGAGTAATTGTCAGCAGTGTCCCCAATATACCAGAGATACTTCATTGTATGTTTTTCTTCACACTCACTTCTACAGTCTAGCCAGTATCACACAGCATGATTTTTCCCCATTAGGCACACTTAATCAAAACGAAGTAGTCAAACATAAGAGTCTCTCTCCTTCCACTTCACCTGGCAGACAAGCACATGGAAGCTTGACTGAGTTAGTCCCAATGAATTATCTAAAGATTTTAAAATACATCCTTCATTTTGTTGTTCCTGACTTACTGTCTTGCTTGGTAATCCCTGTTATAAAACCAACACAAAAAGTGTACTCTTGTTCTATAGGTCAAGCATACCAAGATCATCTCTCAGCTTACCTGTGGCATGACCTAGAAAGAGTAAGACTAGAAAGTGGCACCAGGCCAAGAGAGACATGCTTAGCGGGACCTCCTCATGCAGAATCCAGCTTCTCTTGACACAGGGTTTCCCAAGAGAAATTCTCACGTCCATTCACTTAAACTCAGAAATTTTTGTTTGAGTGAAGACTACGGTAAATTCTAGTAATGAGTTTTTCTATTACTTGTCTCACTGGCTTATTCTCAAACTAGGCAAGATGACCAATAGTATACATACCTTCTTGTCTACAAGACAAGACATCTAGCTGTACACCTGATTCAACAAATATCTTCACATGATCTACTATTTTTTTCAGTAGGAGGAGATACATAAAGTGAGTAAAATTCGCATGACATTGTATTGCATGCATTCTTGTTAACAAACACAATATCCAGGGATGTAAACTATTGGAGGCTTATAAAAGAATATTTAAAAGATGTGGATTTTGTGTTTTCCAGGCCACAACAGCAGCAATAGAACATCCACTGCAATCCCAAAATAAACACAGCAAGCAAGGTTGCAATTGCCTGCAATTTGCAAAAGTCAAACTTCCCTAGGTAAAAGTAGTTACTCTTCAGCATGGCTTAGGTTTCCAGTAAGTCGCTCTCTTGAGATCTGCTTTTATAATCATTCATGTCTCAGACAGAAATATAACATTTGCAACAGATCTGTATCAGCAAAATCATGTTGTCCACAAAGTTTGACTGACTGGCTGGCTAGCTGTAACCTGCATATGCGCTGTTTTCAATTGGATTGTGTCTTTTGGGCCTCTTCCATTTGCATGGGACACAAATGAGAAATTTTTTTATGTCTACCAATTAATGTTTGTCCAAGCACCATGAAGCAACAATCCACAGGAGCCACAGAAGCTTTAACAAGGCAAAGTCAAGTGATAAACCAAAGTTTTCAGTGGATTACTGCAAATCCACACTCCACCAAAACTGACTTTGAGCTTTTCATCTTGCCACAATGATTCTTATAAATACACCATTCCCTATTAATCCTCTCTATTATGTAGTCCTGCACCCTGTCTCAGGAACTAGCGCACTGAGCCCAGAATGCAAGTCTCTATAAGGCTGGAATGTATTTCATGGCTATCTTACCAGTTATGTCGTACCAACTAGCCTTAAGTTACAAACCAACCAAGCTCTTTGGGCTTGTTGTCTTGGAACTAAAAAGTTTTGTGGAATCTGAAGGAAAAAATCATCCTCCCAAGATCAGGCTCCTCATATCCTTGATGGCATAATAGAAAGTCAGTAGTATACATGCATCTTTTCTTAACAGAGCATGACGTACTGTTGCTGACACTTCAACTGAAATTTATTTTAATCATTTCTTCCCCTCTCTCTCATGGCACATTCGATGTTCAGATCAAATACTGTTATCAAATCACAGAAACACGGGAACCCTAGCTAACAAAAATCTGCTTATGGTCCTATTCCCTCCCCCGCACTGGTGCCATCTTTTAATAAGATCACCGTAATTTCAAAAGAAAAATAATAACCCAAGTTATTCATGCAGTCTTGCAACTGGTAAAATAAATTATTAAATTCCTTTTAATGACAGAGCACATAGGATCAAACCTCAATAAAACTCAGCTGTATCTGGTTTGAGATTGAGACATCTAATACCTCAGCATCACATCATGATATTGTAAAGGACTTCAACTGAGCCCAAGTAGAAACAGGGAAAAATTAATCTTTTTTTTTTTCCTCAGGACTAGCATTCTCCAGTATGCCATATGTAGAGTCCTCTCAGAAAAGCAAACCATCACACAGTGCTTGAAAAGATTCAAAATACAGCTACCTTAATGCTGCTACATTCAAGATGATTTCATGCTAGAAAGGCAAGGCTGCTGAGAAGAGATAATATTCCTTATTGTTCCAGATATTATCAGTGGAAAAAGGGGAGCAATGAACAGCAAACTTGATTGTGCATTTCAGCTATATTAGTAGCTCAAACAGAAGCTCCCCTCTACGCATCTTAGCCCGTTCAGAGGCACAGGTACACTTATGCTGCACGCTCACAGCCACAGAGGGCTTTTTGACAACTCACTAACTCAGTGGACAAAACAATACATTCACGGTCCTTCTCATCCACAAATTGGGCAAAAATCACAATCTCTTTTCTCTCATGTTTTTACAGAAGAAAGTAGCAGAAAGGCTGCAAGTATACAAAGATCCAGGTGTTTATTCACCTAATATGGGGCAGCAAGTCTGGGCTGGAATTCCCTCTTGAGCAAGCTCATGGTTGTCTTTTGATAGACTATGCTCTTCGGTCTTATAAAAAAAAAAAAAACCAAACCAAAACAAAAAAACCACCAAAACAAAAAACACACCCACCTTTAGAACAGCATCTCTGTCTGGTCTTCCTTTTTTGGATCTAACCAAGACATTTCAAAGAGAACAGCAAAATTATGACCAGATAAAATAAATTAACTATGCTGCATTTTGACCCTATACATTTGGTGGTGTTTCCTTTTAATGACAGCAAGGCTGTCACTAGACTCTCCTCCCCGAGAGTCAGGAAACCTTGTTAAACTATAAATTTGGAGAACTGCTAAATAATGCTAAAAGTTAAAGGTGGGTAAGATCTGCTAGACAGTTTACTGCTACCAGCATCCACACTCTGTGTGTTGGGGTGTGCTTTCCTTGCTGGTAGTGATAAATGGTGCAAAAGTACAAGTTTTTGTCATTTCCTTGAGCATTTACTCTTTAACAAGAGACAGCCCAACATTAATCTTTATACAGTAGCCCTTTCAAATTTGTTGGGGATGAAAACAACACGCCAAAAAAAAAAAAACAAAAGAAAAAAAATTAAGAGGTTTCTACATAAATTAACAACCTATTAAACATAGCAAAAACAATTGTAAACTTTTTACCAAGTTTTAAAATTAGATCCTATATCAGGAATAAGAGTCTTCATTCAGTTGTAGGAAGGTTCAGATATGCTACATAAAGAGTATCAAATCTAAAGGCTTTTCTTACATATGCTCACAATGGTACAGCACTTATTTCACAGCATTATAAGCAAGTAATCTTCTCAGTTACCAGGGATAGAGGGAGTTTGTGGGTTTGGCATGCAGCCGAACAGGATATGAACTGCAATGCAACAACAGGCAAATAACAGTGGCATTCTCCTCGCAAAATCCTTTAGTTCCTGTAGCTAGACCTCATAGCCCCAGAGACTCCCAACACTTTCATACAGGCATTTTGGAGTTAACACGATACTTTTTGTTTGATGAGTCTGCAGACAAAAAAAAAACAACAAACCAAAAATCCAAACGAAACACCAAAACAAATCAAACCAAATAAATATGAAGGTTCAAAAGCGTCTCCGTGCAGGCTGGGCTCCTGTCACAGATAAGTCATCACAGATCCCAAACCACGATCACTGTAGCCAGCACTTGGAAAGGCTGCTCACTGCTGATACTCTAGTTCACAGTTAACTCTCTATTTAATTGTGCATGAAAAAACAAAACAACTCTAATGTTTTTACTATTCAATAATGAAAATACTGATCAAGGAAAAATTAAAATTCATTTCAACCAGCAAAAGAGCTTTAGGAAAAACAAATACAAGGATGATCCATAACCAAATACTACAGTAGAGAACTGGAGAGTACAGCTGGCCCCGAGCACGCATACTCTATTATGCTCCCAGCTAAAGAAATTAAAATCCGTTTACATGCACAGACAATGAACCCTGCAGATAGAGTTCAAACCTTGGGCTTTCAACCCACCATCACAAGGCCTCCAGATCCCAACTAAAGAAGTAACAGGTTTAGATGTGAGAAGCAGCAGGCTGAAACCACAAAGGACCAGCTGCTACAGTAATCACATTCAGAATGAGAGCATACAGTTCTTATCCTAAAATGTTGTCTTAGATAAACAAACAAAATTAATTGTGTCCTTTTCTTACTGAGTATTCACCACAACAAGTGTATACTACAAATAAACACACCTATCTACTGAAGGAATGACAGGTGAGGTTTTAAAGGGTTCAGCTTTATTTCATATTTGTGTTGGGTTACACTTACATTTCACAACTGCATGGCACAACCACCTTTCAAGGCAAAAACCATTGACAGTCAAAGAATTGACACTGCATGTTAATCAAACCAAGGATGTGCATCAGTGCCAACAGGATGCAATAGTCCTGTACTCAGTGATACATCCCCTTCCCTTCCCCCGACTCAAAATTTTAGTAGTATCAGGTCAACATGAATTCTTGTTTTGACTAGAGAAGAAAAAAGCAAGCAAGGACTTGAAAGAGGATCTGAAGGATACAGGTCTCATCAGATCAGGTTCCCTTTCCAAGTCCATTGCACCAGAATCCAACCACCACATCAGCCCAGATGCCAGCTTCTTTGTGAAAGACATCATATGAAATTAAATGATTCCACAGAACTACTGGACTCTGGAATGTAACTTTTCAGAACTCAGATTCTCTTTTCTGTCCAGAAAATTATGCGAGTGTTATGTGATAGAAAAGTCTGACTTGATACATTCATTTCAGATTCTGTTACATAGCTTTGTATGAGCAGCCGTATGCAAAATCACTTATTATGAACCCAAATCCTTATTTACAATGGGATCTTTTTTGATGGACATGGGAAGAGAAAAAAAAAAAATCAAGAGTGGTTTTGATTTTATGAATTGTCAATGGCCAAGACATTACTTTGAAAATATAAAATCTAGAAATTCCTAGAAGTGTAGATCCTACTCCTGCTGATTTCTGCTTGCATTTTAGGATTGTATTAAGATGTTTTTTGTATGCAGTGATGGATACACTTCTCTGTAGCTACAGAGAAGATACGTTGCAAAAAGCATGGAAGAAACTTATCTTCCTGCTGCCTCTCTACCTAGGTATTCAGGTACCCATGAGAGTTTAAAATAATTTCATATCAAGAAATACAGAGATCAAGTACTGTATTTTCACTACAGAAGCTGAGAAAGCCAGACGACTTTGCTGACTAGCCCTTACACAATGAATATCACCAATATACCTACATAAACTTCTTAAGCAGAATTGTCCTGCAGGAAATAGCCTGTCTGTTAAATTACACAGTCACACCATTGCAAGCACTGGGATTACCCTGAAACCAACACAGCTTAGAACCAAAGCCTTAGGCTTTGCACGTACCACATGGTGAGAGCACTACCAGAATAATACATCCAAGTTTTCTTCACTTCCTTTTTGTTCTGATAGAAAGGACAGTGGATGAACAACAGCGAAGCAACTGAGACATCCCATACCACAGAGCTGCTGAAGGCCAGGTCATTTGTCCACAGCCAGAGCAGGAGACTGTCAAAAGATGCGATGTTCAGTTGCTGTTTGGATGCTTGCCCTGCTTACCAAATGTGCTTAAAAAGCACTTGAGAAGAATACAGCAATATTCTTGGCCTTTCTGCTTTCCGCTTCAGCCAGAAACAGAAGTACAAAGGGAGCCAACAGAAAACATATACAAGCATTTCAGTACCTTACAATTTTGTCTAAAGACCAGTTACAAATCCAGAGTGGCTAAAAGTGTGGGGTAGCCGTTGTGTTTACCCCAAGTGATTTGTTTCTCCTCACTGCAGGATGAAGGACTCACTAACCACTTTGCATCACAGGCATCATGGCAAATACCCCACTAGAATCAAATACCTCATCTCATCAAAACTTGCCTGTAGAGACCAGTAGAGAAAACACAAGAGAAGCACAACAGGAGGACAGTTTCTTAGAAGAGTCTCATTTTTGTTTGCTTTTTATTAAAACACTAAGCATTTCCACAGCTTACAAATGCTACACTGTCCCTTCTTCATTTAATTTCCCTTTATTCCCATTGGCTGGCAGAAAACATCCTACCTGTTTTAACTAAAGTCTTAGGACAGTAAGGTTGATATCCAGAATGGAATCACTTCAAATTGGGGCCACTTCTGGCCATTGTCTGCCAGAAAACAAATGCCTTTCATGATGTGCCCCTTATTAAAACACTGTACTTTATTCAGAAAATTCAGCGTTTCTCAGGGTTACTAAAGTTCACTAGCAGTAAACATGTTAACAAGTGTATTGACTTTTTTTTCCCCACAAAACACACAAAACCCAAAACATTAAGATCCCAGAGAATGACAAAAGAGAGGGCTTCAATAAAGGTGGCCTTTTTCCTTATGAAGGATTGAAGAAGCAGCCTCAACCTTCAAAATAATTGAGCTGCAATATATACACTCAATTTTAAGCTTTGTTTAGCTTTCTCTGACTCCAATCCACCCCACTGCAAGATCCTTTTGTTTTTTAAACTTTTGGTAATAAAAGAACCATCCATCAGCTGTCAGGAGAGCTATCAGGAAGCAAGTTTCTAATCCCCACTCGTGTATCACAGGCATTTTCTGGAACACCTGCACTGACAGTTTCAGAAAAACTCCTGGGCAAAGGCACGAAGCTTTGAGGGGGCACAGACCAAACCACGTAAATAGCAGCAGTGGCAAAGCCACAGGAATTTATGTGTGTGCACGCACACATGTGTGTATGTGTATTTGAGGACTCTAGACAAATTTGTTCAGGGATCAATATGGTTTTGTGGATACAGCCTTTTTGCCACGCTACCCTGCTGTTTTCCTGGCTTTTGGTAACAGATGATAATTAGATACACTACCCTAGAGTAGGAAGCACATAATATGAGAAAGCTGCCATTAATTCAACACACAGGTCTTTTCCCTGAACTCAGGGACCAATGGTTATGAGGCTCATTACAGACGACCAGGGGTTGCAATTTGGCACCAGCTTTGGAGATTTTATCATCTGATACTAGTCCTCATAGGAACAGAACCAAAACCTTCTGAACGCTTATGCAAAATACAGCCTTAGCAAGAGATTAATTTGTTTTTTCCTTTCCTTTTTTTTATTGAAGACTGAAAAGTCTTCAATACACAGCCATAAGCCAGGATTTCTAATGTCCAGGATATAGCCAACCTTCTGGAGGGAATCATCTGACTGTCATGTTAGGATCATGTCGGCTGATATCCTGTCTCTGACTGTAATCATTATTTGTGGTACAATCTACCTCCCACAAGGGTCAGTTTATACTTTGGCTTCTTTGGGAAATAGGTAAGAGAAAAGTCAAGAGGAATATGAAAACATGTACAATGACATATTCAAGAGAAAAAAAAAATAGTACCTGGCTTTCTTCAGGAAAGCTAGAAAACTGATAATTTTTATTCTTCAGTTATAATATAAATACTAAAAATACAGTATATAAATCCAGGCACAATGTTGGGCTCCAAGTCTTTCAGGAGTTAATTACAGAAATTGAGTCTTCTGCAGAAACGGGCATTTCCTCTCTAATTACATGCCTATTTTTCAGTACCTCCAGAGTTGCTATTCCTGATAAGAGTATAAGTGTGAGTTGAGCTGACATACTCTATCACTGTTATCAGAGCTTCTGGTTGGTTATGATTTAGCACTTCAGAAAGTAAAGAGGCAGCCAAACACCACCAGAGAAAGTGAAAATAAATGAGCAAAAGTTGTAACAAATAAGGAAAATAGGAGCTAAGAGAAAAGATAAGCACTTGCTTTTTGCCATCTGCAGAGTGACACCATATTCCAACATGTGAGAAGCCATCACGCTACCAACTGATCGCCTGTCCAATGTTGAGAAACACAGCTGTTCTGCATCACCAACTTTCCAAAAAGATGACTCTGCCATGACATTTTTCACATGCCAGAGGTTTTTTGTTCATTTTTATTTTAATAGCAAGAGTGCTTTTTCCTGGACTATTCTTCTTTATAATTGAAAAAACTTTTAACTGAGTACATTTTGTGTTTGTGTGAACACATGCTGACACTTAGGAGGCTATACTGTAAGCTACCTTGACATGCTAGACAGTCCAGGTGTTTATTTTGGGTCCATTAGAGGGGTGCAGCACATTAGCCAACTCTGCTCAATGCAGTATTCCTGGCAGAAGGATAACCAACCCATGTGCTGCACCAAGTGCAAGGGTAACACAACTCCCAACAAAAAATTCCACAAGGCAGCTCAGAAAGGTTAAATGCTGCAACACTACATCAGGCAATGGCTTGTAGCTTTCAATGATCCAGCTACCATGCACAAGGTTCCACAAGCTCCTCTCAGAGCAAAGAGAAATAGGGCTTCCAGTATTAAATGCAACTGAACTTTGGAAGAAGCACATGGTCCTGGTTTGCATGAAAACTGGAGTGAAACTGGTTCTGCTGAAGACAACCGGACTTTTCCAGTTGATGTTACTGGAGCTGAAGTTCCACTCTAAAAAATTCGCTTAAAAATTCCTGCCACAATATGTTACTAGAACCTTTCTTTTCTCAGCCACAAAAAAGAAAAAAAACCCAACACACCAGAAATGTAAGACTTGCAGCAGATGCAACAAAGGAAATCACAGACAACTTCTCACACTGCAGTGAACTGAACTTCTGCTTTGAGATTACTTTGAGATGTATTTTTATGCAAAGTATTTCAGGGTCAGGTTCCCAAATTCATTTACTTACATGTTAGAGGAATATAAAATCAGCAGAGTTAGATGTATATTTGCGACTTCAGCCATTAAATAGATTACGTGCTTTTTCTACTTATCAATGTGAATTAAGATTCATAATCTCCTATGCTTGGAAAGAGAGCGGGCGAGAGCAGGTAGAGAAATTGCTTTTGACAATTACTTATTGCCTATATTAGAACACTAACTGGACTGTGTCATTACTCAGAAGAGATGTAGCAATTAAAAGGAGTGACTGTGCCATAAAAACCAGATTAATTATAATTCATCATCTATTTTGGCACTGTACCCCCATGTGTTGCATGCTGTATCTTGCATCCTCTATGTTGTAATTTACAGCCTCAATTTCAGTATCATTATGGTGAGAGTCAAAGGATGCCATTGTATGTTTCTTTACATCTTTTACTTAGCTGGCAAGCACTGTTCAATCTTTCAAGAAATGCTAATATTTTTAGGTTTAAGTTGCTGTTTTTCTTGCAGGAGCTGTCACAAGTTAACAAGGTGGTTTGTTCTATGTTTAAGTATCTCTAGAACTAATTCTTGAAATAAAGTCATTTATAAATACAGTCATTGGCATTGCTGTTCTAGCAGTCTAGGAAAGAAAACAAGGATGCGGGAGAACATCTTGTATCCTTCTTGACCGTCCCTGTCACACAACTGGTGAATGCAGTCTTAAGTAAACTAAGAACATACCCAGACTCCTCATCACCGATTTCTCATCCAGCGGGAAACCAGCTTGCATGACCGGGAACATCTGCTACCACTCAGCCTTCGGATGATAAAACTTACATAAGAGACTATCTTATACTGTCAACAATTCTGTTTTAATTTCATTGTTCAGGTACTGGCTATCGATAAATAATTACAGCAGGATTTTCACAAAGAGCAGGAAGGTAACCCCTTTGCTGCATATATGGATTCCAGTATATCCTCCCCTCTATGATAACTCTGATTCCTTGAGTATAAATGCATTTTAGTCACATTAAGACATAAGATAAAAAACATCCATCCCTGGCTGCTGCTTCCACAGTTACACCAAGACTAGATTCCCAGGAACTGGAACGTTGCTTTGGAGAGTTACGTACTGCACAGGCACTTTCAGCATTTCAGTGTGTGTTACTTAATGTTTTCACACTGCATTAAAGGCCAGGAGAAGAACACTGTGTTCAGGCCTTAGTACAGTCAAGTTTAAAAACCATCAAATCTGGTTTGAACTAAATACTCTCATAAATAGGATAATCCTTCTTTGCAAGGGCTGCAGGACTGAGTTCATAATTTCAATGCTACAATAACAGTATTTGCAATACAGTGAATCTTGCATCCAGACTTTTGCCATTATGTTTATTATTATTCTACTTTAAACATGAGAGTTCTGTGGGGGGTGAGGGGGGGGTTCTCCCCCATTTTAATCCAGGCCTCTCTGATTGCATCTACATTACCTTTGTCACATATATCAAAGGTATACAGTATAATGCATGCAGTAAAATGCACTCCAGAAACTTACCAAATGCACTCCTACCATTAATAGGTGTTCAGTCCTTGGATTCAGGTAAAATATAGTATAACACAGGCATCAAGTCCTCAGTATGAACTTTTTCCCATTCCAGGTCCGCCACTATGGTGTTCACTACTTGCTAATATAGAGACAGCTTCTGTCTACAAACTAGAGAGAGTAATCTCCTATATGCAGCATATCTGAATTTCCCTCACATCGACACCATAGGCACTTAACATGGCACGTGTTTTCCCCATTAAGTAGGTCACGCAAATGGCCCCATTGCATTTGATTAAACAAGACACAGAAACATACAGATTTTGGAGCTAATTATGAATGCCACAAGCTAAATAGAGGGCACCCTCTGTTGTACCCTCAGAACATCTTCTGAGTGTATTTTTTAAATAGGAAAAAAAATAACTGTTACTCGGTTTATGTACATCACTTTAGCTAGACAGCCAAAGTCACAGCATAATCACGTGAACCAGTGGTTCCTTTTCCCCTGTGGAAGGAAATAAATTTCCTTGCTTGTATTTCTACAGCTGCCTTTTCTACCTGGGTGCTCTACCTTCGTTCCCTACTTAACAACATATGATTTAGGAGCTCAAAGTGTTCAAGAACACTTAATTGAACCTCTCACCATCTTTTTGCTTTGTTGTACCCCCACTTATGCTGATGTGCAAATTCAGACAGTACACATAAACCAGTTGCCTGGCATCTTGTTGAAAGTCATCCTCCCACCGCGAGTCCTGCTCTACAATAAAGAGATATTGCAACAATAGGATACTCTGCTCCAGACCTTTTCAACACGCGACAGAGCAGGGTCGGTCAGAAAGCAATCCGAAATAAATTCCGGCTTATTTTCCATCCTTTTTCTTTGTCTCCACTTCTGAAGATTTTTAACATACTTGTAGCAAAAGCAATCTCTTGTTTTGTAAGTTGCTTCTATTTAGCTCCTAGGAAATGATGACAAGTGAGGAGTACTCTGCACCTCGGCACCAGAGCACCAGCGCCCGCCCTGCTGCTTGCTTCCCCTTCCCTGCTGCTCTCAGCTGTTTTCACTCTTAGTCTCCAATCTCTGGTTTCAGCTTCCATGGCATGCCTTATTTTTTAACAGAGCAGTAATTGTACATGTTAACCATTAGAAACACCAGCCCATTAACAACGTAAAACAAATCTGAGAACCAAAATGGCTACAAGGAGACAAAACCAAATGCAGCAGCACAGTTACGCCATCCCAGTTTTGTTCCAGAAAGAGGTAATGGAGGGGTTTCCAGTGACATGGTTTTCCTATCAGAAATTTACCAAAACTTTCTGGAAATTATTTCAACAAAGAACTTTAATCGGGATGGAACAGAAGAGATGCCCAGCACATAGTTACTTCCACAGAATGGAGTGTTTCATCAGGAAAGAGAGGCAATCTAGGAAACCCTCAGCACAGTATTTAGCGCATGCTCCCGAGATGGTAGAGATAGCACGTCATCTCCACCTTCTCTAGTAGGAAAGGANAAAAAAAAAATAAAAATATCTGTTTGGCTAGATCGCTGCTTCTGTGACTTCCCTCTTTTACCGAAAGCTGAAGGTTTCACTGTATCATAGTAACGCAAAGGCTTCAGGCCCAATTTGACTCTTCATGAAGTGTGAATGGCCAGATGACATCAGCATGTATGTGAGCTTTATCTCATCACAGTTTGCTTTATCCTTTCCTCCCCTGTGAGGTAGCAGTGATCTATGCAATTCTCATGCGGCAGGGAGTCTGCCAGTTATGCAGACAGTGAGAATTACCAGCTGGTATATCCTGTGGCTGTCTGTCTTCTCCAACGCCTGCGTTAAATCCTTCCACTGAACACCAGTTCTGGTGTCAGTTGAATGCAGTGATCTTCTTCAAAAACAAAAAATTAATCAAGCTCCAAATCTCCAAAAGACTAAAAATTCGGAAAGACTCCTTTGGACTTCAGAGAACTTAAAGCCCAAGGACTTAGAGAGCCGAGAAGAACTCAGCCTGTCTTAAGACTCACAGGAGATCTATCTAGCCTTAGAAAAGCTGTCAAAAAAGCATTATTAAGATTAAGCCAGTATGGCCATCTTACAAAATAATCTAAAATTCATTCAGGGTCACTAAACATAAAAGTATGAAATCCATCCCAGGATGTATTGCTAGATCTTTGTCCCAGTCATAGTCTTTCCTAGACATGACTATTGGCAACTGCTGGAAACAGCATACTACATAGAGAGTAGCTACTTGCTGCTCTGGCAATTATTCTGTTACATCCTTTCTGAAACAGCAGTATCCTCAATAGACAGACACTCATGTTATTCTACTAAATCCATTCCAAGCAAGTGAACAGTAATAACCATAGCTAAAATAAAAATATCTGGAGATTTTAGACCTGAAATTACAGATGTGTTGGAGATTGCATTAATTCAGTAGGGTCTTTGTCACTGAATTTACTTGAGATTCTAATTCAAGTATCACAGGGACACCTTTCAGTATAAAATAAATGGAATATATAATAGAACATGTTAAGAAGGTAACAGTGTTAAGTGAATATCTTCCATCTTTATAAATGCTTTCCACAATTTGTCTTCTTTTAAGCCTTTCCTGAGATTTCTTATCCTACCATCTACCAATTCTTATTCCCACATCTTTCTGCTTTCTGTTTGACACTTCCTCGTTGTTATAGAAAACATTAAGCACATGAAACTTTGGCCATCTCAGCCACTGGGCAGATCCTTGAATCATTGCTGCAATCACACAAAAAAAAAAAACCCAAACCAAAACAAAAAACCCACCCAAACAAAACAAAAAAACCCCAACATACATATTCTTTACTCAATAACTCTGTTATAAAATTTAATAAGAGTAAATAGAATAACATCAGTACACACTAGTACAAAATCAAATGCAAAATAAAAATTTTCTCACTAACTTGAAGCAGCATTATAACCTACATAATCAGAGTTGTGCAGGATCATTGTGAACACAGGTGCATGAGCGAAATTCATACTTTGTTTACTAACATACATGGAAATATGAAAGAAAGGCCTCACTATCATAGTGTGTCATGGTATTAGCACACATAACTGTCACAAGAATTTTATTTATTTTCATATATGTATACGTGTATATATAGAGAGAAAGCCTTATTCTTTTTGGTTCAGGAAGAATTGCAGAACAAAACTACTTCAGATCTACAAAACTAAAATTTTAATTTTTTTACTGAGCTAATGAAGAGATTAATGTTTCAACTTGGGATAAAAAAAAAAAATCAGTTCTCTGCTTTTTTTCTACGAGCCTGCCTGGAATAAAGAGCATTGTCTCAAATGCAATTCAAGAAAACAAAAAAAACCCCACACCGAAAAAGAACACACCAACAAAAAAAAAAAACCTAGTATTTTTAAAAGATAACTGATTGATGGATTGATTACTGACCAGTCGATACGCAGCATGCTCTGTGTAACATTTGAAAAAGTATTTCAAAATTTCATTTTAACACATACTCCACTAGTAATGAAAAATGTGCTGTCACTGATAAGTGGCCTTACCAGGAGAGTTTGTGGTGAGAAGGCTTTGAAAGAAGGAAATGGGAAGGGTATGGCCTTTCATTACATTAGGTAAATCTATTTGACCACAGAGAGGTTGAGACTCTGCTGCTGAGGTTACAAGCTAAACAGGCCATCAACTTAATTAATGTATGACTTTTCAACCGAGGGCACATTTTAGCTACACCCAATGATCAATGTAATTCCTTTACAAGGTTAACCCTCTGCCACCAGAGCTGAATTTGGCAGATAGCCTGCGAGCAGCACGGCACCATTCAGGAGCGTCTCCTAAACCACCTTGGGGGAGCAGCCAGTTCTCAGGCTGCTGGCGGCCAGCTGCAGCCAGCTGCACACTGGGGAAACGCAGCCCTGAGCGACGTGCCAGATGACTCCCTTCTCTCAAAAACATGGTGGAAACAACTGCCACTCCACTGCCGCCAAAGCCTTCCTCCCCTCCCCTACCATGAGAGAAAAAGGTGGCCAAATCTGGGTGATTAACAAAACCATGTTTCCCACAGACTTCAGTAAGCACATCCTGTACAGTGACAAGTACATTATCCTGTTCTTCAATTCTGCCTTAAAATCCCATTCTTCCGCCTGACAGCTCCTGTCTTGCATGCAAACCCAATATTTTGGATTCCTGGTTGCGATGTTGCCACAGGGATCTTGAAGCTGGGAACTGTTACTCATGCAAAAGTTTTGTCCTGAAACTTGAAACCAGGTGAAACTTCCCCATTTCCTCCTTCCCTCCCTTCCCCCAGCCCAAGAGCTCTCGCCAGCTTTGCAGAAGCTTTTGCCAAGTTTCAGGAGCATTTGAGCACACCTGTGTTGAGCCTCAGAAGACGAGGAAGGATGCGAAGACACTGATGGAAATTACGCAAAGCAAACCCAACCCCCCCCCAAAGAGGTTTTATGTCACCCCTGCTGGGCTCCTGGGCTGCTATAGCTAATGCAGCTTCCCAGATTGTACAAACACTGCTTTTGGGCCACTTTTGCTGTTGGCTAGATCCACATCCAAAACGCCTGTCTTTCTCTACTTGCAAATAGTGACAGTAAACTGAAATTTGTGATATTAAGTACAAGAGCACCACCAAAACAGAAACACCTCAATATTGTAAGGCAGTTGTGTTTTCTGGCACATGCCAAGGACCTTGTCCAAATAGGGGGCATGGCTGAAATGGGTCACAGTTACCTTGTGCCTCACTTCTCCCTCTGGAAACCCTTGAATGGGGGGGCCACAGCAGAGCCCGTATGTCTGGGGTCTAATCCTTTAATTTCCTGTTTGACGCCACCCCAAAATACTGCATCCTCTAACACTTGCATAAAACCTATAAATCATGCTTAGAGTATTTCTTTTTTTTTAAGCAAGATATTAGTGTTTTGTTTTATAGGCATTGAGTGACAGAGGCACAAACCCAGATTAAAAAGGGAGTTATCTACATGGAAATTACACCTTAGATAACCATAGCCAAGGTGTGGGTGCTCAGCTCCCTTCTCACAGATGCTCTTTTCTTTCAGAACAAATCACATGTCCCTAAAGGGTCAAAGGAGCTACACGAGCCTAAGGAAGAGAGGAAACCCTGTGTAGTGAACTGAATTTGCTCGTTATTAGTAATTTATTAAATAATTAGTGTTACATATATGTTATCTCTACAACATTGAACACAAACACTGGGATTATTTCCTGTCTGTCTTTCTTCTTATAGAATATTTAAAAACAAAAGAAAAGTTTTGGCAATTTGAAAATGTTTTCTTGTCTGCCAGCACAGCAGGATCCTACCTGCCTACTCTATTGCCAGCTGAGCTTCAGCAACCAGTATCAGGTGGTTTCCTTCTCAAAGAGTAAAGTTGGGATTTTTCACAGTCCACTTTTTTTTTTTTTTTAAACACCAGCAATTGATGCCACAGAAGTAAACAATCGGCCATCAATCACCACTTCACACTTCGGGCAGGGAGAGCAGTTCTGACCCAGCACTTCCTTTACCTTTAGCTGTTCACACTCTTCCTTCTACAACAGAAAGTCCTACAGAAAAATACAGAATTTTAAAACGCCTCTGATTCACATCCATAGTGTAACTCCAAGTACCTCAGTCTCCTTGCACATCTAGGTCTGCTTGAGCTTGCTGTCTTTGAAAAAATGCCACCGATGGGACCTTTTTGTGCCCGAGGAGTGATGCACACTCAGACTACCAGTGCAACAGCAGCACAACTGATAATGATACCCCCAGAGCTGGGGGTAGATCTGCTGCAAACGATAGTTTTTGACAAATTCCTAGCATAAACTCATCTCCTTTGCCAGCACATTTGTGTGCACCTCTTTCTCTGCATCACTGAGACTGGCTTGGTCTGGGAAAGCCAGGTAGTAAATGCAATCCCACTGGGAGCCAGAGCTGGCTTGCTTTCTTTTCAACATAGTAAGAATGGGGCAGACAAAGCATCCCGATTTACTCAGGTGGAGGGATTTTTCAGAGAGGAATGGAAAAGGAGTGGGTGCGGTGGCTTATGCTAATTATCATCTATTTATTTTGGGAGATAAGCTACTTATACATGGTATGTTTGGTTTGGATTAACTTGGGCAGACACAGAATGACTGTCCACAGTTTGACCTTGACATGAGTAACTGGCCTTTGGCAGGGAGGGGGGACATTGACAGATATTGCCTGAAGAAAGGGATCAGTCACAACCCAACTGCTGCAGAAGTTGCTCCGGGCAACAGATCGGGGCTGGAAAACACTGGCTGGAAATGGCAGAGAGAACGGGGTAGCGGGGGGAATACAAACTGTGGTCGGAAAAAACGGAGAGCAGGGAAGCGAGGTTGATCGGGGGTACAGACACCTCCTGTTAATATAATTTGGTTTGGAATGGCAATGTTTGTACCGAGCTGAACTCGAGGACAGGAAAAGGCAGACAATAGCAGAAAGCCGCTGCATTGTTCGCCCCATGTGCTCTTTTCTTTCCCCTTGGCTTACCCAGCTGATCATTATGCAACCGATCCGCTGGGCTAATTTTCAACCTGTCCAGGATATTCTCAATTATGTATTCTTCATAGAATGTCATGGTTTATTTTTAAAAGGTCCAGAATATTTCCTGTGATTAATGTCTGGATTAGTCGTTGTTTTACAGGGTATATATACTTGGGTAACAAATCTTAATCCCGACTGAAAGGGCAGTTCAACACGAGCAAGCTTTTAATTTAAGTATCTTAACAAAGGGATTATATATTCTTCCCCTTCCTTACAAATCTTCAGAGGAAAAATACAGCAATGGCAGATGAAGTGGGGCATGAAACACATTGTTTTCTGTTCTGGGAAGGTCTGCTTAAAAACCGAGCAGATTTCAAAATGACAAAACAATTTTTCCTGGCAAGTTTGGTATCAGGCTTTGTTTTGCTAAACCTGATTATGTACTTTGGCTGCTCAGCACAAGCATATGTTCCAAACCAATTTAGTCCCTGCTCAGAATGAGTCTCCTTATTTGTCCAACAGCTTCGGAAATCATTTTTTCATGCTGACTTTGAGTGACCGTGTAGCACACTCTGCAAAGGTATTCCAGGGACAACAGACCTCTGCAGCAACTGAAAGTCTAATTCAAGACTTTTTTTACTCTTCTGGTCAAGCTGCTTTAATAAAGCTCTTCTGTTTGTTTTTAAACCTGCTAGCTACATTGCACATGTTCCAAGGGAAGAAGTGTCAGTCAGAGACTGCACTGACTATATGGTGAAATATCACAAACAGACAAAAGGGTAAAAGAAAAAAAAGCCCAGGATTTCCAATATCCCTCATTTGCATGCATTAGTACAACATGAAAGTCTTTGTATGTGCAAAACTCAGAATTAAAGATGGGAAAAATGCCCAGATCTGTCAGGTAACACCATAGCCTCTTGCAAGATCTTGGCTGTTCTTAAGACCCTTTCAGTGCTCTGTCCAGTTCAGCTTCTAAATCCTGAATGAGAAGATTTCTAGTGTTGTCTTCACACAGGCTGGACCAGAGGGGAAGAATGATGCACAGGGCTCAATAGCCAGAACCTCCCCTTCACGTTTAGCAGACAGCTTTTTTAGATTCAGGACATTCTCATATAGACAAAACTATTAAAATCCTGTCAAATAGCGCTGTACCTTTTGCAAACGCCCCTCCACTAGCACTAAATACTCTCCCGCACTGGCATCCATACATTTCCCATGCAGTAAATATTTACTGGACATCCTTTTCCATTCCTCCTGAGAGGAATCTGCAAGAACACAATACAGTTGTGTTTGATATGAAAGTAATGCATCTAAATATGGGGATCTGCGAAAACAAAAAAACACCCCAAAAAAACTAAAGGCCACCAAACCTGTCACCTGGTTTGGACTACAAGTAAGGCAAACCAATCTCTCTGGGGCCAATGAAATGGTACTAGAGGAACTGGGTCTCCCCATGACTAGATAATTATGGGTTGCCAAGCTGCTTAGTTAGCCACCTCTGCTGCATTCCCTGGCCATGGTGAACATGTTTGTCGGCTTAGGAAAACCTAGGCTGGGCACATTACTAGAGGCTTAAGACTTAGAGACCCCTTCCCTGGCAGTTTCATTGTCACAGCAGCGTCACCACTAGGCCTTATCAATGGGTTGGACAGGCCACCCAAGAAAACCCATAATAGGCAGGCAGAAGCAGTGCATACCATTGCTTTTAGCTATGCATAGTGACAGTGAGCAAACAAACTCTATTGAACATTTTGGCCAATGCTAATATGACTTAGCTAATATAAGAGATTAACCTCTCTCTGCTTCAAATCACCCTTCCTGCAAATGAAAATAAGTATACCAACTTGCATACCTCAAGCAAAAACTTTAAGCAATAACAACTGTTGACAGACTGGCACTGTAAAGTATCACACTCCGCTTTTCCTCACTCAATGGGTATGACAAATATTTCAGAGTTTCTGATTGTCTTTCACCTTCATGGACCAGAGAGGACAGGCAGCCCCAGCACTAATCAAGTTGCTCCCTTTGCTTTCAGACATCTCAGATCTGTTTCTGGAAGGAAAGATTCAGGTTTCCAGCTCCATAGATTCCCATGACAGGTGGACTGAAGGTTGCCTTAAAAGAATTTACTAAGAGTCTTTCCCAGGACACTGAGAAATCTCCCTACAGTGGAAGGGAGGCAGAGATCTACTATGCAGAACAACAAGAAAACTTCCCTCCTTAACTTGTACCAAATGATCTGTGGGTACAGGAGGGAGAAAACTCAAAACAGGTCCTACTATCGGCAGCTCTACAAACCTGGCCCCCATCGATCTCTTGAAGAGCAACCTCCAGAGATTTAGGGAAAAGCCATGCAGCTAATATGGGTCTTCTGCAAGAGGAAAATCACTCAGCCTGTTTTCCTGAAAGCCACTTACTGAGCTCGGTCACATTTACATTCCTCTCTTCCTTCCAAGAGCCACATAAGACAGAGTCAAAAGATCAGAATAAAGTGTCTAGAATAACAGCCTTCAGCAGCAGTGCCTACACATGTCTTTGTAGGAGGCTAGAGGTTTGATTAATATTTCCAGGCCTCCCCCCATTAACCAGGGTGCCTTCTGCCTCCAGGTACTGAGCCGAGAGGAACAGGCCAGTCATACTGACAAACAGTTTCTCAAATGTGACAGGTTTCTGCTGCTCGTGCATGAACTCACTCCAGGATCTTCTTGTAATGTAATCAGGCTGAAATAAACTCTTTCAGTCTGAAGTAGTGGATTGTGTTTCTGCAGGCTCAGGAAGGAGAGACCTGGAACAGATAATCTTTTGTTGCTATCATGGCAATCCCACCCAGGGCACTCTCCAGGGACATGACAGGGCTTCACACTCAATCAGCTTCTGGTTTACAAACTCTGGGTGGTCGGCCACACAGCACCTGCTGCAAAACGCTCAGTCTTCCCTCTGGTCCAGGAAAGTCCATCCCTGGGCTGTGTCTTCTCCCAGAAGACAGCACTTAGCGAGGCCAAGACCAAACTGATCTTCTCTAAAGGGAGACCAAAGGAAGGAGGACTAACAGGCTCTTAACTGTCCATTAGGTTCAACAAGGTTGCACTCATGGCCCAAAGGAGTGGAGTTTTCTCCTGTCTCAGCAAACTGCAAGAAACCGTGGCCCACAGCTCCCCCCTAGTTTTCTCAAGTCCACTGGCAAGACAGCACAAGCCAACTTAATGAATTTTTTCTCTTAAGACATTAGCAAAGAGGAGGTATATGTTCTCCCAACAGAGCAGCTGTGCAACATTTCACAAAAAGCCAGTGCTGACCTAATTGACACACACACAGTCCCACTCTCCTGATGAAACCAGAGATCTTTAGGTCCCCCATCCTGAGGGCACCAATAGGCCTTAGTTGCCCTGATCAGCCTTACCTGGGACCCTCTGCCTAGTGGCCCAGGAACCCCAATTGAAGCTAACTGCCCAGGATCCTGCTCCTTCCCCACACTAACTCTCTAGGACCAGGGCTAGACAAACCAGAAGCCGAGCAGGGCCAGGATGGTGACAGTGAGAAGATCCACCTACAGCCCAGTGACCATGCAAAAAGGTGAGGTTACAGGTCAAGTCTGGGGTCAGGCTAGAAAGTCCAATGAGGATCAGTAGGGGAACACAGTTGGGCACAAGCACATCATAGCTCAGGTTCACCTAATTGTCAAGTGTTGACCATCATATCTTCAGACATCAAGAGTTCCTTGACATCTTCCAGAATGAATTTGAATCTCCAAAGTCACTTCCCGTTCCAGCTCAAAACAAACCTCTCAAACCAGACAACAACAGTGAACTACAAATAATACACTTTTTTCAGTGCTTGCTTCTTAACCCCTTTTGTTACAGTCCTGTGCTCCAGAACAACTGTTGTCACCAAGAATGTCTGCTATAGCGTTATGTGCTCACTACATGGTTACTCTGATAGGGAGAAACCTAACTCAACAGCCCACTGCTTGGTCAGCCAGTTTCACCACTTTCCTTCTTTCATCATTTCCATCAGTATTTTGAGAAAAGCCCCTCAGTCACCATCTTGTGCATTTGAGACCCTAGAGGGTTTAACAGCTTGAGATGCAAAGCCTGAGGATGTTCAAATGAAACAGTGACACAGAAGTGGAATTTGAGGACAAAGGCAACAGATTGGCCCTAAAAGAACGACACCTGCTCCCACCATTTCATTTTATTTACCTTGAATGCAAGGTAAGGAGGGACATTTCACCAAGAGGTGATGAAATTTGTCAAGACTGCATACACAAGCATGGAACCATTCAACCACACACCCTATAAACTTAAGCATGGGTATTTAGCCATTCTGCTTGCTTTAATGCTTTTGCTCTGTTGCTAACAACATCATGCTTCTTTTTTAATTCTGATAGCAACATTCCAGAAGAAATGGGTTTATCAATTGAAGATGTTATGGCATATTTCATAGGTAACTGTATTACAGTTTGAGTTAATTGCTTCTTCAAAACCAATTGCGTTTAGCCAGCATGAATGGAAAAGTGCTACTGTAAGGTGCAAGACGCTGCCCACCTGAATACATACAGTCAAATCGTGAGAAGACATTCACCAAGGCTCCCAGACCAGGACTGTAAACCTTTGCTCGAGCAAGCACATACACAAGAAACTCACCAAACTGTATAAGGGCTTCTTGTGTAGATCAAGAAGATGAGGTTGCGCAATCTAGCAATAATTTTCTATTTTCTACTGCTGCAGCACTGAGGCACAATGCTCCCTTGTTAATTAAATGCAATTCCGCTCTCTACCAAAAACATATTTTTTCTAAGTATTTGGTTTTAAGCAATTCCAGGAAACAAGTCTTCTTGCCTGTTCCTCCCCTCCATCCTCTGGAAAGATGCCTTTTAATTCTGACCCTCCACGTATCTCCAAGCTAATCCATGAACAACTGCACTGAGGGGGGAAAAAGCATGACAGCTCTGCTTGGGGCCCAGGGAGGCGAGTCTTGCAGAGGCCCTTTTGTTGTTCCCCAGGTAGGATGTGTAGCTCTCCATCCATGCAGCCCGAATTCCTTTCTCACCACACCCAAGGTCATTTTAATGAAAATTCCTAAGCCCATGCCAGGGGGATAGAATTGCTCCTAATCCTTCAGCAACACGTCATTTGATCCCCGGGCCCACTGGGGTTATTATTGTGTGTCTGCAGAGCACAGCAAAGCAGACAGGAGTAGAAAAATGGCAACCACTGCAGGAGATCCGCTTCCCTTTCCCAACCTTTCTTTCAGAGCGCCTTTTTTTTTCCCCCCTCCAGAGCACATTCACTGCCTGCCTGTTTTCAAGGGATAATGCCATGTTTTAAGTCACCCTCTGCCATTCCCTAGAAGCTGCACACGTTTTTAATGAAATTAATGAGGAAGTTTAATTTTAACGGCAGATTGTTTCCTCTGGTTTGCATTTTGAAAGGAACTGCACGTCTGTGTGGTCCGCGCCTTACAGTACTGTACTGATGTTTTACATCTGTGTTCAAGCAATGCTTTAGCATCATGAAAAACAACACAAAAAACAAAATTAAAACAAAATAGCATTTTTGGCAGGATACGGAGGAGGGGAAAAGAGCTAGTGAATCCAGTAAAACTTCATTATTTTTTTCTAGACTTCTTCCCACGCTGACACAGAGGCCTGTGTTTTACATAGTGGTGGATAAAGTAAGGTTTAGTTCTTCTCCTCTAGTTTCGTTGCCTCCCCATGGCCTATCCGAGCAGTGATTCCCTTTCCCCATCATGCTGAGATCTGGAAATCCACTGTGTCCTTGCCTTAGGATGCCCCAGGCCTCACACAGATTTGCCTGCCTTTTCTCATTAGCATTACTTGATTCCCTGGCACAGAGATTTCAGAGCTTTCCACCCCTGCCAAGTAAGATGCAGGCTTATAAATTAGCAGATTTCCTCACCTGTATTTAAGTATTTGTAGAGCTGAGCTCACAAGCTAATTCCTACGCTCTCAGCTCTTCCCAAAACATGAAAATTTCCAGTGTTTCCTACAAGGAAGTAGGACAGGGAATTTCCTCCTATAGAAAAAATAAAGCAATCATAGTCTTGCACAAGGGCTGCAACTGCTGTAAAACTTACTACAAAAAATGTCTCTTTAAGATTTGCAATGAAATCTGCCCAGTTCTTGTCTACTACCTTTCACTAACAGATCTCAGAGTCGGGCATAGCAGATGGCAGTACTGCTATCTCCAAGGAGAAATGGTAGCAGGAGAAAGGGAGCTGTTTGGCCAAGGTCACCGGGCATACAATGGCTGAGACAGCAACAGAAAGGAAAACTTTCAATCCAGGCCAGGAATGTGTCCCAGTTTGCTCTAGACCTGATCTGGACAATAAGGGACTGGTGCCCCAGAATATCTCCTCTTCCAAATAGCTGCCTAACTCACATTACTATGGGTTGAGGGGTAAGCCACAAGGTTTGGTCTTTCTGAATCCCTTTAAGTGTTTCACTGAACTTGCAGGCACTTAATTATCCTAGCTGCAGTCAGCTAACAGTGTATTGGCTCCACTGCATATTGCTAAAGAAGCATTGCTCCTAAAAGTTATAAAAACACAGCTCCTAACAGTACTTTGGCCCACTCCCTAGGGAGTAGCACATTTGAACCAAGAAGCTGTGCTACTCCAACTGCTCACCTCAGCGCGAATCCTTGAATGTTACCATTGCGCAACTGAGCCCGTCCCTCATACCACCCCCCATTCCTAAC
Organism: Anarhynchus alexandrinus; assembly: GCA_008711295.1. Taxonomy (NCBI): domain Eukaryota; kingdom Metazoa; phylum Chordata; class Aves; order Charadriiformes; family Charadriidae; genus Anarhynchus; species Anarhynchus alexandrinus. The sequence goes on along the minus strand of VUYV01000087.1, from coordinate 2,716,886 downwards.
ACTTGTCGAACTGCAGAGGAACAGGTTCAATTACATTGAATTTTACACCATTGATTTTTCTAAAGCTAACTCAAAATGTATACCTGCCCAGAATACTGGCAAACTGGTGGCCCCATCAATAGAAGAGAGAATTTATAACTGCATATACTATCAGACTATTGCGTTGTTACGAAGGCCTGGAGGAGTCAGGAGACATTCTTTTCCTAGAATTTTACAAAATACTTAAGAATTTTTAAAAACTGAGATTGCTTCACAGTATAATTAGTGTTTTCCCAGATACAAAAGTGTTGCCAGAAAAAAAACTCTGAAAGTCATTGGTACAAGTGACAGAGCAGCAAGACACCACAGCAAAAAGTATTTTATATATACACACACAATTCTTATATATATATATACACACATAAAAAAATCTACTAACTTCTACCAAAACTGGGGTAGATATATGAATGCTCAAGTACTACCACATCCTTTGCCCACACATGGGGCACACCATGCATATTATCACACTTTTTCTTCAATTTACTTTCATTCACTCCTAGCTTTTCAAAACACTTATTATCCTCTAAATCATTCTTGTTTTATATGACCTACTTCACCATTAGCTATAAAGAAACAGTAAATAGGGCCAAATCTACTGATAAACCGAGTTAGAGCCAGGGATGATGTAAACACACTTGCTCTGCCAATCCACCTTCTTCCATCCTGACCTGCCATACTTCTGTTATTCTAGGTCTGGGCCTGATCAGAGACAGTTCTTTGTGCCAAATGATTAGGTAATCACACACACATACACACACAAAACTCAATAAAAAAAACATAATTGAAAACATTCATCAGAATTGAGTTTGGGAAAGAAAAAAAAGGCAAAATAATTGACAGAAAAGAGGGGGAGGATGTCATTGGGGTTGATATGTCAAGAATAGGTGGTTTGGGTCCTTTTTAATGTTCTTTTACTTAACTTTTTTTTTTTTTTGATGGAGCAGTCTAGCTTTTGTTATCCTGCAGCCGTTGTGCAGTATGATAGGAGACTGATTGATTGATCACAACTCAACTCGTCAATGACCAGCATTATAAAGGTTGATGTATCCCCTGTGGAGGAACTGTGCAGACAGATTTGACTGATGGATTGAGTACAGCAGAGTCCCACACTAGTCTGAATTGTAAAAGTTAATGCCATACCATGCAGGGGTCCTCCTGATTGATAGGATGTTTGACTGGTTGGAGCCCAGTCCCACAAGGATCACAATTCTGGGGGTTTATGGCATGCTGGATTCCTCAACCTGACACAAAGCTGTGCTCCAGTTCACATGCCTGTCTCACATGCTAATCAAGGTTAATTCATGACAGGTGAGGACTGCTGCAGCTTTCTATTTGTTAAGTAAAATGAAGAAATGACTTAATGTGGCACCTATCTTGTGGATGGCTGCACAGTTTTGGGGACAATGTCCTGCTAATACAACGTGTGCAATGTCACTGCTTTGTTCACAAAGATGCATTATAAAAATCACTCAAGACAGCTTTAAGTAGTCAACCCTTTCCTCAAATCATGCTGTCTCTGTCTTTAGGGACTGATTCTTTCTGTTGAGGAGTGAGTCCTTGAGCCTTCAAACTGCATTGTCTCAGTACAAAACCTTTTATTAGCTACCCTAATTCTATGACAATACTGTCAGCTTTGTGCCTTTCTGCCCTACTGCATTCATACCAAAATAAAATGTGAAACTGTAGTAGCAGGAAATAACTGTGTGTACACACTGACCAGTTATTCTTCCAAGATCTGGTATGCTTTTAGCATAAGGAAATTCTACATAATTTACAACATGATAATGTGGAGGAAATTTCCACAGTTATCGGAAACACAGGTTCTGTAGCAAGAAAACATGTTTTGGAGCACAGGTGGCTTTTGGGTTTTGTTTGGTGTCCAAAAAATCTTGGGTCCATTAAATCTCATCATTTACTGCTGCTACTATTATTATCAAATATAATGATTTCTATCTTATTGAGATCTTTTCAATATCTTTCAGTTTTAATATCTAGTTTTCTATGCATGCAATCAAGAAGCCTTGTTCCTTTTCAGTAATCTCCCTACCTATTAGTGGGATTTTAGTAAGAAATTATGCAAATGAACTGTTCACTCAGATTGGGGGTAGATAAATTTACCTGCTAAGATAACAGTCTATGTCATCTTCCTTTGGTACTTGGTTTTCTTGGAGTTCTGAGGCGTGATAAAGTGTGAGCCTTTAAATATTGTGGAAGTGAAAGTATAGAGTCTAGAAGACTTTCACATTTTTCCTCTCAGCCAACATGAACTGAAGTCCCATGGAAAGTCTCTGCACTACATTTGTTGATGTGCACAATGTATTTTGCATTCAGACCTTTCAAAAATCCCAAAGAGCAGAAAAATTATATGTGGCAGTACTGCCCATTATTGACAAAGAACAGCACAAATCAAATACAGATATTGCATACGTATATTGCAACTACGGCAACGTATTGCCAGAATCCCTTCAAAATAAGAAAGCAAGCAGTTACCACAGGCCTTATGCAGAACAGAAAATACAGGCTGAAATTAAAGCTAAACCCAATGTAGCCTCTGAGCTTTCCTAATGTCACAGTGATCTTGTTGCTGGTTGGGGCCACTGAAGAGGGAACAGGAGGAAATCCCCACCTGGAGTTTTTGGGCCAATCAATTACATCCTCTAGAAAGCCAGACAAAATCCAGAAGAATGGCAGGTTGGAAACCACAACCGTTCCCCCACGGGGTAACATGCTCTACTTGGCAAAGGAACAACAGCTGCACAAGCAGTAAAGGGAATGGCTCTGCTACAAAGGAGCCCAGTACCTCAGGCCATTTTGAAGAATAGACACGGGTGAGATCCTCGGACGATCCCACAAAGCAGCAATGACAACACTTGCCTGTCACCAGATAAGCAAAAGACAAGCTGCAGTTGGAAAGGTTACTGAAGTTAGCTGGAGACACAAGAAAACAGTAAAAAGAACTAGCATGTAGCATCAGACCAACAGACTGCCTCCCTTCCTCTGAGACAGGAGACCATGGCCAGGACCACAGGGAGATGGAAGCTGGTGGGAGAAGAGGCCCTCAACTGGAGGCATCAAGAAGGAAGCTCGTGCCTACAAGCAAGAATGCCAGGTGTGGTAGAAGCACCTATACCCAGGTCTACCTCCAGTTCTAGTTTAATGCTATTACAGGAACAAAGTCCTGTTATGCCACTACCCAGCTCATGCTATATGAGCAAACATCACCTACCCTAACCCACCCTGGGATGTTATCCATGCCAACACTTTTTGCACAGATCTCTTAAATTTGGCAGAAGGAGCCCTTTACCACGTGTAGGGATTTTCCATGCTGGGGGAATTCCTCCCTGGACAGAGGAGAGATTTCTGCCTGGCTGTTTGCTGCTACACAGGCCTTCACTAGCTTGCAGAAACACATTTTAAAGATGAACCAGGCCCAAGGATCTGTGGATTCATTACAGATATTTTCAGTTTTACCTCAGCGATACCTAGTATTAACACTTTTTAAACACAAAAGACGCAGCTCTGGCATCCACCAAGCACTCACTCAATTCAAAAGAAATTCATAAGGGTTAATACCCCTTCAGAAAGAAACAGCAGCATAAGTGCTGCTCCTCCCGCACCATCTATGGTAGCGGAGGGCTGTACCCTGGGCACGTTGCAGTAGCACATGAGCAGCCAGGCAGGCACAGCATGTTACTTACCCATCCGTTCCAAACACGGAAGGATAAGACTTTTCAGAGGGATTAGAGTTTAAACATCTGGAAGTTAAACATTTCCTTATTCAGTTAAATCTATCAGTTTTGTTTAGTTACATTCCCTCCTCAGCAGCCTCATCCAGTTTACTGCCATGTCACATGTTCCAGCTGTTGCCTGAACCCATGATTCCTATATCACTTGTCACCCGCATGAAAAAGCCCCCCCCAACTCCCAAAAGATGCTATCATCTCCAGGTACTGCAACCCTGACACAAGTAACTTAAAAACTTAATTGGGAGACAACACATTCAACTGAAGCATGCAGGTCTCAGCTGGTAAATGGACCTACACAAAAGTAACGAGGAGCCACACATTTGCTGCAGGAGAAGCAGCCAATGGTAACCTATTAGTAGTGTGTACAGGTGCCATTATAGCCTCTAGGTTGCAATACCTCTCTGAGTTCAAAAGACAAGACCAGTAAACCCTAATGATATTCTAGAACTCCATTATCTTTCATCATTTTAATGACTGGATGGGGGAGGAAGGCATCAATTTTCCTTTGTCAGGAGCAGAGGTAGGAACTTATAGAAAGGGATGGCCCAGAACACCACCAATGGGAAGACTTGCACCTGGATTAACAAATGCAGCTAGGATCTGTTATTCATAGATATGTATTTCTGCTCTGTTAGAAATTCAGACACAAGTTCTAGTAACACATGGTGAGTGGAAAATTCTGACATGTATTTCCACTGACTCTTACATGTGAAACACAAAAAGGCAAAGACTGCATAGGGGAAAAAGAATCAGGGTGCTAACATACTTGCTATTAGCATGGAAAGAATCACATATTTCAAGTTCTGATGTTTGTAAAAATAAGGGTTTATTTTGAAGTCATCTCCCTCTGAAACCAATAATTACTGTCACTAAAAATTGTGATTTAAGTTTGAATGCATGCATGTTTGGGAACTTGCATAGTTTAAAGGGGGGGAAATACATACTTAAGTATTAGGGCCTTTACAGCAATAGCAAAACCTTGACTTCCATTTTGCAAGACAATTATTCTGGATACAGTTATACCTTTATGACCAAAAGATATCATATCAGCCTTACTTTAATTTTAAAGTCCTTGTACTGTTCTAGTGTGTGTCACGCACTTTTTGGACATGGAAAAAACTGTGGGCAGGTCATACGTTATTTGTACTGAATACTCACAAAGGAAACGTGACAGAATCTATCAAACTGATGTATGACTTCTTTGCCATGAGTCAGATACATTTTTACCTCCCTCCATGCTTCTATTCCATTCCTCCCACTAGTAAGAAAAAATAAAATCTTCTCTATTTGTGTATGGAAACATTAGTTCCACCCTTGACTCATACCTTGCTTTTATGACTCCTTCCAGCTGAACAGTCTGAAGGTGCATGCAACAAAGCCAAACTAATTGCAAAGATTCACTTTACCAGAGTAGCTCAGTCCAACACTTAACCATACTTTGCATCGTTCCCTTGCTGTAGATACTGCTCTTCCCTCCTGCACAATAATGTTCTCCCATCAAGCTTTGTTTTTGTAGCTGTGTTATCTTCTTCACTGGAATATCTGATATAGCACGAAGAACTCTCTTGTTTCACATACTACTAGATGGTCCTGGCACAACCAGAGGCTTTTTTCTTTCACCAAGAAGATTTTGAACACTTCTCTTTCCCAGTCAATCTGTTTCTCAGCCAAACTCTGGCAGGTGCAGGTCTAAACGCACATGAGCTTCCTCTCAGTAAACATGTAATATAGCCTAGAAAAATTGCATTCCTCAAATTGTGAGTTAAGTACAAGCAAGTGGTCTGGCTACCCATGAGAGCAAGAAAATCTTGATTCTATATCTGATTTTACATGTCCAGTTCTGAGCCAGGACTTGAACCTACATCTCTAGAAGACGCCTGATTCCAAAATCTGTTTCTTCTCCTGTTATCGTTCTGCTTTGTACAAATATGCCAATATTCAATGGATATCATATACTGCATGAATACCTTAATGGTGATATTAGTCTCCCTTACTCTCTCCCTTTGGCCTAATCCCATATCTTTTTCCAGGGCATCTCTTACTACCTTTTTCGTCAGCAAGTTATTTTACTCGCAGCTATTAACTACAGTCCCATAGATGCAAAAGGGTTATTTCAGCAACTGCTATACAGTTGGAACCCAATACTTCCTTTCACGAATACCAAACAAAAAAATAAAAAAAGCTTTTATGCTTGCTGAAAGAAAATCAAAACAATATCAGAAAATAAAAAAGGAATGCCTTACCACATCTTCTGTCATTGTTTAATGAGAGGTTTTATACTGACTATGTTCAGTGAAGGGGGCTTCTCTGAATGGCATTTGGAAAGAATGTAGCTAAGACCTGGGTGGGGTGTGGGTGGCCTCCCTGAAGATATTTTCCTTTTCTATTCACGTAGCTACTCTGTGATCTTCCTTCCTGTAACTTAATCACTAAACTAACATCAGAGACCGCTCCCACTCTACCCCAATGCATCACAGGGTTGACCCTACCAGAAGACGTTACCAGCCAAATTACATTTTTCCTCTTCATGTTCATTTCCAGTACAGTCAAGGGGGTGGGGAGATGTGCACTTAAAACAAACTGGTAAAGTCAGGCTTTTGGCCAAGACATGTTTGCAAATAGGTGCCATTAGGATCTTCTGCGCTGGGGCTTCTTTGTTTCATTTTTTCCAAAGGAAGTACTTGAGAGAAGGTGAGTAAGGAAGAGTTGCGTTCAGTTAACCAAATAAACACTGAAGGAAAATGACAGAGCCTTGAGGGATAGAAAAAGGGAAGTGATTTGAGGATATGACAGTTCTACTTTTTTCACACACTTTTCTTCTTGCATATGACAAAAGCTAACTCAATGGAGATCAAAAGTTGCGGTCATCTGTTGGCTGTTTGATAACTGGTGCAAAATTAAGCTGACTGACTCTAGTTGCTTTTGGACACTTCTACATAACTAAAAATCACCACTTTAATTGGCACAAATAGTAATCTCATCAGAGTTTTACTGGAAAGATTAAGGACTGGCCAGCCTCCAACACTGGGTTTCTGTTAGCTGCAAGTCCTTCTCACAACACTGATGGGACAGCATGAAGCATTTGCTTCCCTAGTGCCCATGTTGTGCCATGGCTAAGTTTCAGACATTGGACAGAAGCGTAGACATCGTGCCTCCAGCCACCTTCTGGTATGATTTTTCTCTTGCTTTCCTGTACTCATCATTCCACGTCTTTTACATTCTTATTACTATCCGTGTTTCCAGAGTGGCACTAGTGCAAGAGCTGGTACAAGTCTTCTCCTTTGCAAGAAAGGAGTCCACAAGCTACTATTTCCCTGCTACTGTACTGGAAGGAGAAGTTGAACATGCTCAGTCCTTTTCAGCTAATCCAAGAAAGAGAGCGTTTTACAGTGTTTCAGAATCAGGAGTGGGCTTTTGAGGTGAATCTCTCCATCTTCCCTACTTACCTGTACTTTGGTTTAAAAGCCAGAGAAAAGGTGGAGAGGGACTCTTTACCGGGAGCGTTGTGAGAAGACAATGGGTAATGGTTTAAAACTGAAAGAGGGGAGATTTAAATTAGATATTAGGAAGAAAGTCTTTACTCTGAGGGTGGAGAGACACTGAAACAGGTTGCCCAGAGAAGCTGTGGCTGCCCCATCCCTGGAGGTGTTTAAGACCAGGCTGGATGGGGCTTTGGGCAACCTGGTCTAGTGGCAGGTGTCCCTGCCTGTCGCAGGGGGGTTGGAACTAGATGATCTTTAAGGTCCCTTCCAACCCAAACCATTCTATGATTATATTGTAAGGCTGTCTCCGGGCATGCAACTTGGCTCCTTGTGGTGGAAAGGAGAGATATGCTCCAAGTATACAGGTAATGTGCTTCATGTGCTAGTGAACATTCATTTCATAAGACTTGACTAGAGCTAGTCTACAGTGCATGAAATTGATTCAAGGAAGAAGAAACCAAAACTGGGACATGCACTCCAGGAATACACCTAACACAATCCACATATAATGGACACTCACTCCAGACCAGACCTAGTCTAAGATGAATTCCCCTACAATGCATAGAGTGTGTAGATGTCCACATCCCGAGCACCACTGCAGTTTACACATGTTCCTACCAGGACACATAACAGTCAGGATCTGTGGCACAGGGCACTGCTTGGTGTCTGGTATCTATGGCCCCACTTTAGAAGATCCATGAAGTGGGACACTGTAACAGTTTACTTGAAAGTGACTCCTCTCTGCTTCTGTTTCTAACCAGCTAGACACTCTGGTCTGATTTTACAATTGTCATTTTACAATGCTCAATTACTAGCCAAAGAAATGAGCAAGGGTAATGCTGAGAATAAGCTTAGCTCCCCTTGGCAACACTGAAGAGCCATATATCACAACTAAGAGCCAGAACATTACATCACCATCTCAACATATGTTGATGCAGGCTCTGACAACCTCTTTAAGTCCCTGTTTTTCCCTGTGTCATTATACTTGAGTCTACTTTCCCTTTAAGGTACGGGGAGCACTTTTTGGCTAGATTCAGTTGGCACACACTTCAGGTCAGGTGAGATGAGTGGGAAGGGAAAATACCTACTTTGAGAATCATACTAGTTGAGGCCTAATAGCCCAGTGCTCTCAAGATTTGGGTTGCTGTGCAAGTACAAACTGGCAAAATTGAATTTACCAGAAGTTCTCAAGCAGTTATGCTATCAGGTGGCAAATGAACGAGGATTTTGTGGACCTAAATGGTAACTCCTTAAGTATGCAAATATGGAACAAAGACTAAAAATTGAAGACTGCTATATAAGCTCTGATCAAAGGTCCATTGTGTGTAATGTAACAGTTATGACAGTAATCAATAACATATATTAATAGCAAAATATGAGAACTGGAAAAGTAATGGTACTCTCCTGGTACTCTCTCCCAGCCCTAAATGAGCTACAGGTCAGGGTATTCAAGCCAGAAACAAAATATTAAATGGTTTATTTCTCCCATTCATTTGTTCAATTGGTGGATTTTTTTGAACTGATATTGCAAAAGGTCATACATTACCATTGGCAAAAATTAGAAAAAAAAAAATCTAAGTCCTGACTTGCAGTCACAGTGTCTTTCTTTATCTTGGAATATTTTACTATGTCCCCAAAACCAAACAATTAGACAGTATTGTTAGTTCATTTGTGGTTAGTAACCAACAAAGGGAAGCGTGTAAAAAGGCGTTTTGTGTTCAGGGTGATTTCTTACTTCTTTGTTCATATAACCACCAAATAACATTTCCACACCTTAGGCTTTATATTAGTAACGTAAGATAGTTATTGAGCCTATAAATTGCCCGATTTTTTTCTAGTGGTTGGATAGGCACATTGTGTTTAATTAGTTTAATGACACTGGGATTTTAACTTTTACATTCATAAGAGTCATGGGTGCCCAGATCCTATAAAACAGCATTAATGTTTGTATATTTAAGCAAATAGATTTCCAACATGGATTTTAAAATCAGTGTGATCTGCTTATCCAAGCATATATTCTGGAACCTATTTTCTGCTTTCCTGCCACTGCAATGCCCAGAAGAGCATCAGGAATGTAGAGAACACTGCTCTTTGACCTTGTGTTAGATGTTTGTGACCAAATATAGAAGTAAGAGAGCTCCGTGCTTGTAGGGTTTTTTGGGGGGGAGGTTAATTATCTTAAATATTTTACAAACTGATGCTATTAAAATGAGCTCTGTCACTCACAACTGTGATGTTATTTTGCTGTGTCTGCTTTTTATTAATGTTCAGACATAACGCTTGCATAAGATGTAGTCCTTAAAAGCATTGTATGGCCTTAATTCTTATTTGGAGAAGAGGCTCCTCAGCATCTTACAGAGATGGTATCAAAAGGAAGGTGTTGGAAACCTTACTCCTGTCTTGCAGATCACCAGACTATGTGCTTTTAAGATCTTCCTACAGTTTGCAGTGGCATCTGTGAGGAGCAGAATTAAAATGCTTCTAGCTCATTCAACTACACTACGTCACCATACCAATGAAAGCCTAAAAGCTTGGTTTAGGAATTTATCCTGCTTCTTCAATCATGTGGTCCCAGAGCTGCAGCTAACATACACCCTACAAATAGTTCAGGTCAAATAAACATTTAGAAAAGACAATTCAACATCTTGTCTTAGCATCACGTCAAGCTTTCCACTGTGAATAGGCCTGTGCAGATACAGCTAGTGTTGGCTCACCTTGCCAAGTTTCTTCTTTAGTACGTGGTATATGGAATTAGGGCAGTGATACATGTAAGGTTGACTGGAGTTTCTATAGATAGGAGCAAGTGAAGCTTGCTGCTGAAAAGAGTAAGTATGGTTCTACTGATGCAAAGTCCTTGGGGGTGCTGGCTCCCAACAAGGATTTTTCCTTCCTTTTATGGTCCCTAGTGTTCCTTCCAGGATAGATAAGTTCTTCCTTCGAATTAGGTAAGGAAGTCAGAAGAGGGGGGGGAAAAAAACCCACAAACTGAAAAAGGGACAGAGCAACAGGGAAGGCAGCCAACGCACTTGGTAATAATGAACAGAGTTGGATAATTATTCAATTATTTTTCCAGAAAGTATTCATTTTCCCCCAGAATAGCAAAAATAATCCAGGTTATCCAAAAGCTATGTGACCAACTTGTTTCTGAACTCATCAAATATTTGTAGCTGTTTGGGGACACGAAAGGCTAGATTAACACAACAGTTGCTGCTCCCTCCTTTCCTTTTGTTCACTTAAACTTGGGTTTCTCGAAATTTACTTTCCTTCCTCTGCCCAAGGGAATCCAAATCAGGATTCTCACCTTGTGGTGAATAAGTTTCTGGCTACAAATATATTTCAGTCCATCTTGATGAAGCCGATACACTTTGTAAAGCTGAGACACAGCAAAATGAGTCAAAAGGCTAACTCTCACTTTGCGTAATCATCCGGGGATGACATATCACTGTCACAAGGCCTTGTTTCAGCAGATGGTCTCCCACTGAAGTAGCATTAAAGAAGAGCAGAGCTTAAGAACAGCCTGGTAGCGAGCACATTCACTCTTGGAGAAACAAGGGTAACAACCTGCACCAGTGTGGCAGAGGAGTCGTCGCACCTGGACCTCCCGCAGTTCAGGTGAATGATCCAAATCCCTTCACAGTCACAACACAACTCTTATGAATCCAGTCCTTCATTTCACTTTCAAGTGCCCAAAGCACTTGGGACGGGGCAGGGCAGGGGGAGAAGACGCATATGCATTTCAGATAAAAGAGAGGGAGAAGAGTATTCAGGTGCTTGCTCCACACAGAACTTTGTCAATGTGACAGCTGAAAATATTAAGCCCCCACATTCTGAATCCTTGCACAGAGGTCAGCTGCACTTCCTCAAAATCTACTCAGCAGAAAAATAGAGTAAGTGCTCAGAACAACAATTGCCAGGTAAAACTTTCCATTTTGTTGAAGATCTTGAAGTTTAGTTTCATTCTGATTAGGAACAAAAAAAAAAATCCATAAAAATTAATTCTAGGGACAAAAAAGTTTAATTTAAAACACATTATGGGTTTTTTCCCCTACTGCCTAAACAGCACAGAGTACAGATTCCACATTTCAAAAGTATTCTGAAATAACTATATCAAAATTTTGCCTCCTACTGATAAAAAGGCACTTGAGCCTTTGTTTTTCTTCAGAACACCTCAATGGAAACAGTTTCACAGCCTGCCTCCATTTCACTGAAACTGATTTTTTTTTGTGAGAACCCAAATGATCTTAAAAGGGAGAATGACTGAAAAAGAGCATGTAAACTGTAAGAGCATGTAAGTTGCAAAGCCATCTGTCAAGTAACAGTAAGATCTACTGAGAAAAGTTGTTTGCTGAATATTCTGGTAACCTTGCTACTGCACAGTCTGGGAACGTAGTCCTTTATAGCTGCTGTGTATGGGACGAAACTCTGTGGTTATTCCGTAGACCTTCACTATACACAAGTGCCAATGGGGAAAGAAAAAGAGAGCAAATGCTTGGGGCAAAGACAAAATGATCTCTACACAATCACTTTCCATGATTGTTTTAGCAAATGAGTTTACTTGAAGGCATGGCGGTAGGAAAAGAACCTCTTATACAATTTTATGTATTACCCAAAGTGAAATTAAAACATGTACCTCAAAATCAGGACTTTGATCAGAGTTACACTCATATAATCAAACATAGATATAATACCACGGGACTCAGAGCCATGGATTTCGTAGCCTCAGAAGCTTGGAACTTACAAATATTTCAGCCTGAGAAGACACTGAAGATTTCTTGAACAACATGCATCATAAAGATGATTCTCCTAGATCATCTGCTAAATAGTTTTGAAAAATAAGTGTGAGAACCGTAACTCACACATAGCTCATATTCTGAATCATAATCTTCCTCTCCCAAACTACTTGTTCACTAAATATTACTTTAACTCCATACTTAAGAGAACACCAATTAGAACGACAATAAAAGAGGGGAGGAACAGTAAAACAAATATTCTCAAACTAGAAAATGCCAAATTATATCCAAGGCAACTATGCAAGGTACTGAAAGATCTTTGTGAGTAATTCCACCCACTGAACTCCTTCACAAGCAGTCTCACTATTTCTGAAGGAAGTCTGTATTTTCCTAAAAATAAGAAAAAAGCGGGATTTGTTTTAATCCCAGGGGTATTGGGTAAAATTTGGGATTAGCCTCTTTATGAGTAAAAGAAGTAACAAAATATCTGCAAGAACATGCTGGCTTCATAAGACTTGTACTATTTATACCAGGTTTGTGTTTGACTCCAGCATCTCATCTCTGCTCATGTATTTAACAGGTCAATTGTTTGGATAATCTTTAGCATCCTTTGCAATCTAGTCCTGGAGTTCCTGATCTAAATCTCTCCAGGAAGAGGGGCTCTATAGATCATATTCCCTACCAAGAAGATTTTTGTACTGAAGACACAACTCTTACGGGGCTCAGCCACGCAGAATGGATTTCCTGAAGCCCAAGAAAAGATGATAGTATACAGAAATTTGTTCATCAATGGATCTTGGAGAGATCCTAAATGGAAAGACAGCAGGAAGATCCAAAATACAGGGTGGATACCTTTTCTTACACTGATCAGTTTGTCATAAACTCAAGTTAGCATGGTGTTTCAGCTAGGGCATTCATCACTATAGAGCTTGTCTCCAAATGGTTTATGCTCATACTAAAATCAAAAACTATTTTTTTTCCAGGACACTCAGTCATATTCTTGTCTGTGTACCTGTTGCATGCCCATCCCACCAGCTCTTGTTTTGTACAGTATACTTCCATACATTAGAGTTCAGTTCCTATACACTGACGACTGCTATTTGACCCAGAGAGAAGAGCGCAGTCCTGCGCTTAACATTAATCACAAAACTTGCAAAAAGTCAAACAGCTAATCCAGCAAGGGGCCTTGTTGCTGCAGGTTTTGTAACTCATCAGAAAAGTCCGTCTGCATCTACCTTAGCGGCTGTAGATTCACACTTACTGTGGCATGGGTGTGAGCCATGTTGCTACCTCCTACTGGAGACCCACACTCTGTGAGGCCTATTGTTCTCTTTCCTGATGATTTCCATGAGGAGATGCTAACTCACTTTCCCTATTACTTTCCTGTTTTTACTACTTCCCCCCCACAATGGCTCTAAGGGATAGAGACCATTACTATTAGCTGACATTAAATGGCTAATCTTGAGACTTGAGTTAGTCTCAGTGAAGTAAACAGAAACTGCACATGTTCCATACCATACTCACTAACACAGAAAATATAAGCACCATCATCATTGTTAGATGAAGCTCTCAAGTGGCAAGAACTCATCTCTCCCCTTATCTGTATAGGCTTTCTCTCAGGAGAGAAAACCCACAACAGAAGGGCAGCCTCTGATGTTATAGGCAGCAAGCTAGCCTGCAAGGAAGTCACACACACAATCTCATGGAGAAGCTGGTTGATATTTCTGCAAACACTGTCCAAAGACTGTCTCCATCCCCAAGTGAGAACCACCCCTGCCTTTCTTTCATACGATAATGACAACATTAAGAACTAGAACCAAAAGGAGTTAGCACTATCTTTTCTGTGAAAACACAATTTGTGGGTTTTGTCATACCCAGCTTAAGAGTGACAAATGTCAGGATAACTTGTGAAATAGAAACTGGTTCTTCCCCCCAGAAGAATACCTTTTTGGAAAAAGGGTACTTTTTACCTCCACAGGCAAGCTTTATTCTTCCCCAAATCAAAGGACTTGTTTTCCCCCCCTAAGTGCATAGGACACTTCTCTAGTGAAAACAAGCTAAAGTTGCAGCAGTAATAGAAACAAACTTCACACTGATTCTTCTTGTAGCTTTCTCTGTTTGCAAGCTACATACATTGCCTCCTCACCTGGCTGTCCTCACTCAAGCAAATCTCTTGCACTTGTATCATAACTGCAAAGTTCTTTTTGTAAAAGTTACTTACAAAGGGGCATTTTGTTTAATTTTAATTGCAGTTTGGCCACATCCTAAAATGGCTGCAAACTCTGAAGTTGAGGACAGTGGATAGCCACAAAGTCTGTGCGATTAGGCTGACATATAGCAATACTGCCACAATGATCCCCCCCACACACACACACACACCCCAACCTTTCTCCCATAGTTAATAACTGAATTCTCTGTGTTCAAATAGTTTTTTCAGTGCTGCCATAAGTCCCTCTTCCTCAGAACATGTCCTGAACTTTCATGAGTCATTTGCCCATTAGAGAAAGAAAATTGGGTTCAAAGCTGTAAAACAGCAAATGCCATGTCAAGAGCAAGAATTTGTAGCAGATACTGTGACCTGGCTGGTTTATTTATCAATATCAAGTGCAACTGCCAGTCTCAGAGATAACATTATTGAAATTCCAGTACTGCATGAACAACATGCTGCAACTTGTTTCCTAGCACAGTTTATTACTAAGTGATTCTTACAAGAAATTCAACATACTTCTGTCCAGAATTGGAGCATTGCTACTCCCCAGATTCCGAGTTTAGGGTTCCAGGAGCAAAGTGAGAGTGTTTTGGTATCTGCAGGGAAAACAGCCTTTCCCATTTTTGCAAGACAGAAAATGACCATCAGTGGAACCTCTGTATCTCCAGTTTCACAAGTGGCTGGCGCAAAGAGAGTCAGTAAAGATTTTCGTTTAATTTGATAGAAACATTTCTGATACTAGTAATTCACTTCTACTCTCCACAAAATAAGCCCCGATTTGCCTTTAATTCACAACTGGAACTTAAAAATTAAACATCAAGAATTCAAACACCTTCACTGTAATTTCTCTGGGAAGGGATGTTTTAGACCATTACAGATCCTCCCAAGAAGGAGCATGTCTGCAACAGCATTTCTCCTCTCAATAACTAAAGCTCTTCAAGAAATTCAATAAAAAGAAAAGGAGAATGAAAATTAAAGTTGTGGAGAGGGAATATCCTGGAGGGGAAGCGAGAACAAAACCTTGCAGGCTTATGCAGCCAGCCATCTGCAAAGCTGAATGTTTCACAAAGAAAAAAAAGCCTCTACTGTTCCTGAATCAATGACTTCCCATTTACAAGCTAGCTGTATAGAAAGAGATTCAAAATGGCTCTCAAGGAATTCATGCCAACCATGAGGTCTGTTTTCTCGGCTGCATTTTCCCCCCCTCTTTCACAGTCACAAGGATGTAAGTATTTATCAGTCCTGTACCCCTGCCAGCATGCACTGGAACGAGTCAAAGGGACCTGGCACTGAATCACAGGGATTTGTGTTGCTAATAAATACAGCAGGCCCCATCCATTGTTGATTAAGTTTGACTAAAATCTAAACACCAAACAACAAACACTCTTCTGAATTGCTTTGGTACCCATTAGTTTGATGTGTTTATTAGACAAGACTGTATTCTTTCAAGTTTATTAACAACAGATTAGAGCATCTACAAACAAATATAGGAGTTTTATTATTTAAAGGTGTGGGCACTATACACTAACTTTTTTTAGGATTTGACAATAAATAAACACAAAAATCCCATATCAAATTGTAGTTACGGTGGTAAAAAAACTTAGTTAATATTGAAGAGCAGCGCAGTGCCAGCCCTTCACATTTTTAGAAGTTTCAGCTCAGAAGATGACACCTCTGGAATAGCAAAGACTAAAAATAAATTTAAAAAAAACACAAACAACAAACGGGAGGAACCATAGAAAATGCATTAGTTCATAGTAAATAGGAGGGGTTCGGTACTTTTGTAGTATATTTTGCAGCTAAAGAAATCCCTTTATACCCTGCATTAAGTTGCAGGAGATTTTATTTGGCAAATCAATGTAAAAGTATCCCAGCAGAGCTCAGCAAAACCATCAATTCTCACTATTAAACTTTGCAACTTTTTCCCCCCAAAGATTATGTCTTGCAAACAGGCATTTACTGGGCTGAAGCATCCGGTAACAACCAAACAAGCTGTTAGCAAAACATTTATTTGATAGTTAAACCTTATAAGCATTTTGGTACCACCCTGCTCTCTGACAGTCAGTTTCCTTGGGTCTCCACAGTCTTTTCTCTCTGCAGCTCTCCCCTCTATACTTCATTTGCGGAATCCAAACTGCAGCAGAAGCCAAGAGAGATGCTATTTCATAACGAGACTGGCAGCTGTTCTTGCACTGGAAGTGACTGACCAACATCTCTTGAGCTATTCAGAACCTGGGCTTCAGTGGGGCCTGCTGGATAACTCAGAGCATCAGCTTCCCCAGGAAACGAGACAGTAGGGATACTGCCACAAATATCGCCAAGATGCCTTAGTTCCTAACCACATGCTCAACCTTACCCTGGCCTGAAATGGAGCTGAATGAGCCCAGCAGAAACGGTGTCTTCCCCTGCCCATGACATACTCCTTGAGCTCTCCAAGTACAGTATGGAAGAAGTACAATTCTGGCACTCAGCTTGCAGGCTTAGAAAGGTTAACAACCTTCCACTGCACTGAGAAAATGATTGCTTTTCCAAGCCTGGAGTTTCTTAGTTTTAGGAACTCTTGAAATACTGCATTCCTCTGCTTCCAAGCTTCAAATCCAAGAAAGGGAAGCTACCTAGCTAAATTTTGTAAAATAGCGGCAGATTGCACAGCGTCTGGTGGTGATACCACATTTCTAGGATTACCTACATGCATTCTCAAAATTAAATACAACAAACTCAAGAACCTCTCTGCTGAAGTCAGAAACAAAAGCTTTGACTAGGATGCAAGTGGTCACTGCAGAAGAAAAACAGGTAAGTATTCATCAATTTTTTACTTACACTATCTGTTCAAGACTCTAAACAATAATAAAAGATCGTTTCCCTTAATCTCCTGCCAGAAATAAAAAACAGGGTTCTGTCTACTCTTATTTTAATTCACAGACTGATAGCATATATCAATACGCTTTTTGTTTCTGTCATAAGTTTGATTTTAGTTATTTATTTCTCTTCAGACATTCACAAGCCTTTGCGTTTAGATGCCAATAAATTAAAGTGCATCATTATTACTTAGATGGATGACAACACTAAATTATCCTCCCTGTTTTCTCATATGGCATTTTAACCCAATCAAGGATCAAACCAATGACAGTTCAAAAGGATTAAAACACAGCTTTCTTTATTTGACTTCAATGCATCAAACAATGATTTCTGCCTCAAGGGAAGTATGATTCATAACCATTAGCTAGCAATATTTTAAAAACACATGCTATTAGAGTTTGCATCCTAAAGTTTTCAGAACCAGCAAAATTCCAGTCTACTAATATCTATGCACCCCCAACAGACTGGACTCCAAAGATGCAATTGCAGTTGCTGGAGATATTTCCACAGCAGCTCTACATGAGTTGCTGGGGCAACTGCGAGAGCTGAGGGTTCAGACTCAGCCCTGAGTTAGACTGCAGAATTATAATTCTACATCAACACTCTGCATCTTTGAGGAGAAGTTAATATTTAAATGGTGAGAATCTCACCCATGTTTTCAATAACATAATAATATATACTTTATCCTTTTCTTTTACCCAGGCAAACATTCTTTTCTATTTTGATTGCCACTGTACATCAGACATATTTGCACTGAGCGGGCTCTAATACCTAAGTCTTAGGTTACTTTAGTTAATTTAAAATTCAATAATAAGTAATTTTAAAAAGTCACTGCTTTCCAATAACAGCAATCTTATCCTTGTAACAGAAACTTTAATTTCTCATCGCGTTGTCTGTCACTAGTTTTATTAGAAATTTCTGAATACCCTAATAAATAATCCTCAATAAACAGTGATGAAATGTTTGTCCCACAGATCAAATAGTCAAGTACCCCAATAGCTTTTCATTTAATGGACTCTTTCAAGCATTATTTCAATGTGCTATGTTGTCATAACAAGATTACAATGCCTGTTATTTGACCATAAACTCATTCAACAGGAAAAGTCATGCTGATCTTAGCAAGGCTTATTAGTTTTCATTGTAGATTCAAATCTTGTGATTTACTAATCTAAAGATGAAGAGTAACTAATAGAAAGTTTGTGGGGTTTGAGAGGTTGTTTTATTTTACAATTTCCAAGAGATACGGAAATCTTTTGGCAGAATATCTTCCTATTGTTTTGAAGAACCTATCTTCACAAGCAGATGTGAACATTGTTATAGACAAGAGCTCACAGGAAGGCTCTGCTTTAGAGGCTTATTTGTTACAGTTTTTTACCGCCATCTCCACTCTGACTTTTACTTTGTACAAATCCTTTCATGTGTTCCTGTTTAAGAAGGTTGAACACAACCACTCATCCATTTTTTCTGAAATTCTCATACTATGTTCTGCTATGAGAGTGTATAGTTGCCATAAAGCAGGTTGAATTACACGGGGAAAATAATATTTGCACATTTTCACTGGCACATGAAAGACGACCTACCAAGTAAAGTTCACCATACTTCAGTTAAATGCACCCAAATAGTTGTAAATCTAGTTTTAAAGTTGGGTAACTCTCACTGATCTCAACTGAAATATTCTTGCTATTTTTTCCTGCATAATTTGAACATATTTGCGCCCTATAAGCCAAGTCACTCACAGAACCATTGGTCAATATTTTAATTTCTACACGCATTGGTAGAATGTTTCAACTCAAGCCCACAGCAAAACTCACCAGAAAGACTTCAGAAATCTTGCAGACTACCTCAGGCAGTGGTAGTACACCTTCTGTGCTGACACAATCAGTTTTTCACATTTACATATGAGAAGAATGCAGGAAAATAATACCAAGTCACTGCATTGGATTTGGAAATGACTTGCCCAGAAACAAAAGGAGAGAAGTCATCTTGGTGGTTTAAAACTTTGCAAAACTCTCACTATCAAACGTGACTCTTAAAAGGATTCTTGAAGACATTCATAACTTTCAGCAATATGACATTACACTTGCATCACTGGTTGCCCTCATCCTCCTTTGGGCTTGTCAGTATGATTGTTCAAATAGAACTATGCATTTCTCCCAGCCTCATACAGAATAACCTATGTATTTAGGCCTATTAAGGCATCTTACCAAACACATTTAGAGATTGGTAGTTAGCCAAACTGTTCAAAGACCTTCTGACCAATACCATGCAGTAAACAGAAAGCATTTCCAAAACCAAACCAGATATTTGGTCCTAGACAGTCTGTATACATTTAGTTGACAAAAAATTTTACTATCTCTAAACATTAGGCAAAGCAGACATAATTTCTTCAGACAATCCACAGCATGTTTCAAAACACTATCATTCCTTAAAAAACAGTCCCACTGACTTGAAGGACAACATCTTTAAAAATACATCTGCTGAAGTTCTTTTGTTCAGGATCTGTTACAAGGTTAAGAGGGAGCAACATATTAAAAGCCAAGCATCTCAGCAGGTTTTTCAAGGAATTTCCAAACCAGGTACCTTGTCTTGAACTAGTCTTCCTTTCCCAGCTACTTGACATAAACATACAGCCACCTCTTAGCTAAAGCCAATATAGTGACAGAAGGAAGGAGGATCAATAACCAAGTCAGCATGTGAATACTCTATTATTAATTATGACAAAATACTTATGATTCAACAGTTGCAAATCTATTGCATGGCGGTGGGGAGTGGGGTCAGGTTACAAATGAAAGATTTTGATTGCTCAAGAAGCCCAGCTGACTTGACTACAACAGCAGTTTGGTTGAACATTATCATGGGTATTGTATTAGTTATGCTAACCTAAAAAAAAATGCAAGGTGGAAATTAAATACCCCTAATCAATGGCATCCTACCACCACTAAGCCAACAGATTTTTTTTTTTTTTTTTTTAAATGTGTTCCTGTCATAGAGAAGACTCAGGAGGTACACCTCATTTTAATTTGTAGAAGTTAATATTCCTGAGCCACACTTTTATTCTAGGGGTCAACACAGCCTGAAACCTTAAATCAAGCCAGCTAAAGCCACCATTATTCTCTTGTTTGGGGCCAGCATTATGAAAATATTCACATATACATTTTCCTCCCCTTTTCTAAATCCTTACCTAGCCTGCTGACTACTTAGGGCATTGGTTTAACTTTCCTCCTAACAAAGTAAGTGAAGAGCCCAGACTAACCTTGAACAATAACTTTCTAATAGCCCCCTCTCTCATAGATGAGATATACATAAGCATAAATCCATGTTAAGCTTAAGACAGTGCTACAAAACAGAAGAATTCTCACTCCCTTATGGCTTTAAAGAGCAATTTTTATATTTTTCTCCTGTGCAGGTCAATTTGGCATGCACAGCATTAATTTTGAAGGAGGCTAACACTGCTAATGAAGGATTTTTCAAATAGCACAAAGGAAGCATTTAATTACATTTGGGCCTGTTGAACCCAAAGCCTAGTAAAACAAGTCAAAAGTGAGTTGAGAATAATAAAACAGCATCTGTGTTTCACTCCGATTCCCTGAGTGAGATGGGGAATTTGCATAACATTTTAATGTAGAGTAAAACTGCAACTCTTGAGGTTAAGTTCTTTCAGCAACACACTAATGAGACGAACACCTTACAACTAACCCTACTAATGATCCTATGTAAAAATTTAAATAAGGATAGGATTAGATGGGAAATTCTTCTTTTGCATGGTGAATTAGGAAGATCTAAAAAGATCTACAGTGCCTGCAGAGGCACTGAAATCACAGCCCAGATATAAGAAATACTAAGCTCATTACGCCACTGAGATGGCTACTGTAGTGCTTCATTCAATGCCTGGGTTATAAATGCATCCAGGGACATTTCATATGCCACTTGGTTCTTATTTGTCTCCTAAGGCTGTATTTCCCCATGTGCTCCTTTCCCAGACTAACATATTAATACCTACAACTTGAAATCCTTTTATTCCTCTGTTTACTAAAACCAGCAAGTGTTCAATAAACCTCCAACTTGTCCCATACAGTCGTGTGTTTCTAAGCTACCTGTCAATCTTGTAGTTATAGAAAAGGTATTTGCATCATTCATTTTTCTCATGGTGACTGGTGGGAAGTAATTCACTTAACTTATTTATCTGGGGCTTTGTTCACAAAACGGTCCCAGTTTTTGTTTGCTGAAACCAACAAGCATTTTGTAGAAATCGGTTCTAAAATTGACTAACATGCAGTATTTTCTACTTGCTTTCAGATCAACAAGATAGCACTACTTTTAATTTCTACCTTTAAAAATCTTTTCCAGGATCACAAACTGGGGCACAGTTGAATTACGTCAAGTCCATTTGATTTGGGACTTCTTTGTTCAAAAGAGGATTTGAAGGTAATCTTCCCAAATCTGTCTTGGTGTACATCTATCAAAGGATTTGGCAGGTTTAAAACTTATCATGGGTACTTTTCCCCTGAAAACATGATTAAATCAGCAATCATACATTTACAGGGTAATCATATGACAACTTACTTTATACCTTAATTTAGGAGTCTACATTTCTTGTACAGTCAGTGGAGAAAAATTCCTCCAAATGATGTCTGAATACTTTTTGTATTTTAAAGGTAGACTGCTATTCCCCATTGCTTCACAAACTCTCTTCCTGAAAACAAATTTTTACCTCATTGCGTTCCAGCTGACCACTGCTTTTTTTTTTTTCAGTGCTGATCTCATTATTTCACAGTTTTAAGTGTCAGCATTCTCAACTTAAAATTAATAAATGCCCCTTCTACTATCTGTGCAATGCTCTGTTCATATTCTCCTATGGCACTGTTCCCATGAGGAATTCCTGTGGGCCAATAGCTTAATTGTTAAATCTCTTCTCCAGGTCACACACGCTCTACAAATTCTTGCAACATAATACGATACATTACTGTTCACTTATCTTTTTCTCCAAATATCAGGCATCATCTTGCATAGGTTATCAGAGCTGGCATAGTTCCATGGGCTGTTCTGCACATGGTAACTGAGTTTTACATGCCTTTCTCAGGTATCGGTACTTTTGTATCACGACTTTTAGTGTCATAGATTTTCTGTCAAGTCCTGGCACATTTCTGTTACTTTCTCTAGGTATAAAACTTTGAGCATTCATTAGCAACTTCAGGAAAGTTATCTTCCAAAATACAGTCTTGCCTTTTATCAGGCATTCAGTTAACCTCCCAAACTTGAAATATTGGCTTTTCAGCTTGAAAGAATTTAACCACTTGGGAGAGCCTTACTTTCTTTTTGTGCTGTCATTACTCTTCAGAATGCTATGACAGCATTTACGTTGGCTTCCTTTGCCTAATGTTAACTGAAACTGTTCAGGTATTGTGGCAGAACTGTCTACTGTATCTCAAATAATGGTCACAGACAGACTGAAGCATTACGTACCTTTCATTTTCCATCTATACAACCAAAGAGTTTCAGTGGTTGTAGATGAGCTAACTGTTCAGTTCTTCCCAGATTATCATCTTTGGCCATTGCATTTTCACCACTGTGTATTTGTCCAGTAACCACTCAAAGCTTTTGACAGAAGCCTCTCCACCACCTGTGTTCTGTACCCATTGCTGCTATTTAGTATGGTTACTTACACAACACAGCAGCTGCCTTCTACTAGAGTCTCTTAATAGCTTTGCCCATCAAGCTTCTTTTGGATAACCCCTTTCATCACCTCTGATCTTTAAAAAGAAACACTGTCATGTCCAGTATTCAAATTAAACCTGACTAGCTACCTGTAGTGGTACAGAAAAGGAATAAAATATAGTAAAGACATTTTATTAAAGCTGTTTCTGTATTATGTGTACTGCCTCTACTGATCTCCAAGAAAATATCATAATTTCATACCATTAGATGGTCATACACAGTAGAGATCTCTGCAACACCCAATTGTAACAGCACAAAAGGAGCCTCAAAATGGCTTAAAAGCAGCAGCAAAGTCTGGCAGTTTCAAGGCTTTACTTGCAAGTCCTAAATATCTTATTTCTATACCTATTAGTTTCAGGATTTGGGAAGGACTGTTCTAGGTTCTGTACAAAACACAAATACAGATACTCCTCCCACTATAGATTATTTTAAGGTAATTAAAAAAAAAATCAACCCCCAAAACCCCACATCCTCACTGTATGAATATTTAAAAGAAGAGTTAATCAAGTTGTTCAAGTTTATCAAGGTCTCTCACAGAGCTGCCCAGAACTTACTTTATTGGGAGAGATGGGACAAAAGACTGACTTTGGTTCAGATTTAAACACTAGAAAAAGGGGAGTCATTTAGGCAAGTCTAACATTTGAAGTTGTTTCTGTTCACTAACCAACTCCCTCTACTGAACATTTCCAGCATGGGGTCGCACAACTGACTGCAGGGGGATGAACTCAATAACCAAAAGCAAGGGAGAAAGCAAGCCTCTCACAGGGACCAACATATGTATTCATATTTAACAGTTCCAGCTACACTTACATACTGTGTTACTCCAGCAAGTCCACGAAGGACCAGTACAGCAAATGCTTTAATATGCAAGAACAGATTTAATTTTAAAATGAAAGTTTTTGTCACTGTCTTTTTTTCTGTCTGTAAAAACAGTCAGGGAAATAGTGCAATATGCTACCTCAGACTGGAAGGAAAAAAGGAAAACTTGGAATTTTGTTCAGTAGTGATCTGTAATTTATATGGTCTCCCTCCGGGTCTAACACTCTGACTAATGACATTCAGAAACACATAGTTCAATTAAAAAAAAAAAAGGAAACTGAGGCTGTATCACAAACTGTACCTTACAAGCTATCAAACTTCAGACCTCTATATTTCAATTAATCACAATCCATCATATCACATATACACTAGAAAAGGTATTTCAGACTCCATATCAGTCACCATAATTAATTTAAAGAATTAGAGTCATGACAAGCAATATAATTAAAAAAAGGCAGGCTTAAAAAGAGTTGGAGGGGAAGGTTGTTTTGTTTGGGTTTTTTTGTATTTTTTTTTTAACAATGTCATCTTCCAATAACTTTCCTGTTTCATCCTATTCCATCTCAGCCTCGGAGGTTACAGACTTTGCTTCAAAGAATTTCTTGGCACTCTCATAGTCATAAAACAAATATTCTATAACTTCCAAGATCAAACACACTTTGGCGGGATGCAAAATAGCTACCTTTGCTCCAGTTTGGGCAGACACGCTTGTAAAGTATTGAATTTTTGCCTCTGCACCTGAGCAGCACATGATATATCATGAAATATGCAGGTCTTCATTATGCTTGCCTTTCAAAAAGATTGCTTGTCCTTCCCTACAACTAGAACTAGTATCTATTTGAACGTGCTTTTCCATAATGAACCAAACATGTCACAGGATCCATAAGAACCTTTTGTACTTCTGAAATGCCAAGATTTCTCCATTTTAGTAACATAAACATTGCTTTTAATACAAGTTCAACTCTCATGAGCAGAGACTGTTTGCTAAGGATTATGTTCTAAAATGCTGTATTTCTGAAGGAAAGACTTCTTATTTTGGAAGAATCTTTTAGATTTAAGAACGAACATTTGCTGATTTGTGGTATGAGGCAAGAGGACAAACGATACCAGTACAAGAAAAAACAGAGACAAACCTGCAAGTACAATTGTTCCTTCTCCTTGTTTTCTCAGTAAAAACTGGACAGGAGTGAGTTTAAAGGTGACAGGTAGTTAGAAACCTTAATATAAAGATAAAATAAGCCTTAAAATAAAGATCGAAGCAAAACCAAGCAAAGTACATTGGGTTTTCCAGCCATTGAAGCCATTCATGTCCCAAGAGTCTTTCTTACAGACATGCTTACATTTAAGAGACACACATGCAAGCTTCAAGATGAAACAGCAAGATTAGCAGAAGTATTCCTGAAGGACTGAATTCTCTGCTCCAGAGGCTGGAAAGGGAAGAGAGAAATGGGATTTCTAAGCCATTCTGCATTATCTTCTTTTCTCTACTGCCACCTAAGTCTGGGTCAAGTTAGAGGTAAACGCAGTCCCTGGATAACACATAGCCACAGAGCGCTCCTCCAGCTCCCACCCCCCTTCATTTCCAGTCATGCAAGGACAGACATCCCAAGCTCCCTTTTAAGCCAATATAAATCTTCCCTTCTCTCACTATGGCAGCTTCCCAGCTGCTTTGCACTACACAGAGCAAAGCCACTGAAGCAAAGACTAAGCGCCTCACTTTCACTATTAATGCAGTCCCTTCTTCATTCATTATTCAGTAACACAAAACAGGCATGCGTCAAGTACATATGTGATGGTACTCCAGAGATGGCATGTACACAAGGAGGCCACACACCAACCTGCAAAACTATTCCGAAACATCTTAGACTGAACTACCAACATGTTTGACTTCAACAGAAGGAANGGGGGGGGGGGGAGGAGACGACTATGCATGTAATTAGTCAAGCTGTTCAAGAACTTTCCATCAGAAAGCTGTGCTTCAGTGGAATGCACACATACTGCAGTACCATTAACTCCTCTAAGCCTTTCAACAGAAACCAAATAAACTGAGTTATCCCCCTATTAGCTGCTTAATTCCTCAAGTCCTCTAGCTATACAAATGGTAGGTTCCCAAATTCACTGGCGAGGTAGGGTCTTAATATTACAGCATAATATATGTAAATCTTTCTGCTCTTCTTTTATATACCACATACACACATTAATTACCAAGTAAAATTACCAATATTTAATGCAATAAGTCTAAACGTTTAGACTATTACAGTAGCTTGACCTTTGAAAAGTAAAAATATTTCAACTTTGTAATGTAAATTGAAGTCAGAAGCATCAAAGCTAAACATTTTTAGTGAAGTGTTTTATATTTACACACAGAAATGTGTGCGTATACATACATAGACAGATCTCCACTAGTTCTTCCAAAATATAAATTCAGAATTTTGTTCTATACAAAACACTGACTTAGAACAGAAACATTTAAGTTTCCAAAGTACCACAAAACTCAAACACTGGTTCCCAGCATGGCTGCTACAGTAATAAGTGCCATGGAAAAAGGCAAGAAGAAAATTAATGAGTTAGTATTCAAAGCAGGGTAAAAAAAAAATACAGCAAATGACTCACAGACCATGTTTGAACAAAAAAATAGAAAACATAATATAGAATTCAGTAAGCACTGATGTTCTCGATGTAGTAATTAAGGAATTTGCAGGGAAAAAGTATGGGCTAACAATTTTGGCATTTTGTAACTTGTTGCAAAGTAAAGCACTCAGATGTTCTTTAAATACTGTTTGTGAGCAACAACACAGACTCAGAAGAAGAAAACAGACTGATACTATACTGACACTTTATTCCCTGACTTGTAGCACTTTCCAACATAATTGAAAACTATGCAACTATAACACAACTTTCTCTATACATATAGCAAGACAGAAAAGCGCAATTTGATATAGGTTATTAACCTGACTTTACTGTTTGGAAAATTGATATATGGAGGTGAAGCGAGTTGCCTAAGGTCAGACAAACTGAGCAAGCAAGAGGAAAAACGAACTTCCCCTGACATGGGGGATCCTAAATGGGATTTACTGTTTTGCCACTTATTTATCACATAAATGTTAAAATTCCACTTTTTCTTCATGGTTACTTATTCACTTACTTATACTTATACTAATAAATAGCTTCCCAGGTCAGGAGGATCTCAAGGATTGCCAAAGGGAATGCTAACAACTTTAATAATAATCAGATCGCATTAGATGAGAAGACAGAACAAGACAGAGTTGGACAGGTATGCAGCCTCAGCACTCAGGTGAGATCTCTCTCCTCCATAACTTTCAAGCTTTCTTCAGAAATCACTGACAGGGATTTAGAGGCAAAATTATAAGGGGATTTTAACAACAACAAAAAAAAAAAGACCAAAAAAACAACCACCACACAACCAACCAACAAAACACCAGAAAAACCCACCAACACAACCACCAACTTGCTTTCCATGTGCAAATATTATCATCTATCTTTATTACAGTAATGGCCAAAGACCAAGAAGGGCCTGTTGTACTGGGCACCCACCAAGCAAGACAGTCTTTTCCCCTGGACAGCTTACAGCCCAAATGGACCAAAGAGACAGCAGACAGGGGAGGTACAGAACACTGTTCATCCTGCCAGCAGCTCACAGCCCCTGAGGATTGCAGTCTTTTCTGCTGAAGGTGAGCAATGCCTCACTCATGCACAGAAATGCTATTTTCCTACTCATCTAACCACACTGTTCTGCACAGAAGGCCTCTGAAAGTCCATGAGCACAGAGCTGCTCACCCTCAACCCATCCTCATTGCAATCAGAGAGCTGCATCAGAGCAATACTCTTCATATTTTATGGTGTAGGACAATGAATCACACTACTCCATCTCTTCAGCAGTTGACATTTCCCCATAGTCTCACACTTTCCAGGAGCTATTGAAGCTCTGAAGAGGCAACTGGTATTTAGATGACAGAATATTGAAAAGGTCAGGGCTGTACGGCACAATGCGGCCATTCATGGGGCACACCAGCTACTGAAATGCCATTCCTTCTTTCTGATGACAAAGGCCACAGAGCACAACAGGAAACAAACCAGCATAATCACATGCTTTCAAGAACTAACAGGCTTTGATTTCCTTCATAAATCATGAGATAGGAAAGATCAAATTTTTAAGTGTGGCTTCTTGAGCTTCCAACACTCACCATTGCCTGCTGTGCTTTATAAGCCAGCAGCTTCTTGCCATCTCCATCATAGACTGATTTGCTTCCCTGCTCTCCCTTCATTTTGCAGACAGGAATATCTCCTCACACCTGCTAGCACAGATCATGCTCAACAGTAGCCAGGTGGCCCTGGAGTAGGTATTTATGCTACATCAGCCTAGTTTCCCCTATTGAAGCTCTCCAAGTAGAGAGCAACACCAGTATAACCTCTTCCCTAGACAGACTTAAGATCATGAAGTCCCATGAGATCTTGTGGTAGAAATGCAAGAACGCAATTCTTTTTTTCCTACAAACCTCAATCAAGACACTTTGTGGTGAGGACTAAACCTACTAACAGTGCTAACTTCCCAGACTTAAGATTTCCTGATTTTGAAGCACAAGGCTCTTCTCCATTTAAAAATGTGAGGGGTGGAGTACCATCATTTTCAGTAAGAACTGCTGATTAACGAAATGGCCTTATTTTCCCAATTGCACTTCTGATCAAGGCCAAAAAGCCTCCATGCTACACAATGCTGGGGTCAGTCTACAAAAAAAATCCTTCCCTTGCAGGCAAAGCTGCACGTTGAGTGAAAAAAAAAATAATAAAAATCTCTCAACACCTTCATCCCAGCCTCTCTTAACAAGAAAGAGATATCATTTGCAGATGAGATTGATGATTGCTGATAAGGTAGGAGGGCTCTGCATGCCTAATTGAGGCATGAAGTAGGATGCTCATATCAACAACAATCCAGCTACAGTTGCCACATCCCAGTCTCATGCTGGAATCACCACAGAAATTCTGTGATTCACGGACATGCTTGTAAAGTTTTGTACCATTTCTTAGTCTCTTCCATAATACACTTAAGACTTGAAATTTAAATACTTTGATATCCTGTTCTGTAATTCCTCAACAATCCAATAGCATTAAAGCTAGACCTCCAAGGGTGTAAAGTAAGGCAGCCTCATAGACTTAAAGTTTAGGCCAGCATACACCTTAGATCCAATTTCTTTTTGTTCAATTCATCAGGTTCTCATATGTGACTGCAAAAGCCACTATGAGAAAGACTCTTAGCATTTCCAGAAACCAAGTCAGTATGGAAGAAGATTTCTTCCTGCCATAATTTGGTGCTGAGACATCATTCCATTCCTCCAGCTCCAGAACTGCTCTTATTTCTAGGGGAAATAAGATTAATGACTTTCTATTGTGCATCTTCACAGTTTCTGCTAGCATTTTGCACAGATGAAGAAGAAAAAAAACCTAGACACAAAGACTGTGATCCTTTTTCATTTTTACAAGACAGGGGACATACAACCTAATGGTTCCGCAAGCTCCAAATTTCTAGCTAACCTATTCCCAGGGAAGCAGTGCTGTCTGAAGAATTGTTTCTAGGATGGTAGCCAGGTACAGCCTCAAAAATTTCTGGTCCATCGCATCAGCATTGGTAACAGTATAATACATTATCCTTGTCAAAACATGATTCTCCAAAGGTTTCAGGATTTGTATTATTCTCCTTTGCTTGGTGATCATTGGACTGCACCAGTTTCTGTAATCCCAGTGCTAAAAGGATGTTGATAAACTTGACCAAACTCAGCAGAGGGCCACCAAGATGATGAGGGGGCTGGAGAGCATGACAGACACATACAGTTTGAGGGAAATGGGCTTGTTCAGCCTGAAAAAGAAAAGGCTTTGAGGGAAGCTACCAGCAGCTTGCCCATATGCAAGAAGAGATTACAGAGAAGACAGAGAGAGGCTCTTTACAGCAGTACAAGGCAGCAGAACAAAAGACTATGCTTGTAAGCTCAACCAGGAGAGGTTCCAACAATATTATCAGGGAAAAAAAAAGTTATCACTATAAAACTGCTCAAACACTAGAACAGTTTGCCCAGGGAGGCTGTGGAAACTGTCCTTGAAGGATTTCAAGATCCAATTAGCAAGAGGCTGGGATGGACATCCTCCTAAAATGCCAGATTATGAATCTACACTACCTGCTACTTTTCACCTTTCAGTGGAATCCTGATCCTAAAATGCTTCACAACCAATAGCCCTGATCTTACAAGTGTCCCCAGTGGATTGCATCAAAGTCAGTGCTGTTCCTGGCTGATGATTACTCATATTGAGCCCATAGAATTGAGACAAGACCTAGAAATATTAAGAGCTTAAGCAGGGATCATTCCACCTGCATTGAATATTACTGTCTCTGGGGTTTTGAAAAATAAGTGAGGAGTATTCCTTTCCAATTGAAATTTCCAATGGAAGCTTAGGAAGTCATCAAAATTGGATTTAGCCAGGTTATATGACAGGATAGTTATACAGATCAGTTCTGTCACTATCTTTTTTCCACTGTCTGCATGTGTCACTTTGATCTCTCACAAAACAGGCTGAAAACCAGATTTCTATAGACATGCAAACTCCAAGACACACAAAAATTATTCCCCATTCATCTCACCGCATTCTTTACCAGTTCTTTTTCCTCATTGATTAAAAGCATTCATGCACGTGCATCTTCCACCACCATGGACTATTCGCCTTTTTTCATTTCTTTTAGTAGCACTATTTTCTGCCCAATTGACAGAGACAAAATTATCCCTGTAATTTCCTCTGCCTTAGCCATTCTCCACTTATTTTTCAGCTATATAATTTCTTCCCTTGCCTGTCCCTTTTGAGTTCTCTTGCCATCTGTTATTCGTCTTGGATATCTTCAATTATTATTATTTTTTTTTTCAGTATATACAATCTCCTTTTTTCCACTGTTTTGGAATTAAGAGCACGTAGCATTGGCAGTTATTTAACTCTTGGGAAGCGTTTAGAAATACAGGTCTTGTAAAAGACAGTAAACATGACAAAGTAGTATTTTATTTTCAATCACTACATCGCTACTCAGTGGGTACATTTAATATTATTTGCAGTTGTTATATTTGCAAGCTGAGGCAGGTGAGGTGGAGGCAAAAGGTTAGTGCTCCTTCCTTCAATAGAAAGAGAGGGAGCCTGATTTCCTTTATATATTTTGTGGGACTGCCATAAAACAAGAGGTAAAGGGAGGACAAAATCTGTTATTTTTCATTTATTTGCCCAGTTCCATCTCCTTACTACACCACATGCATAGCCATGCTAGATTTATAGCAGCAGAGACTTGGTAACACAAGATTTGGTGCACATTGTAAGAGTTGCACTGTTTGATCAGGCAGGAAGCCTGGAGAAAAAGGCAATGCCACCGCATCTCCGCTGCTGTTATGCTCATGCAGTCAAGCATGCCACAAGCCAAAAGCCACAGAGACACTGCCTCCATCTATATGCTTTCAAAGCCTGTAGAGTCCAGAGGTGCAAAACAGGTCTCCTGGATCTCACTAAAAGCCACCATGCATTTTTATTTAACTATGGATTGAGATTATTAGGATAATAATAAAAATTCTGTAAAGAATCAAAACTGCATCATGACCCTTACTACTTGAGTTACTCTCTAAGCATGTACTGAAGCTATAAACTGAAAAGCTTCAGCTTGCTTGTGTTTTGTTTCTTTTATTAAATCTTCCAAATATCTTGCAAATTTAAATTATTAAAACACAAAAAACAGTCAACAGTATAAGAGAGGTAATTGGGGTCGACATTTTCACAGTTGAGTGTATTCAGAGCTCAGCTGTCCACCCTATAGCTAGACATATAGTTTCCAGTAATGCATAGCACTGTCCAATCTCAAGAAAGCTTTAGAAGACTGCAGTGTACTTGCCATGGGTGAAAAACTGTACTAGGTTGCTGAGGTTCTTCAGTATGAAGAGACAATAGCAGGCAAATTTAAAAAATGGTATAGATGGACAGACATCAAAGCAAGACTGGTTTTTTCCCCTCAAATGCAGAATGACATCCAGTTTAGACTTCTGGCTTTAGCAAGCAATATGTACAATTTTTTCATGATACCTTTTATGTAATTTTTTTTTCTTTAGAACTACATTTGAAGTCTGAAATAGAAAGATTGCTTCAGGGTAATATATTTCAATTCATGTGTCATAGTTCCATAGATGAAGAATGTGGGTTTGTTCCCATAGTCAAGTTTATATTTCATTTATAACTCAGTTCAACATGATGTTTATCTGTTTGTTTCCCCATTTCACATCCTCACTGAGGTGGCTTTGTAAAACAGGCCTGTCAAATTCTCTCCTCACCCTTAACCTTCCTCCAGTTGTAAACTGAACATACTGCATAAAAACCTAAATAAAGCTAAAGCTAAATCATTAGAAAGATCCATGACTGATTAGAATGCTTTTCATTTCCCTTGGCTTATATGAATAGTAAAATAAGAAAAACAAACAGAAGAGATAACTGTCCTCTGTTAAAAGATAATCCTTTAGTATAATAATTGTCTAGCAAGGTTGAGCGCCACAGCAGGCAAAAATCCAGTTAGCGTTTAGTAATTACGATCCCATTTATTTATAAGAATTATGCTCTGACACAGGTTCAAGTCATTTAGAAATGTGCCTATTCCCCAAGGCTTTGGCTATATTTATAATGCAGTATCCCATACTATTTTCCTGGTGTTATGGCAACAAGGAATACAATATTTAGAGAGCTATCAAGTTCTGACAAGGCCAGGCAGCAGACTCTGCATCACCCCATCAGATTAAAATGGAGCAGGACGGGTGTGCGTGTGAGAATGTGTACACATGCACGTGTGCCCCTCTGCACTTGGATGCACGTCTATCAAGTCTGCAAAAATAACAGGCGCAGAAATGTCACAACGGGAGGATGGAGGAAGAGGACTAACAAAACTGTGTTTGTTTCTTCTTTAAATCTCCTGGCTAGAGGCACTTAATCATAGTATAGATTAGACTATGCTGACTCATTTAAAAAAGAACCTGAAATTCAAGAAAGCTCACTTCCTTCCTACTTTTTTTTGTTTAATTATAGAGTGAAGCTAGACTCACAAGGTCATTGAAAGCTACAGAAGTATTTCTTTCTACCTCAATAACTGAGGGACTCCTCTGCATGTTTCCACATCTTTTAATGATTTTTCTATACATTAGTGAACACAGCAAGCTTAAGACCCACCCAACCAGGTCGCATGTCACTATCAAACATGTTTTTGTCTAAATGGACATTCAGCTCTTGCACTGACTTCAGTTTTCTAGCACACTCACTTTGCATCAGCCAGCAGGTCAAGATCTGCATTCACCCACATGGCAAGTGACCACCGTTGCTAATGAACCAGTGTCAAAGAGATCAACCCGCATGTCTCAGTACGAAGCCAAACCAATCCATACTGCTGCCACCAAGAAGCTGAAGCAAGGGGGACTGCCCCAAGAGTTTGTTTGGGTTTTACCTCCTCAGTCTCCTAGCCACTTCAAGCAGTTATTTCACAGGATTTCTTGAGTAAGTTTAAGTATAGAAAAAAAAAAAAAAAAAAAAGAATAGAAAACACTGTCATGCTGCCAGGGACCTTCCAGGCTTATCACTGAAGAGAAGGTTTTGGAAATAAGTTGAAGAAACTCTGCTCTGAGTAGTGAGGCAAGGAGAAAATAATTAGCAGATATAAAACTAGCAGTGAAGCAGGAGACTAGGTCATCAAGACAGACGGAGAGGATGAAGCGAGACAGCCTGGTTATCCAGCTTGTCTTCCAGAACAGACCATATCCCCAGCCCAGAGCCCTGAAATAGAGCAGAGTCCTTTTCCACACAGCCATTGTCCTGGTCTGGTGTTGATGAGGTTTTACTCTCTCACTGAGGCTAACTTCTGGAAATAATTATTAATAGATGAAACCAAAGTTCAGCTGAGCCGGTAAGTGCTTCACTGAAAGTATTCCAAAATTAGCAACTGTCATGAGTCTTGAAACTTGATAAAGATTCTCTGAAGATTGGGCTTCCACAACAGTGCTGCTCAGTTACAGCCATGTCAGCAATACCACAAACACGTTGCCACACTGCCATTTCTAAAAGCTAATAAAAGAAGTGGGTGAGGGAGGAAGTTGTCTCCTTTTTGTGTTGCACATATGTGCAGATGTCAAAATAAGTCCCTGTGCCACACCAGCACTTACTATAGAGGAAAAACAGAATAGAGCAGGATCATCAGACTATCCACTGCTCACATCCCACCGCACTTTTAAATGTTCGCAAAAATAAGATGTTCAACCTTCACAGGCAAAGGAAATTCATGTAGTTTAGTCTGAGTCCAAACTTGTACTGTTGGACAGTAATGTATTTCATTGTATTTGCTTCTGAACTCCAAATTGGAAAACTATTCTGTAAGCTGCTATTCATTTTCATAATTTAAAAAAAAAATACTAAAACAATGTTTCTTATTCAAAAATATAGATGTAATACATCTCACTCCTTGATATTGTTTTATGGTAGCTACAATTTTTTGTTATCAAAAAGTATAATTACTTGTTTGACAAATCACAGGATATGAACCACAAAGGTATAAGATTCCCCCCTAACATTAACCTTTTGAACTCTTCTTTCCTCTCACACACCACCTTCCTTTTCGTTGTCTGTTCTTAAAAAAACAAACCAACAAAAAAATTACACTTGAGAAACAAGCTAGATATTTTACACATATTGTGTACTCTGAAAATACAGAGAAAAATATACACTTATGCAAAACAACTTCATAATAAAAAACCCTCTTCTGTTCATGACTCCATCAGCAGTCTGTGGAGTATGAATACTTCATGAATATTTACACAGCACATTTGTAGCCAGACTGTTCCCTCTTGAACACCAGGCTCTGGTGCCCACCCTTTTTCTCCTTGGTCAAGGAAACCTGCCCCAAGGGTTTTGTGCTTGCCACATCTGCTGCAGCACTCATGGAGAAGGACAGCCTAGTACCACTTCTTCACCGGTGACATAAATCACCCCAATGAAATGGGGAGAACTAAACTGGTCCCCTCCGGTGCCTGTTTTCAGACACTTGTTTCCGTTCAACTACCTGCTCTAAAGAGAAAAAACAGTGGGTGGGCAAAAAAGTGAGAATCAACATGAGACACCCTAGTGGGTCAATCTTAATTCCAGTGTAACAAGGCTTATGCGCTATTCCTTCTTCAAAAGGGACCACTTGACCTGTATGAGCACCCCCATTTAAAAAAAAAAAATATCTAATGCAGCGAATATCTATAGAATGGTAAGGTATTTCTTTAGTAGGGAGTCTTGGAACATGAAATGCCTGTACACTTCTTCAGTACCTTAAACATTTTTCCTGGATAATCATAAGCCAGACTTCAGAATCTATTTTACAAACCTTTTCAAAACACTTTGCTCATACATTAAAGCAAAAGGGAAAAAAAAAAAAAAGGAGCAGGGGGGCTGGGGGAAGGAGGGAGAGAAGAAAGATGTACCAATGGAATTGAGAGACTGGATAAGAAGTTCTCATCCGGATCTGAGTACATCCAGACACACTCCAAGTGCCAATTGCACAGTAAGCTTGATAATAAATCTAGCACAGGAGCGTAAGAAGTACATACAAGAACTAAGACCTCTTCACTTAAGAAGTGGACAGTAAGGAGATACAACTTTTCTAACTACTAAGCAAATAATAAACACAGTTCTATTTGTGAGCAAGTCTGCAGACCTGAACAGAGCTCTTTAGGCTTACATTCCTCTGCTTTCACCTAACTGTTTTCCTTTAAATTACCTTCTACCATTGTCTGAAGGACTTAACTGTTTGAATTTACTTATTTTTTTTGGCTACACCCAGTATGTGTAAAAGACCCATTGCCCTCTTGTGGCCCGATTACTTGTGAAGGAAACCGTATCTGAGAATAGCCCAATGCAGTCTTATTGTACCTTTTAAGATTTGCATCACAGAAGGAAATGTTGGCTTATATCCAGGCCCATGATTTACTGTAACCTTCCAATGGAAAATCCAGTTGACTAAAGCAAATTATTAGCCATGCCAAAAACAAAGGCAGGCAATATTTCTGGCATGTTCTTTTTCCAAAGGCCCAGGCATAATAAGAGACATGACACCTCTGGTATTTCTACATTCAGAACCTCAGTCACTCTGTTCAGTTCTCTTAAACTTGTTTGAAGTCAGACATTTTTGATGTGGCTGGCTGATGTGTCAGAAAATGAAAGCTCATCATTGAAAGGAAATTGTTATTATCCTCCCAGACAATAAGAAATGCAATTACACTTGGTCAGACAAGCCTTATTGAATGCACCTTCTTGAATACAGAAATCACCAACTTCTATAGAACCAAACCTGAAGACTCCAAATACTGAGAAAATTACCTCTTAAAAAAACCAAAACAGAATACATGGAAATATTCACCAATGCAATATACAGACACACATAAGCAGTATGAAGTAGGCAGCAACATGAAAAGTAGAACTTTAACTCCCAAATAACAAAGTGTGGTTTGCTGCTCTATGATTTCTGATTATTGCAGACTCGTGTCGACTGGCATGAAAAGCTGTTAATTTCTTTTCGCCTCTTATTCAACACTTCCCCCCATCTTCCCTCAAATCTCATCAAGCAACTCTTGATAATTTGCTCTTCATACCTAGTTTCTCTGAATCCATCACTCACACAGAATCATCCATCTTCCAACAGCATCTTCTGCACGGTAGACATGAGAAAAGTAAGATGAAGTGGAAAACAATCTAACAGGTTATTTTTTGGTACCAGTTGTAAAGCAAGCATGCCAAAGAACCGAAAGTGAATAGTAGACAGATATAACTAAGAACTACAGTGTCTTTATATTATCTCCATAGTAAAACTTCACAAAATATTGTGAAATCAAAGACAGTGGTTATCAGAACTGATGCCATCTTATTCAGTTACAACTTGGCTGTGCTTACCTTTCTGAAGATCATAATTTACTCATCTAAGTTGCTTCACTTTCATTAGGTGACCATATTAACAATATGTACAAAAGCACCATTGAAATGCCTGAACTAATCTGTGGGGCAAAGCCAAGAACATTTCATGTCATCTTCCTACATAAACTAAAAAGTCTGAGCTGAAAAAAAATTTTCTATGTGTCAAAAGAATCACTGATTTTTATTTTGTGTGTCCAAAGCACAAAATAAAGACTCAAAACCACTGGAAAAAAAAAAAAAGAAAAAAGAGAAAGCAATCACTGAGCATAGAAGTCATGCTTGGTTAGCAGAGTACTTAGGATACAGGACATGCAGCTTTATCTCACTGTTTGTGATTACAAGCCTCAACATCTGCCTTTCAGAGTAGATGCAAATTTGGTGGCAGATGTTTGCAAGAATCAGAGGAGAGACTGTTTTTGTAGTTAAAAGTGCATAAGGCAAGTTGTTCATTTTGCCACATTTTTGTCACCCTTCCATTTTGAACCATCACCCTTCTCCCTCTTGTCTGTCAGTCTTGGACAGGACAAGCCATTTGGCAATGTCTTATTGAATTAAACCTTCTCTAAATACACCCTCATCATCCTAAATTCCTAATCTTTCCATACCTTCTCCACTTTCAATTCAGAGATCATAGATGATAGCCAGGGCCACCTCACATATTTTACACAGCCCAGATGTGAACATGGAGATTGAACCTCCACATCCATAAGCTATATGGCATTTTGCCCTTCCATTTTGCCCTAGTGGTTGCCTCTACCCCTGCATAGCACCCCCGAGAGGGTCACACACCTCCAACAAACCTTAGGACCACCCAGCACCCATGAAATGGGAAGCTGCTAAAGCCCAGTTGAGAAGCAGGAGAATTGTGTCAACAACCCCCTTCTCTATCCCCATCCCCAGTGAATATACCCAGCATATAAACCAAGGTTATGTTTTCCATTTCACTCTGTCTGTGTTAATATTACCTCCCTCCTTGTTCTATGAATATAGCCTTTGGAGAAACAGCCCCTGCAATCAAAATTCAGCTGCTAACAATACAACTTTCTTCCAGCCTCAAGCCTTCTTTCCTTCATGAATACCTATCTGCTCTAAATGAAAGAGATATCACACCTAGCACTCTCAAATCCAAACAAGGAAAAGTTTAATGTCCCACAGAATAAGCAGACCAAGTGCTTGTCTGAATTTTAGAAGCCTGATTGTACCTGTAATCCCACATTCACCTCTAATGTGAAAGAAGGGAAAAAAGTACATTCCATGCTAAAATTGTCTCAGATCATACATTTCAGTCTTGAATTAAGCTTTTGACCAAGGAATCAAAGGATGCTAGATACTAGTCAGTGCTAGTAAATCAAGACACTCTCCCAACCCACTC